>CM076575.1:1728227971-1728600050 GCA_034641835.2 Pinus albicaulis | reverse complement strand
TTTCTTCCACATGTACTGCATAAACTTGGCATCCTTTTCTAGCTGTTCGTTTTAATTGTAGTGCTGATATTAGTCTTACAGAGATAGGTTTTGGTTTTCCCTTGAGAATAAAAGGTTTCCCTTCTTCATCTACACAATGCAGGGTCTTGTCCCAACAGTTTGTCATAACCTTCTTCTTTTCCAGCCAGTCCATTCCTATCAGCAAGTCATATGAACATAAGGGCAGAATGTTCAAAGTTACTTATGTTTGAAAATCATTTAATTTAATTGTTGTTCGGGGTAATTTATGTGTTACCTTCCTCTTGGTTCCAGTGGCCAGCTGAACCAGCCATAACTGCTGAAAATTTTCAGGTTTAAGATTACATTTTTCTACAATTTTTGGACTAATGTAACTCAAAGAAGCACCCGGATCAATCAAAACTGTAACAGATTGGTCAGAAATCTTACCCTCCATTTCAACCATGGTAGCTTGATGTTCTGCTTGTCAATTTTCCAAGGCTGCACTGATAGTTGGTATATTTCTGGCTATGTAATTTACTGTGGTGGCTTCTTGATCTCTCATAATCATCTGAATGTTTCAATGGGGACAATCTCTCAACAGATGGGGTTCTCCACATCCCCAACATTTCAGGGGTTCTCTCATTTTCACTATGCCCTCTTTCTTATTGTCTCAATCTATTTGTTTTAAGGCCACTTGGGACTGAGAAGTTTGACTTTCTTTGGAGTTATTAAACTTTTTCCGTTGATGATCTCTGCCAAAATTCTTCAAATAGGCTGGTTTTTGTTTCTTCCCTTTGAATTCACTCTTATTTACCCAGCTTTTCCTATGTTCAGTTTTGATTTTGAACTGTTGGTAGCACAATCTAGCTTTTCTAACAGCTTCGTCCATTGTTTTTGGGTTTTCAAACTTGATCTTCTCTTTGTATACAGCAGGCAAACAATTCAAAAACCTTTGTACCTTTTCCTTTTCTTCCCTTATGTAGGGTACATATCTCAACAGATTTGTAAACTTAGTAACAAACTCATCAATAGTGAGTTGTCCCAGTCTAAGTTCATGAAATTCCTTGGCTTTATCATCATAGTAACATTCATTTAGGTAGCGATTTTTGAACTTAACCCGGAAATCTTCCCAGGTAACTGTCTTTTCATCAATGGCATGCACCATTTTTGTCTCCTCCCACCACAAGGTAGCCTTACCTTGTAGCTGGTAAATAGCTAAACTAGACTTCAGATTGCTTTAATATTCATAGACTTGGAAGTACTTAATCATGTTCAACAACCAGGCTTCAGCATATTCCTCCTTCTCCACATCATAGGAGGGAGGTTTGATCTTTCGAAATTCCCCCTGTAATTCCTTTTTCTGCTTATATTGATGCCTAACAGCATCATCATCATCAGACTCATCAGTCTTCCTCTTTCTGGAACCTTCACCTTCTTGGCTGTTTCGCGAAGTTAATTCTCTGATGAGCTTTTCCTGCTCCTCACTGGCTAATGACAATCTGTCATTCTAGATTTTTATCTCAGCCAATTCTTGTTGCAACCGCCGCAACATAGCAATCATGGCCGCATTGGGATATGGTTCATTATCCTCATCATGCAGATCAACATAAATTTTGTCACCTTCTACCATTTCAGCACCACTGTACACTACAGAACACCAATCAGTGAAAATAAAAATATATAATTTTTTTTTTTTCACAAAAATCAATTTATACAGTGAACACACAGCCACAATGAGCACAATGTCACTAGCCTAGTTTTATAACTTGGGCTCTGATACCATTTTTCACACCTCCCAATTTCCTTCCCAAATTATTTTTTTTCATTCATCTTTTCAAGTATCATTCTAGCAAGGTATTATACTATCACTATGTAAATTTAACCAGATCAAATTTGTTTCCCCAATTAATATTTATTTCAATATCTCAACTATACCCAACCAAATGGGAATTCAGTATATTTGTAACAAAACATAACTATATTTGACATAAAACATAATGGGTTTATTTATCACCAGCCACTTTCATGTCCCACCTTCGGTTGTATAAAATCAATCTTTGAACATTAAACAGATTCGCATATGTGGGATCGATTTGATTTCATATGTTCACCATATTGTTATATTTCAATGGACCTATATGAAATCAATTCGATTACCCATGTTTACCACTCCATGTCCCCACTCGTTGATAACATATAAACCTTAGTGGGATTTAACTTACCCACGTTGATATCTATGCGTACATGTCACTCATGTCCATTTATTGACTTGTCGTCCTCATTTATATCAAGATTGGACTCCTTTATTTTGGCCCCCACGTAATACGAATTTGTAAATTGGTTCAACGTAGTTGGGAATTGAGGCATGAAGCTAGTTTCCACATAATCTTATATAGGATTTTCATTCTCGTCGTAGAGGTTGTAATGGGTCTTATTCCACTCGTGGTCACGTGGGTTAGCTCCACGTAGCTCTGGACTCATCCCGCAAGCCTACCTTGTTGCCAAGGAAATTTCTATGGCACGACCAGAACGATGTGACATTTATTGCATTGCTTGTCACATTAAATGTTGAACGTATGGTGTACATGACCCATTAAACCCTTCGATCCGTGGCTTAACCCTTGGGATCTTGCCATGTGGTCGACGCGGATTCATCTTGTGCGTTAGGGTTTCGTTGATCAATTCAAGGGAAGTTGATATAAATTCAACATGTTATTTTGCTTGTTGGTTCTTTTCCCTTCCTACTCGTTTGGTTCGTCGCATGACAGTGAAATTCAACGCCATGGAAAACTGACCGTGACTCGGTTCAGTCTTCGGCATATCCCTGAGCTTCAATTGATAATTTAGGTATGATCATTTCAGAGTTTTGTAATTTCACACTCTATTATTACCGTTTAACATTGGCTACCCTTTTTTGGTTTAGATTTACGCTCATTGCTTCGAGCCTGTACTGCGATTTTGGATTTAGATGAATCGTTTACCATCGTTTTGTTCCAGATTGTTTTATGTATAACAATTTGTTATATTGTTTTTGTAGAGAATTTTTTTTCTCCATTCAAGTGATTCGATTTTCTTGGTTTAAATTCATAGTATTTTTATTTCCTTACACGTATCCTCAGAAGCGAGACTAAACGAATGCTCTTATGGTTTCGGAGCTTACCCTCTACCTTATGCTCATCGAAGGTTGCTCCGAGGTCATTCGTATGGCGCTAGAGGGATTCTACCCCTCTCAATATTCTGGTTCGCTTCTTCCCTCGACCTGTGTAGGGCGAAATTCCTACTTTTCATTCACCAAAGTGCTAGCTTAGTTATTCAAATTTGACCGCCAACCTCCAATTTGTTTTTATTTATGAAAAATTCCTATTTATATGTAACAGGTCAAGGAAGGAATGGGGGTTTCTACCTCACCAAGTAGCTATTCCCTTCTCAGTCATCATTTTATCTTTTTTCACGTTATTCTTCCTCATCACGTTCTACATCGTATTCATATTGGGGTTTTGTCTCTTACAGGTAATTACGACTTGCGTCTTGTTCTCTCTATTGAACCATGAGAGAAGTGGCTTCCTTCGACATTAACATTGACTCCTCTTGCCACTTGTAGGTCGGTATTCACCAAACACTAGTTAGAGGAAGTCTATTCTTCTCTCATTGTTCTATAATTTTTCCGACAGCTTAAAATTTTTATTAATGAAGTTGTATAATTTTGACGATTATAATTTTTTTAAGTCCCGACACTGAATGTTCCTTTATATCAGCTTCTGGAACATTATGAGACTGTCCCCAGGCCATAGTGGCTTGTAATCGTTGGATTTTTGTATATATATCTTTGTCGTTCATTGATTTCCATAATACCCATTTTTATTTCGTGTATTATTATGTGTTCCAGCAGTGCTCTCTCTTTACTCTCTTTGACTTGGCTCTAACTTAATACTTACTGATGGCATTTTCAATTTTGTATATCCCACATTCTATGTATTTTATTTCCTTAAAGATTTCAAGCCATACATTTGTTAAACTATATTCATGAACATGGTGATATTTTAGTGAATAATATACTATTCTTCTCCATAGTGTAAAATCAGTTGCCTGTATTCTTATAACTCCACCTTTTATTATGGTGTTCAAGTAATTGTTCTGTCAAAACCATTTTCGTAGCAGGAATATTAGTTATCCAAGGCAATTTAATTAATGTGGTTCTCATACCACACTGGTTTGTAGTTTTTGATAGTAGCAGTATCTAGGCCTCTTCAATAATCTTGGGAATAGTACAAAATATTTCCATCTCTGCTCTACACCTTTGTTCATTCATTTGCATAGGATATTTGTCTACCTTTTTAGCATTATCTCTCGTCATGTTTCTTAATTATCTATAGGTGGTGTATTAATATATATATCTATGTTTATGTCTAGAAGACATTTGCATTTATAATCTGCCGCTATACACCCTTGCCTTTAGTTCACATGGTATACTAGAATACATACAGTTAAATATGCCCTGCTGTTGTGAAATATGCATGTTGTTTATTTACTTAACTTTCTTTCATCTATTAATTCTATCCTCTAATGTAGAAATGGTTCCCTAAAATAAATATTAAAGAGCAGTCTCATGCTACCTGATATTTTCTTCCTTCTGGTGTAGAATAAATTTTGTACATGCAGAAATAACTATATAATTTTCTATATAATTTTTTCTTTCTCATTTAATGCACAATTTAAAATACAGTTCATATATGGCTATTTTCAAGTATGGTACAAGAACTCTCATACTGCTTTAGCCTAATCATGTTCATAATTTATACTATTAGATCAGAAGAAGTTCAAAGTTAAATTGTCTATGGAGGAATATGTATCCTCAGATTTAAACCCACCTCGGTTTAGAGTTTCTGTTGGATTCTACTCTATAGATTTCCTCTCTAAAACCATACAGAATTATAAAGGTGAATTCCTTATGATTAATTCTGTTAAATGTAGCACTAATAATTTTGACATACAAATCAACTGTTATATGTAGCCAATTCATACCACAGGAAGTAAAAACACACCAATCAATTTAGAGACATACCACTCTTTCAATTGACCAACCTCCCAACCTTAGAGTCCTTCTGTCTCCCATAACTCACCCCCGAGCTGATATCACCTCCTAGGACAGATCAACCTGTAATCTATTTAGGAGCAGCTTATTTAAGCTATTGTTCCCCAAAGCATGTTTCTAATTCTCCGTCCAGAATATCAGGATTCTTTTCTTCCTGTTTGCCTACGCTTCCCATTTTTGGGATTCTTTAAAGCTGTTTTATTATTTTCCCCAGCTTTTCTAGCTTTTTACCTCTTCCCAACTATTTTCCTCATCATTGGGGAATTTATATTTTTCCTCAAAAATCTAAATTAGAAATATTTTCTTTCAAGTATTTTTGAAAGATTGTGGGGAAATATTTTCCTTATCCATCCTCATGGATTTAGCACGTGATCTCATAAATCTCATTTTGGTCAATCTGCACAAAATCATTTTATTCATTTCATCAAATTTAAATATTTAATTACATTCACAAAATACTTGTCCTTTGGGGTCCACTCCCCTTAGGATTAAAGTTCAAATGTCTAGTTTTAATTTCAAACACATAAACTAGGGGTGTTACACATCATTTGGTATCAAAGCAGGATTTTCTCTAAAATATGATCAAGGAGGCTCAGTTCAACTCATTTTGAAATTGAGGAACAAGTATTTTTATATGTTGCAGGTTTAAATAAGACCATGATAGTGGAAAGATGTTAAGTCCCTATATTAATACTGTAGTCCATTATTATATTAGTGTAGCCCCCCTTATTGTTATTGTTCTACCCTTGTAACCCCCATATTGTTATTATTGTGCCCTTACATTATTATTGTTAGGTAGGCTAGGATTACATTGTGAACCCACTAGGATTATATTGAGGTCCCATGGACCCCTATATATAGAAGGAGGTTTTGGTCATTTGTATCATCCAAGAATTGTTCATTCATGTAATGTATTGGAGGTTTCCCCCTTGAATTGGCTCATTTATAAGGCATTGATATCTCTTTTCTTCTCTTTTATGAGTTGGTTTCACAACATTTGTGAATATAGCTTTGAGATTCTAGGGTTTCGTTTCTCCAAACAGGTCATCCTGACATTTTTGATATAATTTTTTTTTACGAAGGTTCAGAATCTAAAATTTTTAGAGTGCGAAGCCAAAATCCTAAGGAACATCATCGCAACATTTCAGAGCTTGGTTTGCAATATTTTTGGAGATATGATCTATGCAAGTTAGGTCATTTTGCAGGCTCCTAAATTTAACCTAAAGAGGTCATCGTGGTATTTTCATAATAAGTTTTCTTCTACGAAGGTTCAGAAGCTGGACTTTTTAGAGTGTGAACCCAAAATCCTAAGGTACATCATCACAAAAATTTAGTTATTGGTTCACAATATTTTCGAAGATATGAGCTATGGAAGTTAGGGCTTTTCGAGACTTCTGAATTTCATCTCAAAGAGGTGATCATGGGAAAATCTTCATAGCTCTCTATCTGAGCATCAGATTGGAATGTTGTAAAAAGTGTTCGCAAGTACTCGGACTGTAACTTTTGGTATAGCAATTTCAGATCAAAATGAGGAAAAAATTGACACATGGCTAGTCATACAAGTTCGCTCTACTGAACCAATAAAAAATTGGGTCATTGTAGGAGATTGGACATAAATTTGCCTTAAAGAATCCAAATCAGATCAGACATGTGGAATTTGAAAGAAGCTTTTGAGGGCTATGACAAGGCTGAATTTCAAATATTGAGGATCTACAATTATAGAGAGTTCAATTTCAATATCAAGCTCCTCAAAAGGAAGTAAAAGGTGTGTAATGTTTTTTCTGAATTGCATAAGTCTCTTTTCAAGAATCAAGTTGAATTGATTCCAAGGGCATATTGTAGAATAGATTTTAGTATTGGATTCTAAAATGGCCTATAAAAAGAATTCAACACCCATTAAGACTTTAGAAGGCTATCCTATGAAACATGAAGAGGAAGAATTGCAGTATGAGATATCAAAATTACGGTACGAAGTGCTGCAACAAATTTCGATCTTACGAAGAGTAACCAAAGATGACATAGATGGTTTAAAAGTAGAAATGAAGGCTAAATTGGATGCTTTGAAGGATCAAATAACAACTAATATGGATGATAAATTAGTGGAATATCACATCGAGCATCAACAACAAGTTCTCCAACTCTCAAAGGATAACCTAACGTTGGTGCAAAATCTAATGAAACAATAGGAAGATAAACATCACATCGAAAGAATTTTTGAAGCAGTCACATCAACAAGAACTCAGAAAGTACGATCAATTTCAGTGTATCTCAGCAAATGGAAGAACTTTCCTGTAGAATATTCCACACTTGGCAGATAGAGAAAATTTTATACAAGCTTATCAAGTAATCAAAGCACGTGAGGACAACAAGAGTGCAGCTACTAACGGAGGTTAGATCCACCATTAGGATATAACAACGGATTCACCATTTTGATTGACTATGATTAGTGTGTAATATGCACATACTGCTTTATAAAATTAATGCCATATTTAAAAAAATGTAAGGGTAAAGTCTAAAGAAAAATCAAAAAATTGAAAAAAAAAAAAATAAATAAATAAAAAAAAAAAAATATATATATATATATATATATATTAGACTAAAAAAAAGAACTAACGATGAAAATTTAAATACCACTATTTCTTTTTTTTTAAAAATAGATTGTGTGCAACATCAAAATGCCACAGCTCTATGAAAGGTCAAACTTCTGTCTTGAGCTTTCGTAACTTTCATTTCATGTTGATGAAAATAAGATCGCTAAGCTGTTTAATCTTGCTGAATCGATAGTTTCTGATGAGAATAGCCAATGACTCAGCAGGTTTAATAGACCATTACGATAATAAGGATAGGGTGATAGTTTTTTTAATTAAAAGAAAGCTCAACAAGAGATTTTTGAAGCTCAATACCCAAACAATGAAGAAAAAATGTTTTAAGGTGCGTTGATGGGTAGGCTTATTTTATAATGTGGATATAAATTGATCAATTCATACTTATCATTTCCTCAATGAACCCCATAAAAATATCCCTTCCCCTTCATTTTATCTTTCCACTACTTCATTCTTTCCCCTTTACAAAACCTTTCCCTAGTTTAAAACACATTTGATAATTTCAAATGAGTATCCCTTACTAACTTACATTTATTAAAATACCCCCTAAAATACAGTATCAAAGTTTTTATGTTTAAATATTATCCCATTTTATATGAAAATCCACGATAATGGTTGTCATATCTTAGTGTATTTTGGAAATCATAGCACTTATTAGCATTTCCATGTATGTTTTAAACCCCTTGTTCAACATTAATATACTAACTCTTATATATATATATATATATATGTATTAATCACTAATATTAATTAATTCATGCATATATTTTCATCACTATATTATATTTAATATAATTTTATTAAATAAACCCATTTACTATAGTCCCTAATACTTTATATCTCATATATATATATATATATATATATATATATAAACACACATATCCCATTGTGACTTAGGACCGGGTTTTCATTACGTCTCAAATGGATCCATCGCATTAGCCCAGCGTAGTCTTCAGTTGATCGTTCAGACAATAGCTCTTTTTGCATCGTTGCCAGATGATTAACCTACACTGGGCCTTACTGGAATATCTTTGAATGGTTTTCAAAGTCATACTCATTTCGTGGCACTATTCATTCGATCGCATCTCAGGCATTCTTGCTAACCTGCTAGCCGTCAAAACCACTGGCAGTTTCTCACTGGTGATATCAATAATACCATCTGCGTACTTGAATTTAACACGACGACATGTTTAATTAAATGTTGGTTAAAGCATATGTCATGCCCTTTGAGCTTTTCACCAGAGCCACCTGCGTTACATTGTTGCCATGAATGAGACTGTGCATTCATTAAAACAATAATTTGTTGAGCCTTATTTCAGCCTTTTACGAGAAATCAACACCATTTCACTCTACCAGTATTTGCAGGAGGAACAGAGATTGGTAGAAAGATCAATAGACTTCAAAACTTTTCTACCAAGCTTGTACTTAATAGGTAAATGGATTTTCAGTATTCACAAAAATACCAAGGCACATACTGACAGAAATGACAAAAACAATTGGATCGTTTAGGAGCCTCATAAACAAAGAAAACCACATGTTCCTTCCAATCATTTTTTGAGACACTGCAGTCCTCTTTTCATAATTTAGAGGTCCTAAGACTTTTTGCCAGTCCTGAAAGTATTGATTAATTAAGCATTGCTTGAGCTCGAGAGGATAAGCCCTGTTTTGCTCCTCAAATATTCACCATATTCTGTATTCTGAGACATATAAAGGCTTTGGACTTGTTTCTAGTCAAAAGGAAGTAATCAATGGTCGTATAAAATATAGCTTTAAAATGTTGTATGGATGTCACAGCCTCTTGTTATTGAGTATGAGCATCTACCTCAGCAAATGGAGCCTTTGATCGTGACCTGTCCATTGATTCCCTTCTTCTTAAAGCTCATTGTTGGGCAGACAAATCCATTGAACAAAGATGATGGGTTTTAATTTAGGAGTCAATTTACTTAGTGTCATCTTGTTACAGACTTTCTAGTTGCCCAAAGGCTGATTGGGCTCATGTCAAAAATTTTTCATTTCCATGACCAAAGACCATGCTAGCTTCACAGGAAAAAAATTTTGTTCTCATCTAGTGAATAATCAAATCAATGTTGTAGATTCAAAACACAGTTGTGACTCTTTGTCTAGATAATTACTACCTTACACATTATGTTTGGATATAAACTTCCCCAGAGGTTCCAGATCATTCAGAAATTCAGTTCATTGTCAACAGAAGCTCCCAGAACCAATCTCATATCCAAAGCAGCCATATTTCTGGAAAAACATGAGCCATATTATTAACATCATTGTCTTTTTGTTTTGTGTTATTTCTGAATAGAAATAGCTTTGATTTTTGGTTTCTGTCTCTTTTACTACTGAGAAACCTCTACTTTACCAATTTCAATTTTTAGTACTATGCTTTGATGCTATTCATGAAGAGTTAGGTTAAATTACTGAAGAAGTGTCATTAAAAGTAATTCATAGTCTTGTTCCACATGTTTCTATCTTCCAGTTGAAAATACATACATCTTATTATAAACTTGATCGTGAAGGTAATCTGATCAGTGTATTTGGACTTCACTTAGGAAGGGTTAAACACAATTACACACAAAGTGAATGCTTTTTCAGGTGTCTAGGGGTCTTGTAGTGGAACATGTATGTCATGGGAGTCAATGGTGGTAAGAAGAGTCTGCAGTTCATCTCTCAGAACATGCAGTAGGATAAATGGTGGTGTGTATAAAAAACACAGAATATTGGAGTATATGGATCTTGTAACGACTGTAACAACATATAAGCGACATAAAAAAAAATTGATTCAATACTGTATATAACACATTTATTTACATTGCATAAATCATATGAATATTTTTTTGATGATTAGCATTGTATATGATTCATATTGACCTTAACCTATAAAAATATTATCTATGCACATACTTTGAATACCACCATTTATTCATATATTAAATACAGATCCTTATTCATGAGTGTCATAACAGTCATAGTGTTTAAAATCTTATGTACACAAAAAGAGGATTAGGTAAAATGTGGTTTCCACGCGTCTTAATCTCATGTATCATGGTCATGGTTTGTGTTAAAGCGTATGGTTTAAAATATTTTCTCTTAACATTTATCTGGCATTAAATATTTATTCTGAGTCTAGTTGTGCCGCAGTCTGTGCTTGCCTCATAATCAGTCATTATCTCAAGAGAATCTAGTCTTGCTTCTTTGATGAGGTGGTTAGGTAACACCATACCCCTATGTCATACTTGGGTTCATTATTATTCAGTGTATAGCAGTTTCTCTATAGTCTTTGTTGTTTTTATTGTTGTCATGAATTGCTTGTATACTTGTGGATAAGCTTATGCAGTAACGTTAAATCTTGAGTTTTCGAGCAGTTAGGTATTTTTGTAACCACCCTTCATTTCTGCTTTGCATCTTTGAAATAATTATATTGTCTTCATACTAGTTCTTGAGTTAAAAATTCTTCAGTGCATGATGATAACTTCAACTTGAATCAAACAACAGGGTCATAATTGCCCTCTTTCTCTTAAATTATTTTTGTAGCAGGATTTCTTTATCTTGTGACTCTTAGCAGATTACCTTTGATTGTTTGGTTGTTACCTGATTTTTCTTGTACACATTGTTTATGGAGGTTTGATGGTAAGTTCTTATGAGTTCAACAATTTTCTTCTTAAAGATAGATAAACACGATTTGACTTACCAGGTGATGAATTTTATTTCTCTCATGAATGTTATCTTCTCTAGATAATAATGTAGCATCACATATTGCAGTGAGATTGTCTATTAAAGTTGGTTATGCAGGTTATTTTCAAATACCACTTTAGCTTTGGAGTCTCTTTAGCAGCTCATTTCCCTGTTATAAGCAAAGCTTTATCTTTATTTTCAATCCAGATTAACAGAAAAATGAGTTTTAATCTATTATATTTAGATTAATATATCATTTGTATGTATATCCTTGAGGTTATACATTAATGAAAATTGTTTTTAATATTTAAATTAGACAATTGATATTCTAGTTCGAATATATTAGGTTAAATAACAAAGGTTTACTATAATTGTTACTTAGTTATTCATTATTTACTTGAATAACAACTATCTACAAATATGAACAATGATTTTATTCTTTAGTTCAGTTTGCTATTGTATATGCAATTCAACTAATGATTCTTGTTTAATTTTTTGCTATATCGTTACTTGAGATAATAATCCACTAATGTTGATCTTCTTTGAACATCATTACATTTGTGTAATGATGCCTCCGTTGTTTCAGATTTGCTTTTAATTTGGAAAATCTATTTAGCCATATATGTCGATGTTTTGTCGTGCCCATAATTATCATTTTGGTAAATCTTATTGTCGTATCTTGAAACTTCTCTATAAATTAGGAAGGTTGTTCACTTTTTCAGCTGACTTTGATTAAAAATACGGTTTTATTCTACATATGTATTATAATATATTTCTTTTGTAACAATTTCAATTTATTGACGTATAATGAATTCTGATTGTTGAACCATTTGTTATCTTTGGTGTGATATTGCATAATTCTAAAGTATATTTGTAAAGTAACAGATGATGCGAAATATTATTATTTGAAACATTATTCAGGTTTGTCTAAATATTGTGTTTCTATCACAAATTGATAGTTTAGGTTCTTCTATTTGAACAACATATATATGGGACCATTAATCATAATATCTGCAGAGCTTCAGGACGATCTCATGAATTCTTCTTTGAGGATCTGGGTTTATGATCTGAATGATCAAATAAACGGTATCTTTTTCCCAGTAATTTAATGAAAACATAATTATAATAATGAACAATTTAATTATAATCTTGATGATTAGACTGATTTTTATCTATTCACGATGAAGTGTCACGATCCTCTAACTCTCCTTTGACTTAACTTTGACTAGTTGTTGTGAAATTATGGAAGGAATTCTGGGACAATGGGTCAGTCTCAAATTTCTGATATCTAATGAAAAAATTGGTTAATTCATGGTTAACTTTTAATCCATAATTTTCTAGTCTTTTCTTCTCGTTACTATAAGAACACCAAACCTCTGGGATCTCTTTTATCTCTCGAAGGTGACAAACCTTCAAACTGATTTATTAAACTAACTCTGGGATGTATGGTCCTTTAAACATGAGGTGTTTTTGCTGTGAACTAATTCCACATTAAGTTTTTATTATTCCAGATAATTTCCTTGTTCACAATATTTTTCAGCACATTACAAATTGTTTGAAAAATCTCTAATACATAGCAACGACAGTTAAATGATTCAGAGCAAATGATTTAACTTTCTTTACAGAGTGAAACATCAGTCACAGTGTTTCTCTGGTATTACCTTTACAAACAAAAAAGGAAGTTTAAAGGTGGGCTTCGTTAATCTTGTCTCCAGACCTTGGAGGCCAAGTGTACATTTGCACTTTAAAAGTTGATAAGCGTAACTTAGGACAGTTTTACCCTCAAGGTAGATGATACAGAGGTTCAGTGAAGAAATTCTAATCTAGTTCCAACTTTGTAAGCAATGGTTGTATTAGTTTGATATCTTAACGCTTCAAATCATTAAATGCCATATTCTTTTTGAATATTGTATTAAATTGGATTATATGTTTTGATGTGAATGTCTTTTCTATGTGACACATGAAGAGCGTTGATGATAACCAGTCTTTGACCCAGGCAAGCCCAGTGGTGGCTTAGGATGATAACAATTTTCAATATTGGAATGGACATAAATATAGCAGAGAACTTACTTTTAGCTTATAATTTACCTTAATGTGCCACTGCTGACTTAATTCTTTGCATTTTATGATCCCTATAGATTAAAGTCAGGTTTATTTTATCCACTTTCCCACCTTTATATCAGAAGTTTGTGAGTCTACCTGAGTCTCTTTATACTCATTTAGCTGTTTATCATGGTTAAACAAACTTAAAACTTAGACTACCCAATTAAACCAAGTTGTTATGCTTTTTATAGACTTAGATGGACTCTGTTTTGATGGAACTCTTGATAAACCTTTATTGTAATCAAATTCTATAAAGTGTATCTTTCTACCTAGTATGACTCTTTACGTCACATACATATGACATGTCTCCATAAAATTGATTTACTAACTCATTTATTGATGCATTCTTGGATAATCACACTTGATCTTTGAAGGTCATTTGATTCCAGCAATGAATAATCAACTTTCCAAATGAAAACTTGTCCCTATTAGATAAGTCTTGTAGATTCATTTGTCAAAATATTTGTAGATGTATATCATCATATCCATTGATTTTATCTGTTGGATGTAGTGATATCGGATTTGCTAATCCATCTTGCATATTCTCAAATCATTAGTAATACTATCTGGTAAGTCTGGTGGTAAAATCTGGAATCATCGCTTCCAGCACCATTAGATCTTTGAAATCTCCATGAACCTCAACCTCAGCAGTCATGGTGCTTCTCATTTTATAAATTCCATAAAGCTTTAAACTATTTCTTCCCACTACCTCTCTCCTCTATCCTTTTAGACTTAAGTAATTCTTCTTGCTGTGCATTCTTTTGCATCTTTGATAAGCAGGATCGTCACGATATTACTTCTGATGATCATTTCATTTTGATAATTCCTTCGCTAAGTTAGTTTGGACAAATTCTTTTCTTGTGAAAGTTAACAACTTCTCACATAATCGTTTCATCATTTAGTTCAGTTTTCATGGTTTCTTCAGGCTCCTTTGCTTCAACGCCACATAAAAGTGGTTGATAGGTCTTTATCTACCTCTAATTTTATTTGTTCCGATCTGCACTCAACTTAGTACAATATAATTCATAAACATATCATGACTTTCATTGTAATGTACTCACCTTTTCAATTCTCCTTGCTTTCTGTGTTTTTATCAATACTTGACCTTTCCTCAAAAGTGATTACCTTTCACAATGAGATTTGAGATCAGCACATTGAAGTAGCTAATTGGGTTCAATTTAGTCTGTTTTGTTTCAAATCTTTTTCTAGTAAATGGTGCCTCCACACAGAGTGCATGCACCATTGTTTGTCAGTTAAGTCATAAGTTGAATATCTTCTTTCTAATTTTCTTTTAAATTTTGGATATCATAATCTCTTTCCTTCTTGTGACAAATGTGCCCCAACTCCTTCCCCTTTGCATGCATCTGTTGCATACCTCAAACTCTTATTAGGATCAGCTGCACCCAACAGGAGCGGTGGTTATTGCTTCTTGTTTTTCAAACTATCTTGAGCCTTTCTCTTTTTCCCATTTGTCACCCTTTAACTCCTTTGTGATGATTGGAAAGGCAAATCTTGGAAATCTTATTAATTATTAGGTAATAACTTGACCAATCCATAAAGAAGGATAATCTTTCTGCCACATTTTGAGGCACTTTCCATTCATAATTATTGATCTTCTTAAGGTCTACCCAAAGCTTATTAAGCAGTTGCATGAATGGTACTTAATTTCTTCCTTGAAGAAATCACACTTGATAAATTTGGCATACAGTTGGTGCTATAGCATTTCAACACCTACCATGAATATTCATGTGTTCTCAGCATTCTTAAGACAGACCAAAATGTCATCAATGAAAATCTTCTAAAATATCCAAATAAGGATGCAACCTTTTAACATCAATATGAATATTTGCTAGTGCATTGGTTAACTGAGAAAGGTAACACCCTGAATTAAACAGTGCCCATGCATATATGTGAACTTATGATTTATAATGTTATGTCTTCATAATACTTTTATCAGGTTTAATGATATCCAGATCTTAGATCTATTTTTGAAAATATAAGGCTCCCTTTACTTGATTGAAACTGTATACGTCAATTGGTGAGGATACACCAGTCTTAACGGTTAAACTTATTTAGCTGGCAGAGTAATCACATCTTTTGCATTAGCATAGTTAAATCATCTTTCACAAATAAATGAGGTGCTCCCCAAAAGGAGGCTGCCAGTCGTATACTGTCCATATCTATCATTCTTGCAGCACATTTTTAACTCGATCGCTTAGGTGCACTCATCGATAGGGTGCTCAGTGCTTGATGCTCCACGACATCAGATTCCAGTATTGAAATCTATATTCTTCAGGTGGAAATGCAGGCACATGGAAGCCATCTTGATTTCTACTATGAATGTGTACGCCTAGGAGCCTTTCTTTGAGTCTGTAAAACCACTTGAATGGCATATAGTTGACATCAGCTTTCCATATCATTTTCCCATTTGGGATCACAGTGATCAAACTGGCCTTGCAGGTTTCAACATCATGAATTTTCTGGTGAGTTCCATCTTGTTTACATGCATTAAACCAACACTTTTCCTTACAATCTAGAGCCCGATGCTTTTCCAGCAATGTTCAAAAGCATCATAGATCCCAAAAGGTAAAAATATTCAATCTGATTAGCTATTTGTTCTAAATTTTTGATGTAATTTGGTATTTTAGCACTAACTTTCCTCTTAGACAGATAGTTAACTGCAACATGATTTATTATATTTCTAACTTTTATAATTTATAAACCCATACCCTTTTTGGACATGTAGCTTAAAAATTTTTTGAATCTTAAAAATAGAAAGCAGTGAGATAGAAATTTACTTCAGGTTCAATCAGCTAATGGCTGACAATGGCTGTCGGTCCTCCAATGCGCATTAATTATCTGGTGCATATTCTGTGAACTATATCTACCGTTGAGCCTCTTGTCAGGGGCTCCAGATCTTGCTTAGATCTACCTCGCTATAGACAGTTCAGGTGTCCAGGCTGCCTCCCATATCCCAAGCATGTATGTGGTAGCTTCTAGTTTGAGTTTGTTTTGGTTTTAGCTTTGCAGGTTTCTATCCTCTTAGAACCACATTATTCTTTGATGATTCTTACCATTTACTGTGAACTTCTAGTTGGCACTTTTAGAATAATAGTTTGTTTCTTGCCAACCAGAAATAACTTTATCTTCTTTCTTTTTGCAAGCTTTTTAACTTGCTCTTTCTGAAACCTGCAGCATTTAGTACTTTCAGCTTTAGCTTTTAAATTAGCTTCATCCATAGTCTTGGGATTCTGACTCTCGTTCCTTAAATAAATTCAAACCAAACCTACTTGGAACCTCTAATACTTGCTTTTCTCTCTTCGTAAAGTACAGCAACTAGGTAAAGGACATAAGATTAGTGATATATTCATCCAGTAAAATGGTGATACAACTTCAAATCTTGAATTACCAGAGATTTTCATCATGAGAAAGCTATCATTGCAGGCTATTTTTCCTTAAATACTAATGAAGTAAATCACAAATTGTCTTGGTCTCCTCTATGTTATCTTCACTTCCTCCACCTCCAAAGTATTTCTCCTTAGTAGTAATAATAATCCGTGTGAATTAAACCATTAAACATTATACATAGAAATATTATTTATATTAATCAACCATATGACTTCTTCCTCTTCTACTCAAAATAAACATGAGAGGTTTGATTTTCTTTGATTATATAAATACCTTTTGCTTTTTACTTCCTTTTTGGATGCGAGTATTTATTAGTTTAGCTACAATGCGTAATTTTCTATTTGATTCCTAGTCGAGCTAACTCCTTGTCCAATGTCACGTATCATAGTCTTTGGTTTTTGTTTCCATTCTTTCCCAGAAACTCTATATGAAGTACTTGCTTTTTTATTTATTGATTTTGTTGTCAGGAGAGACTTTTTAATATCTATCCTCCTCTTCTTGCATTAGTCGTGCATTATCATCTCGCACCTTTTCCATTTCTTCTTGTATTTTCTATATAGTGTTTAAGAGGATACTAGTTTGGTGTTGTTGTTCCTCTAATAAGCGACTTGTTTGCTGGTGCTGTTCTACCCCCAGCTGTATCCACATTTCTGGGTTTAATTCAAATCAGGGTTGTGTCTCCCCAACGCTCGGAGGTGGTTGTTGTGTCATTGTCCTCCTCATATTATCCTGTTAAAAAAATTCCTTCTCTCTTTGTGCATTCAATAATACACAACTTTACAATGCCAGTTGAACCTTGAGGTCCCAACATACATCTTCGTTGTTCGATACCACTTGTTTATTTCATAACTACAACATATAAACGACATAAATATATATATATATATATAATAAATAAATAATAATATTTACATTCATCCTTTTAACCTTACCTTAACACCATTTTATTTACATTGCATAAATCATATGAATATCCACATGGTCGATTAACGTTACTTATGCTTGATTCATATTGACATAACTATAAAAGAATATTTGTTACAGACGAATACACCATTTGGCTATGTAATTAATTAGATCATTATTACTAGTGTCATACCCACTACTAAGCGTTTAAATCTTATGTACACAAAAATGGATTCGGTAAATCAATGCGGTTTCCAACGCTTCTTAATCTCATGTATCATTTGGTCATGGTTTATTAGCAAGGCGTATGGTTTAATGTACACCTCTTAACATTTATCCTGGCATTAAATATTTCGACTACGGTCTACAACTATGCCATGATTTGGCGCGCCCTCCTCCGTCCAATCATTATCTCAAGAGATCTACGGTGCTGATGCTGATACGGGTAGGTTAGGGTAACCACCCATACCCTTCTATCTCCCACCGTTTCATTGTTGCGCTCAGTCGCTGCAACGGTTTCCTCTATAAATTCTTTGTTGTTTTCTCCAATTTGTCCATGGAATTGCTTGTATACTTGCTGGATAAGCTTGTTACCATGGCACAGTTCGGATGCTTGAGTTTTAGAACGGTTTCTGAGAACATTTTTCGTAACCCTACTAAGTTTCCTTTGCATCTTTCTGAGAAACAACTTCTCGGCCCAGCATTCCGTGCTAGTAGTTCTTCTGAGTTAAAAATTCTTCTAGTCACATGATGATAACTTCAACTTGAATCCGGAAACTGGGATCTAACAGGTAATTCCCTCACTACTCTTAAAAATTCTTTTGTTTACTTAGCAGTTTTTCTTTATACTGACAACTCTTAGCTTGATTCCCCTTTGCCCTGATTTCATTTCGTTATTTACCTCACTTTTCTTATACATTCGTTTATGGGTTTTATGGTAGGTTCACACAGAGGTTCTTGCAATTTTCTTCTTAAGGAATCAGGCTTAAGCGCTTATGCATTTGACACAGGTGAGTAGATTGTTATTTCTCTATGAATATTTCTCTTCTGCTCTCATCTGATTATTGCAGGCGAGGACCCCTTCTGTTAAGGGTTGGATTCATCACAAGTTTAGTTTTCAAATGTACTTTAAGATTTGAGCCCTACTTTGAGGCTCAAACTTACCTGTTTACTTCTCGGCAAGAAAACTTGCTCTTTCTGTACTCATACTGGTTAACTTAGAAGCTAGGGTTTTAATCCTATATATATATAAGTTAATTCCATAGCCAGCCTGTATGTATATATGCAGGTTTTATACCTTCCAATGAAAATTGTTTCTGCTCTGTATTTAATTAATAATAATTGATGTTCTTGTTGAATAGCATTCAGGATTAAACCGCAAGGGTTTCGCCTATAACTGTTACTTAGTTATTCATTGTTTGCCTTGGATAGCAACTGCCTAATATAGACAATGTATTTTCATTATTTTCGTTCTCGGAGTTTATATGTGTATATATGGTCCAATCACGAGTTTTTTGTTAATTTTTTCACAGTAATTCTTGAGTCAACTGACTCCTAATGTTCTGAGCTTATTTTCTGTATCGTTACATTTGTTGACAGTGATGCCTCCGTTTTTTTTTTCAAGTTTTCTTACTATAATTTGGTAAATCTCCGCTGTTATATGTAATCGATAGTTTTGTCAATACTTATGAAGAATATATTTCAGTAAATGTTTAAATTTATCATCTCAAGGCTTCTATTCCGGAAGTTTTTCTTTTCAATGGCTTTCGATTCCTGAAAATCACAGTTTTATTCTACATATATGTGTATAATCTCTTTCTTTCTATTTTCATTTCTAGTAGTCAGCACTATGAATTTTCAGTTGTTCTTAAGACCATTATTTCGAGTTATATTTGGAATTGAGTACTATACCTGTATTCTAGGAAGTATATTTACATAGAAATAAACAGATGATGCAAAATACTATTCTGTTATGAAACATACAATTACAGTTTGTCTTAATATTGTGTTTCTACTATATAATTACAGTATAGTTTTCAGTTCATTATATATTTAGTTTCAACGTATATGTCCAGACCATAATTGTCCATGTAATATCATAGGAAGAAACAGGACGATCTACCCAGGACATTCTTTCAAGGGATCTAGGTTTACGGTCCTCAGATAATTAATCAAAACAGTAAACAAATTTCCAAATAATTTATTTTCTACAGAAAATTTTATGAAAACAGAATTCCCATAAATACAATGAACAATTACTTATCTGTCCTCTGATGCTGGGATTGATTTTATGCCTCCCTTCCACGAGTGAGGAAATTACGTCCTCCAACTCTCCCCCAAGCTCCAAACCTGAGCTTCATTGTTGACGAAAATTCTAGAAGAGACTACGGGACAATCCGGTCCAGTCTTCAATTCCAGTACTCAATAGAAAATTTGGTTTAATTCTTTGGTTAACACCAGTCCAGAATTTTCTCCAGAGTCTTTTCCTCCTCAGTTACCCAACAGAACCCCCAAACCTCACTATGATCCTCTTTTTATCCTCAGAGGTGGGCAACTGTTTGAATTGAATTCTGTTCAACTAACTCTCAGATCTTGAATTACTTTAACATCAGTCTTTTTACTTTATGGAACTAATTCCATAATTAGTTTTACATTATTCAAATTAAATTTCTGTTCATAATATTTTTAAACATAATTACAGAAATTGTTTGAAAATTCCTAATACATAACTTAACAATTAGTTAATGATTAAGGTAGTGGTTATATATCTATTCTTCTTCCCTATAAGCTACCCAAATGCCTCCCAATGAGGTTATTTTCCCTTGAATATATCAGGCAGATCCTTAATTCTGATGCAATAAATTTCTTGGCAGCTAAAAAGAAGACACAGTTTAAAATTAAAAGTCAGATTGGTCATTTTATTTGTAACAGTAGAGATGTTGGTCCACAAGAAAAAAAGTATTGCAGGAGTTTAAATTCAGTCAGAGTTTTCAATGGTACTATGATCCTTTAGGAGTAATAAGAAAATTGAGAGTTAAATGTAAATTAAATCCTTATGTACATGAGTCCAAGCCAGACATAGAGAAGTACTCCAATCAGTCTAAATGGTTGGAGAACACTTTGACAAAGGCAGAGAAACTAGCAAAATTAAGTGCAATCATGCAAACTCCAGCCCAAGAAGATAGGAATTCTAAAAGAGTCGGAGAGGAAGGATCATAATAATTTGAAAACTACCATCAAAAAAATTCAAAAATGATGTACAGAAGAAGCAAAATTAAATCCTATAAATGAGGAAGTAGAAAACAATTTCCTATAATTGACACAAAGACACAAAGGTGAAGAATAATGCACTCTCAAGAAGCCAAGAAACTCATCAGCCTTTAGTATCCAAACTCATATTATTCGTATAAACATCAATATTACAAGATTGAAGTATCAATCAATTAAAACTTACAGACAAAGAGATGGATATTATAAAGAAGTACAAAGAAATAAATATCCTAAAATAGTAGTAAATGGCTATTATTACACCAAGACTAGAACCAATACCTAGTGACCAAAGCAGATTGCTTTCTACATTTGACTACAAGACTTGGAAAATGCAGATGACCTTCCTACAACCAAAAGTCAAGCATCCCAAATCATCAGAATATTATAAAAAGACATCATATGAAGTTCAAGCAGAAGTTATTCATCCAATTGACCAAATATAATTTCACAAACAAGCTGGTGAAATGATTTATTCAACCATGACAAACAAAGCCATGAGTGTACAGAAGCTCCAAAACACTCTTGGGAACATCAGAGATCAGCTCAAATTAGAAAAGGCATCCTCACAGGCTAAGGATAGAATAATCAAATAACTGGAAGATTTGATTATTGAAGTAGGATATGATCCTAATAATGTCAAAATTGCAGATGAACTGATAAAGAATAAGAATGCAGACATTGATGCATTAAAGAAGAAACTAAAACTGCCTCCTACTGAACATCCTCAGGCAAAGGAAGTATTACAGGATTTATACCAAAAAGATAAGATGATGAATCTCATTCTTCAATTAACTTCCCAAATAAAAGAAATGGAAAATGAGATGGAAAAATTAATACAAGAGAAAAACGCTAGAATAGAAGAAATTTCTGTCACTGTTATTCCTGTAGTCACTAATTTTGTTCCTTCTACATTAGCAAATTCATTGCCCTCATAGCCCAACAGCTTACATTTCATATATCACCATTATTTAGTAACAAAGTATCTAAGGCTGAAGAAAGATAAATATGTAGAGGTAAACAAAAAGCAATGCAGGAAATGTCTATTCAAACAAATGAAATCAACATAATTAAAGAACAGCTGAAAAGTATAAGTGATGAAAATAAATTAGTCCAGATTATGCACAACAATGAAGTTCAGAAAACAAATAGGTTGACAGATAAATTGAAGAAATTAGAGAAATATTTAACTCTGAAAGAACCAATGGCACAAGTCAAGCAGCAGCTATGGGCCAATATTATTGAATCTGTCAATGATATTTGGCCATCCATTCAGGTTATCTATGAACAAAAATATCTAATCAAAGTAGCAGGTGAAGCCATCCAGAAAATCAAAGAAGAAATTGGTAAGAAGCCTGAAGAGGCTAATGAAATCATCAAATTTTTTAATTCCAAGAATAAGAAATAATTAGAGGAAATTGGAATTATTGACAAGACATATACCATTCTTGAGGTTAGGAAGGTTATTTCAAAGAGAAACTTGATGATACAGCTAAAGGAAAAATGTCAGAACATGGACCTTAGCATAACTAGATTCATGATGAAGTTTGACATTCTGAGACAGAAAGGCCTTCCAACTCCTCTAGTTATAAATGACAGATTAATGAAACAAGAGGATTATGATAATAAGATCAAAGAAGTGGCTAAAGAGAAAGAAAATAATTCAGGCATGCAAGGAATTCCAACAGGGAAAGTACTCTACAAGAGTTTTGAGAATCTTTTTTACTTGCAACGTGAGGTAAAACACTTATTCATCAACCAACCTACATTTTCAAAATACACAGAGACAGATGAAATATTCAGAAGAGTGGTGATTATCAATTACCAAAAGCAGAATCATGGGATAAATTGACTAATTTACTGTGAAAAGAACAACAGTAAAACAGGGCAGTCAAATGAAAAACATATCAGTCATGAAAAAGGTAAACAGAGCAGGTAGTTTTACAGTTACAGAACGACAGTAACAGTGAAATTTAAAGCAGTAACAAAGCAGTTATAGTCAAATAGTATCATAGTTTAAAGTGTATCAGATGAAATACAAAAGGCTAAAGTCAAATCAAAGTAAAAGATGCCAACGTGAAAGACACTCAACAGCAGAATTTGTTGAGCAAACAGCAAAGAGACAAATCAGCAAAAGATCAAACACAGCAAAACATCAAATTCAATAAAAGCAGGGATAGTTTGCATTAGTTAGATAGTTATCTCTATCTTCTTGCATGAAGATATTTATTTTTCCATGAATAATTCCTAAGTTTGATTTAGGATATTTTGTAAGAGTTTTTGTATAAATACTTCACATTTCTAAGTATTGAGGGTGGATTATGGATTGCTAAAACACTTCTATAGATGTACTGATCTAAATTAGAGGGTTCTTTGTAACATTTTCAAGTCAGCAGACTGGATTGAGCAATAAAGAGATTATATTACAGGATTCATGTGTTGGGCCACTTCAGTGAAGTATTCTAAATTGTTCTTTGTTTTTATCTGAATTTTTCACAATACTTGTATGTTTTCTAAATCTAAATGTATAACAGGAATGTTATTTCAGAATATGTTTAAAAGCACTATATCTTGAACTGTTATGTTATTTTCATGTTTTCTACTGATATCCAGATTAGGGAATTCTTAATTTCTCCCTAGTTTCGATTGACCTCTATCATTTCACTCATTATCCAGATCTGAGAACCCTTAATTGCTCTCTCATCCCGATTGAAACCATTTTCACCATCAGCCTAAGGATCTGAAGTTACTTAGCTATCTTTCCCTGTGAACACTTCCCTTTAGAACCTTGATTCTGATCTGACTACTTGACATTTTGACTCCATTAGCCCAATGGAATTCAGACCTACATCTATCCATCTGAACCAGTGATTCCACCACCAAACCAAATCCAAAGTCAAATCCCAAGTAATCCTACATAACTAGCCTAAAATCAACAAATATAAATCATATAGAGAGAGCCATCTCTGAGCATTAGGAAGGCTAGATCCTAAGGCTTAAAAGTAGGTTTGTGGTTACCTCTAATATTCTTTAAACCAAAATATACACAACCCTTGAGAATTATTGGAGTGATAACATACTGGCGACCATACTGGGGAACTAACCAGTCCTCAGTGTTTAAAATAAATCTTAAAGGAAATAATTTTACTCATCTTTTCACCTTAAGGTTTTTTTAAGGGTTGTTAAGTAAATTTTTCAAAAAATAAAATTCTAGCTTCCAGAAGAATCTACTATACCAAGTCTCATCCAGATCCACAACCTGCTATAATAGTAGATGATACTAACAGAGTTTTAAAGAAAAGCAAAAAAGTAGAAAGTTTAGGTAATAAAAATCCATTGATCGAGGCAAATTCTCTTCCCAATAAATTATCAATTTTACAAGACATTGAATTTGATTTAGTTTTTGAGCAAACTTTGTTTAGAAATAAATCAAAAAATTCCATCTATGATAGTGTAATTGATCATGATTTCATTTCATTTATTGAAACTAAGAAGGAAACTATTTCACTTGATTCAGATCAAAAATCTCTAGAAACTTATGATAAACTTGATGTTTTAGCTGCAACTTTGATTAAGGAAATTGATGAAGCATATTTACAACATTCTATTGATTGACTGCTTTATCTGCATATACCCCAAAGCATTCTACCAGTCATTTAGAGTCTGTAAATTCAAATTTATTTAGTACCACCTCATCTATTATTTCCACTACACCCCTGATCAGGTGATCATGTCCTAAGTTAAAAAAATGCTCAAAAATGGAATTACTTAGAATTGGTTACAAACTGAAGGACTGAATAGGCCTCGTCGTTTCGATTATGGTGCTACAAATGGGACCCAAATCCGATGTCGTATGAGGAATATATTGAAGTTTTAAAATGCCCAATAACCTTCAAAACAGGACATTTGAACCCAAAAAATTTTGTCATCTTCAAAAAAAAATTATGGCAAAATTTCATTTTTTAAAGGTATTTTGGTGGCCTATCAGAGGGTGCCACGTGGCCTTCCCAGAGGCTGCCACGTGGTCCCAGGCCAAAGGTTTATGACTGTTTAAAAAATTGGTGTTTGAGGGCATCCCAACCCGAGTTGAACGCATTTGGGTCAGTCGGGCACGACCCAACCCGAACGTTCACGGGTCACCCTGAACGCAGTCCCGTGCAGCAGAGAAACAAGGGGTCACATTTGAATGGTCGGTAGTTTGTGAATGCGTTCAGGTTAGTCGGGTGAAGGATGACCCGACCCGTATGCCAATGGGTCATGTTGTAGCAGCCCCGTGCAAACGCAGGTTATAGGTTCATGGGCAGAGGTCGACGTGACTTGCACGCAAACAGGTCAGCAGTCGGGTCAACAACGTTATTTGCTTAACGGTGGAGCGGAGATTTAAAAGGGGATAGCCCCTGTGGTCAGCCCCATTCCAGATGACCATGCCACGGTGTCCAGGGGCTAACCGCCTGGCGGTCATGGTGGAAGTTTGAGCCACGTCATGTGACCGCTCCCATGCCACATTTAATATGACGTTATCCAGTTGTAGGTGGCATAAAACTCGGTGGTTAATGCAAGGGTGGTTCATGTGATCACCCCGCCTGACATTTAATGTAACCACCGGCGGGTCCGCTAAGATTGGAGCACGTTCCGACAAAATCGACCTGACCGCCAGTTTTAGTCAGCCTATCTGTAGTTACTCCACATTTAGTGGAGGTTTTTGGGGGACACTGGGCAAAATATTGTTTTTTCCATAAATTCTCCAATATTGAACCTTTTTGGACGAAATCTTAGTCAATTTCAACTATTCTAAGCATTCTAGAGCCATTGGAATAGGTTGCAGAGCCAACAGAGGTGTATTTCAGCCATTTTTTCTTTATGGAAGCTTGGAGAGCCATCAGGGCCATGAGGGAAATGGAGCTGCATTGGGCTACACTTCATTGTTTTCGGTGAAATAAAAGTCATAATTAGCTTATTTATGTCTTCTAAATTCATTTCCACTGTTGTTTTAGCCTATTTAGGCTTCTTTTTCACTGTAAAACCAATTTGAGCATCATAATATATCAAGGACATGCCCATTAGGAGCCTTGGACCCGACAAATGTAGCCCGGGAGGGGTGAACTTCCTCATCATGTTGTTGTGTGTTTATGGTGAAGTTATTATGTTGTGTATTTCATATTCAAGTTGTTAAACAGTATATTTAAATAAAATTCCCTCACACTTAAACTCATAAACAGTTACCAAGAACACTTTGTTTTACTTTCAATACCTTACAAACACTTTGCACACTTAATTTAATGGAAATGAATGCTTTAAACAGCAGTACAAATACTTACATTTTCAAATTAGATGGTATCAAAGCTAAGGATTTGAGTCTTAGGAGCTAGATTTTTACTCAGCATTTGTTTTGTGCAAAGATATAGTTGATTGTTTGCAATTTTTTATGCTTACTAGGCTTAAACTCAAGAGAGGTGAAGGAAACTTTGTTAGTGCAAAAACTAATCCACAACCAAGAAGGGTCAAAGAGCCACCTCCAAGAGCCATAGAAGAAACTTCAAGTATGTCTTCAAGAGAGGGAGAAGCTCCTAAAGATATGGATCCCAAGGAAGAAGAACAGGTATTCCGAAAAGCTTTCCTAGACTGACAGAGATGGTAAGGATACTCTACCAAGAAAGGAATGATAGGCTTGTTGGAGAAGGGTCTAAAAACCAGAAAGAAGGAGAGGGTTATTCGGGAGGAAAGAAAAGTGATGACAAGTCAAAGAAAGGACACAGAGGAAATGGTGATCCACCATCCCCATCTTCATCCTCTTCTTCTACATCGTCATCCTCAACTTCGATGAATCAATCTCACAAGTCTATAACCACTGGTAAAAGTCCATTTTTAAAGCCTAATGTCAAATTTGAGTTGCCTATGTTTAATGGTGAAGTCAATGTAGAGAAACTTGACAATTAGATAAGACAGTTGGAAGTTTACTTGAGGATACAAAACCTTCATGAAGACGACACCAAGATTCAGTTAGCCTCTTTAAGAATGGAAGGAGCAACATTGGTATGGTGGGAAGCCAAGACCAAGGATGAAATTAAAAAACATGGTAAGATCACTTTATCATGGGCTGAATTTATTTCCGCAATTAAGCACCAATTTTATCCATTAGCTCATTTAAAAAAGGCTATCATGAATTAGCAAAGTTTTAGACAACTTAAGGGGCAAAGTGTTCAAGATTACACTCAAGAGTTTAGAAGAAAGTCTTTACTACTTGGAATTTATTTGCATAGTCAAGATACCTTGCTGAAATATATAGGTGGTTTACACACTTATCTTATACATACTATCCTTATGTTCAATCCTACTAGTCTAGATGAAGTTTGTGTACAAGCTACGCATTTAGAGGCTAGAGGTAAACAATATTTTGATGGGAATATGGATAGTGAATTCAAAGGCAAAGGGAGGAAAATAAATGCAAACTCTAGGAAAGAAAAAGGAAAGTTCTTTGTAAAAACTGTTCCAAAACAAGCCACGATGAAGACCATTGCTAGAAGCTTCATCCAAAGCTGAAACCGGAGAAATTTAAAAACAAAGATAAGGCCAAAGAAAAGGGAAAAATTGTTGCAACTGTTGAACAAAACTTAGGTTCTGAATCAGGTGATGAAACTAAAAGCATAGCCATGGTACTAAGGAATATAAAGGGGAAAGAGATTGTAAATGAAACAAATCCCAGTTCTAGCACTTTAAACTTTCACATAGAAGCTCAAAATGAAAAGAGTAGGATAGAGTTGTTTCATGTGAGGATAATAGCCAAACACACAAAGATAGACACATTATTTGATAGTGGGTCTCAAGAAAATCTTATCTTAGAAGACTTAGTCAAGAAGCTGAAACTTGAGACCATACCTCATCCAAAGCCTTATCCACTTGGATGGATTTGCAAGGATGCTAATTTACAAGTCTCAAGAAAGTGCATGTTCCGCTTCGCCATAACAGCTCATTATGTTGATTGGGTTGAATTAGATGTGGTACCACATGACATTATAGGTGTTGTGTTGGGTAGTCCATATTTATATGACAGAAAAGTGATCTTCCATCGCCATGAGAACAAGTATCATCTATTCAAGGATGGTAAAGAGTTTATTGTGAGAGCACATCGAAAGAAGCTAGAATCCTCTTTATTCCATGTAGGGCAATTGAAAAGGCTTGTCAATGCAAGTCAAAATCCGACTTTTTTGATGGTTAAGAAAAAATATTTTGTACATAATCCTTTTCATTTTATTGCTGATGTAAATGATGATATGTTTCAACCTGAAAGAAAGTCGTCTTTTGAAGATGACAAGATGTTGCAGAAAGTGCCTTTGGTGTCAATCGGTGAAAAGAACAAAGTGTCGGTGCAAAGTGGTGCAAGAATCCAAAATATGGAAAAACATGCAAGTAAAGAGGACACAAAGTTCAGCATGGGTCAATGATGGTTTCAGAATGGTAGGTTGGTATGGCGAGATAACTTGGTCGAGATTCAATGCAAGTACATGGCTCAATCGGCAAAAATTTGCCATGAGGACAGTTGGCAAGGTGAATCTTTTTTTTAGTCTCCTTTGAAGTTTGACCATTGTAGAAACAGTATGTATTCTGCAAATTTCAGTTGTTGTTCTGCAAATTTCAAAATTTTGCATCGTGACTCAGTCAAGGTTAGCAATGGTCGGTCAATAGATTCAAGGAAGAATTTATCTTTTGATGAGAAGCTCAATTTGATGAAGTCAAGAAGATTTCAGTGGTTCAAGGTCAGAAGAGTGGAGAATTAGTCTCCTCATCTTCAATTTCTGTAAATCAGAGAGCTTTTTGGGTCCAAAATCTTCCCATTTGGAAGGTGTGATCAGGTGATCATGTCCTAAGTTGAAAAAATGCTCAAAAATTGAATTGCTCAGAATTGGTTGCAAACTAAACGACTGGATAGGCCTCATCGTTGTGATTCTAGCGCTGTGAATCGGACCCAAATACGATATCGTATGAGGAAGATATTGAAGTTTTAAAACGCCTAATAACCTTCAAAACAGGACCTTTGAACTCAAAAAAAATTGTCATCTTCAAAAAAAAAATTATGGAAAATTTTCATTTTTTAAAGGTATTTTGGTGGCCTATCAGAGGGTGCCACATGGCCTGCCTGAAGGCTTCCACGTGGCCTCAGGCCAAAGGTTTATGACTATTTAAAAAATTGGTGTTTGAGGGCAGCCCGACCCGAGAAGAATGCATTCGGGTCAGTCAGGCACGACCCGACCCAAACGTTCACAAGTCACCCTGAACGCAGTCCCATGTAGCGGAGAAACGAGGGGTCATGTTTGAATGATCAGCAGTTTGTGAACGCGTTCGGGTCAATCAGGCGGAGGACGACCCGACCCGAACGCCAATGGGTCATGTTGTAGCGGCTCCATGCAAACGCAGGTTATAGGTTCATGGGCGAAGGTCGACCCGACCTACACGCAAATGGGTCAGCAATCGGGTCAACAACGTTATTTGTTGAATAGTGGAGCGGAGATTTAAAAGGGGCTAGCCCCTGTGGTAAGCCCCATTCTAGATGAGCATGTCGCGATGTCCAGGGGCTAACTGCTCGGTGGTCATGGTGACGGTTTGAGCCAAGTCATGTGACCGCTCCCATGCCACATTTAATATGATGTTATCCAGTTGTAGGTGGCATAAAACTCGGCGGTTAATGCGGGGGTGAGTCATGTGACCACCGCGCCTGAAATTTAATGTAACCATCGGCGGGTCCACCAAGATTGGAGCATGTTCCGACAAATCTGACTTGACCTCCAGTTTTAGTCGACCTATCTACAGTTACTCCACATTTAGTGGAGGTGTTTTGGGGACACTGGGCAAAATACTGTTTTTGCCATAACTTCTCCAATATTGAACCTTTTTGGACAAAATCTTAGTTAATTTCAACTATTATGAGCATTATGGAGCCATTAGAATAGGTTACAAAGCCAATAGAGGTGTCTTTCATCCATTTTTTCTTCAGGGAAGCTTGGAGAGCCATAAGGGCCATGAGGGAAATGGAGCTGCATTGGGCTACACTTCATTGTTTTAGGTGAAATAAAAGTCATACTTAGCTTATTTTTGTCTTCTCAATTCATTTCCACAGCTATTTCAGCCCGTTTAGGCTTATTTTTCACTGTAAAACAAATTTGAGCATTATAATATATCAAGGACATGCCCATTGGGAGCTTTTGACCCGGCAGATGTAGCCCAGGAGGGGTGAACTGCCTCATCATGTTGCTATGTGTTTATGGTGAAGTTATTATGCTTTGTATTTCAGATTCAAGTTGTTAAACAATAGATTTAAATAACATTCCCTCCCAGTTAAACTCATAAACAGTTACCAAGAACACTTTGTCTTACTTGCAATACCTTACAAAGACTTTGCACACTTAATTTAATGGAAATGAATACTTTGAAAAATAGTACAAATACTTTCAACCTAGAGTTTTATTTCCATCCCCAAATACTGCAAGTTCATCCTCTAGCACTGCTACTACGTTTTCAAGCACTTCAACCACATTTCCAAGTACATCTTCTAGTGTCCCAACATCATCTTAAAGTACCTCAACTTCATCACCAAGCACCACACATTTACCTCCCATCCCAGCTAGAATCTTAGCTATGGCTTCTAGATATGCTCCTTTGGTCCTACCAGGGCAGTTACATAACATGCCCCAAGATTATCAAAACAAAATCCCTCAATTTGATGGAACTAGTCAATACACTGCACAACAACATGTTAACAAAATGACTGACTATTTTGAATTGCATGAAATTAATGAATCTAATGTCCAAATGAGACTGTTTGCCAAAAATTTAGCTGGAGAAGTAAAGAAATGGTTTAAAGCTTTACCTGCAAATCATATTGTTGATTTAGAAGCCTTCCATATATTGTTTATTAGTAGATGGGAGAAAAAGAAGAATCCTTTACAAATTTTGTCTGAACATGAACACATAAAAAGAGCACCTAATGAACTAGTTCAAGACTATTGCACTAGATTCAACAGTATCTATACTGCTATTCCGGTAAACATTAAACCCCCACCAGATCTAGCTTTACTCAAATTTCCTGATGGTTTTGATATGGATATGTCATACCAACTGAGGGAAAGGAACCTAGAAACACTAGAACAAATGAAAAACATTGTAGTTAGTGTAGAAGCCAATTTGTTATCCAAGAGAGAAAGAATGAGAAATGAAAGAAGGGTAACAATAAAAGAGGAAACATCTACATCAGATAGCAAAATAGATAACTTAGCAAAATACATGGAGAAAATGATGGATAGATTAGAAAGTATGGAAAGGAAACCACAGTGGGATAATCAACAAAAATGACCTCAAATAAGAAATCTCAATTTTAGAAAAAACACCAATACTGGTAAATCTAGAGAATCAGCACTTGATCAAACAATAAGACCACCTTTCCAAGAGAATTATGTTGAAATTTCTCACCAAAATGAAGATGATGAAGACACTCAAATTAATCTGACGGGAATCAATGATGATAATACTATTTTTATTACACAAGAAGAACATGAATTATATGAATTACAACAGTTACAGTTAGAATCTGGAGAGTCTTTCCATTATAAGCAAGGTTATGAGTTTTCCATTAATGAAGTTCACAAGCAATATAACCTTAGGAGAAAGAAATATGTAGAAGCACCTACTAAGAAATCTGCCCAAACTCAGACAAAGAAAACATTATAAGCTCCTACAACCAAAGTACTGCAAATCCTCCCTAGAGAAACCTAGCAAAACTCTAGTTCAAATCAGGAAAATTGAAATCCTAATCAGAAAATTTCTAGTCCAAAAATTGTGCCCAGTCCTAAAATTGTAGACATTACAGATATTGTTATTCAAACACCAACTGATCATCAAAAATCTGCTGCTGCTAAAACAACAGCCTCTGCTAAAACTACACCATCTGCTAAAACATTAGCTGATCCAAAAACATCTCCTGTTGATCCAAAATCAATTGATCCTAAAACAACTACTGCCAAAACAGTTGCTGAAATTTCAAAACCTACCAAAACTTCCGCTGCAACTCAAACTGCCCCTGAAAATAAAATTGAAAACAGCAAGACAGTAAAAACACAAACATAAAATGAAAAACCAACTGTAGAAAAATAAGAGAAACACACTCAAACTGCAGTTAGTAAAGAATAAGTCATTCAGTTAGGAAAAACACAAGCACCATTCAACATCCAAACTGAAATCTCCAAACTGAAGATACCAATTCTTTTAACAGAATTGGTTAAACATGATTTATACAAATCACAGATCACTGATACATTAAACCTGAATGAAGGAGAAAACTCTGTTAATTTTAATGATGACCAACCAGAACTAATATTTGGTCCTGAGGTAAATGGAAAAATGCTAAGGAGGACTTCCTCCTTTCTACATTAGCTTGACTGTTCATGATCAAATTTTACATAATGTTATGCTAGATTCAAGAGCCTCACATAATTTAATGCCAAAAGCCATTATGGAAACTTTAAATTTAGACATCGCTAGACCTTATAAATATCTTTTCTCATTTGATTCTAGTAAAGTGAAATTTCTAGGCTTAATCAAAGATTTATGTGTCACTTTAGTCCAATACCCTAGAAAAGGTATAGTCATGGATATTGTAGTAGCTAATATCCCTCCTAAGTATGGAATGCTATTATCTCGCTCATGGGGAGAAAAACTGCAGGGATATCTACAATTAGACATGCCTTATGCCACAATTTCAGTATTTGGCCAACCCAAGAAACTTTACAGAGAGACTCTAATGAAGTACATGGTTAGTAGTGTAGAAAGACCTTGAAACTATCTCATTTATTATGTACTTGTTTATATAGACTCTTTAATTTTTTGTAATTCAGAAACTGGTATAGAGAACAACACGGCTTTAAAATAGAAACATAAAGAACCAAACAATGACAACATATTTCATGAATCAATGTGGCACCTAGACTTTGATGGCTCAGCGAACAAATTAGGAGCAGGAGTAGGAGTTTGGATTCATAACATGGAAAAAAATCATTCAAAAGGTCATGCCTTTAGATTAAACTTCAAATGTACAAACAATATGGCAGAGTATGAGGCTTTAATCTTAAGACTGTAGATTGTTAGAAATTTAGGAGGAAAAAGATTTTCTATCATGGGAGACTCTAACTTAATTGTAAAACAAATTAGAGGAGAATATTCTGTGTATAATCATAGATTAAGCTAATATAGAGAAACAGTTTTAGATCTGATTAAAGAATTTCTTGAATGTGACTTTGCTATAATTCCTAGAAAACAGAACATACAGGCACACAGTTTAGCAATTTTTGCTAGCACCTGCAATTTTCCTTTTCAGCCAAATCACTAATATACATCAGAAGTAAGACACGGGCCTACTATACCATACAATTTAAAATATTGGCAGAATTTTTCACAGGATACTCAAATCTATCATTTTATGAATGCTGAGGGAGAATTCCATAATTGTAACATAGATACAGATTGTACAGTAGATGATAAAATAGGCAGTGAGATAGAGGTAAATAATTTAAATTTCATTGAACCCACTAAATTCACTCAAGTAGAAATAGATAAACTAGAAAAAGTAGAAATAGAAGAAATAGAATATGATGATCCTGACATTTTAAACCTTAAGAATAACTTTTTACCTAAGGGATTAGCCTCATTAGAAGATCTTTTTTATTCAAATGATATTGCAAGAAAACCAAAAATGGAACCATTAAGATCAGACATAGAAGAATGCAATATAGGAATGGAACAAAGGCCTAAACTCATCAAACTTTCCAAATCATTACCTCAAGAAGTAAAACTGAAATACATAGCTCTGTTTAAGGAATTTCAGAATGTATTTTCATGGACTTATGAAGACCTTAAATATTATGACACTAGCATAATACAACACAAAATACCTATCAAAGAAGATCAAAAACCTTTTAAACAGAAGCTTAGGAGAATCAATCCAGTTTTAATGCCCTTGATTGAAAAAGAGGTAAACATGATATATGAAGCATAGATCATTTCACCTATCAGATATTCTGATTGGGTTTCAAACTTAGTTCCCACTAGGAAGAAAACAAGGGAAATCAGACTTTGTGTTGATTTCCAGAACTTAAATAAGGTGTCCCTAAAAGATAACTACCCCCTCCCCAAGATGGATCATATTTTATAGAGGGTGGTTGGTTCATCCAGGATTTCATTGCTTGATGGATTCTCTGGGTATAATCAAATCTTAGTTCAGCTAGAAGACCAACCAAAGACGGCATTTACTACTCCATGGGGTACTTTCATGTATTTTAAAATGCCTTTTGGATTAATGAATGAAGGAGCCACATTCCAAAGAGATATGGACATAGCTTTTTCCAAATAAATTCATGATTTTCTTGTAATTTATCTAGATGATATAACTTTATTTTCAAAAACTGACAATAAACATCTAGATCATCTAAGACAAGTGTATATTAAATGCGGGAAATTTGGTATTTCTTTGAATCCTAAAAAGACTCTCTTTGGACTTGAAGAAGGTAAACTATTAGGAAATATAATATCAAAAGAGGGAATTAGGATAGACCCAGCTATAATAGAGGCCATTTTGAACATAAGCCATCATAGGAATATTAAGGAATTGCAAGCTTTCTTAGGTAAGATCAATTTTCTCAGAAGATTCATTTCAAATTTAGCATAATTAATTAGAGAACTCAATAACATGTTGAAGAAATACTTAGCACTTAAATGGACAGTAGAGGCAAAAAAATCCTTTGAATCAATCAAACAAGCCCTTACAAGAACACCAATCCTAATGAGTCCTAATTTAAAAAAAGATTTTTTTGTTTTTTTTTTTTATTTTGCTTCAGAACATACTATTGTTGCAGTCTTACTGCAGAATAATGACCAGGGTTATGAACAGCCCATTGCCTTTTTCATCAAATCACTAAGAGATGCCACACTAAAGTATAACATAATGGAAAAACAAGCATTGGCTTTAGTGAATGCCATAAAAGAATTTAGAGTGTATATCTTATATTCACACATCATTGCTTATGTTCCAAATTCAGTAGAAAAGGACATTCTGACTCAGAATGGACCTGATGGTAAGAGAGGCAAATGGATTTCCACCATTTTGAAATATGACATGGAAATTAAGCCCACGAAACTCATTAAAGGCCGAGGCTTAGAAAAACTCATGGCTGAATCAAACTGTCAAGCCTTAGATATAAATTTTATTGCCCAATTATATGATCAGGAAGAAATGGCGACTCCACAGATCAGTGAAGCTTTTTCAGATTCACCATGGTATGCAGATATCATATTTGTATTACTAAATTTACAAGCTCCTCCTGGATTGTCAAGAACTAAAGCTAGATTTTTAAATTTAAGGGCAATGAAATTTTGTATCATAGATAATGCTCTGTTTTGGAAAGATCATGGTGGCATTTTATTGAATTGTTTACTTAAAGATGAAGCTAATAAAGTTATGGAAGAGTTTCATGTAGGTGACTGTGGAGGACATCTTTACTAGAAATCAACTACAGATAAAATCTTGAGGGTTGGTTTTTATTGGCCCACTCCCTTTGCAGATGTAAGAAAGTATGTGACCTCCTGTTACAAATGTCAGATCTTTGAAGGGAAGAAAAAGCTATTACATTTACCCCTTAAACCCATCTCCACAGAAATTCCTTTTCAGTAATGGGGTTTAGACTTCATTGGTGAAATTCACCCACCCTCCTCAGCCCAACACAAATGGATTTTGACAGCCATAGACAATTTTACCAAGTGGATAGAAGAAATTCCTTCTAGGCAAGCCACTGATTCTGTCATAATCTCATTCCTAGAAAACAATATATTGTCTAGATTTGGATGCCCCCAAAATCTCATTACTAATAATGCAGCTGCTTTCAAGTCTAAGAAAATGATTGACTTCTGTAACAAATACCACATTAGCCTTGGCCATTCCACTGCTTATTACCCTCAAGGTAATGGTCTTGTTGAATCCTCAAATAAAAGCCTTGTTAATATCATCAAGAAACTACTAGAAGACAACAAAAAGACCTGGAACAAAAGGTTAGTTAATTCCTTATGGGAAGACAGACTCACCATAAAGAATTCCATTGGTACATCCCCTTATCAACTTGTGTATGGGATGGATGTTGTTTTTCCATCCCCTTTAGGAGTACCATTGATGAAGATGATACAAGAAATGCAGGTAGAAACCAATGATATCTAGATAAGGATAAATCAGACCATACACTTGCAGAAAACCAGGGAATAAGTCTATGTCAAGTCACAAGTTGTTCAAGATAAGATTAAAAATATATTTGACAAGAAGACAAAGAAAGATTATTTTTCCATAGGTGACAAATTTCTTAAGTGGGATTATAGGAGAGAAGAGAAAGGTAAACATGGTAAATATGATTTCCTATGGAAAGGTCCATATGTCATTTATGGTTACAGAGGTAACAATGAATTATTTTTGGAGTTAGATGGATCAGAACTGCCAGGTGGACCTATCAATGGTAGGATGCTGAAGCATTACTATTCCCCAGAATAACAGTAGTTCACTTTGTTTACTTTGCTCATTGTACATAACATTGCAGAGTTTAGATTGGATTGCATGTTTTTATTGCAAAGTTGAAGCCTGGAGAGAAGGCCCTAAGATTTGAAAGACAGAATATCATAAGTATGAATAATGCAAAGCTCAGAAAATAGTTCCAAGGCAAGCACAGTCAAAGCTCAAGGCTACTGATCTTAAAGTTCTTGACATTTCACCAAGAAATGCCATCCCCATGAGGAGCCAATTTTAGGGTCCTATAATAATAGGATTCATAATTTTGAATTGACTATGATTAGTCTTGTAATATGTACATACTTTGATTTCTGCAAAAAAAAAAATTCCCATATTTAAAAAATGTAAAGAGGGTAAAAGTCCTAAAAGAAAAATCAAAGGACTGATAAAAAAAAAAAAAAAAAACAACAACAACAACAAAAAAGAGATAAAATAGATCATGAAAGTGATGCAAGTTCAAATGCCACTACTTTTTACTTTACTTTTCAAAATAAAATTGTGTGTAGCTTGTCAAAAATTCCACAATCCATGAAGGTCAAACTGCTTAATCTTGACCTTTCATGCTTTAAATTTCATGTTGATAGATAGAGAATAAAGATCTAGCCAAATTATTTAATCTTGGTAGATCAGTAGTTAGGTAGAGAATAATAAATGAGCTCAACAGTTTAATCTAAACCATTGGAAGTAATAAGGATAGAATTAGATAGTTTAATGTTAAAAGAAAAATAATAAGGGTCTGCAAGCTCAAATGCACCCAAAGAAATGAAGAAAAAATGTTAGGGTAGGTGATGGGTAGCTAGAAACAGTTTTCATAATGCATGGATAGCAGAAATTGATCAATTCATACTTACTAATTTCCCTCTAAATTCATTCCCCTTGTAAAAATATCCCTTCCCCTTCATTTTTATCCTTTCCCCTTACTTCATTGTTTTTTCCCTTTCAAAACCCCTTTCCCTAGTTTAAAACACAGTTTAAAACACATTTGTACTTTGGAAACTAATTCTCCCCTTACTAACTTCCCTTTTCATTCATAATACCCCCTAAAATACACTTACCCTAAGTTTCAAGTTTAAAATATTAATATTGGGCCCCACTATGAAAATCCCACCCCGATATTAGTTTTAATACTATCCTTAGTGTATTTTAAAAATCCCGCACTTATTAACATTTCCACATGTATATTTTAAACCCTTTTCTTTAACATTGATATATTAACTCCTTATACATATTAATCATGTATTTAATTAATTCCCGCACATATATATTTTCCCATCCCTTTTTCCGAACCCGTATAGTCCTAACCTTTATATCTATATCTATATATATATATATATATATAATCCTTTACACATATCCCATCGCATTGACTTAGGACCGAGTCCCACCCATCAAATCCCGATGGATCCATCGCATTCGCCCAAGCGTCAGATCTTGATTGATCGAATCCAATGACCAATAGTCTCTTTCGCACATCTGATTGCCCGATCGTTAGCATCCCTCTGACCTTGTGAAATGAATGGTTTTCGCATCCCTGCTGTTGTCTACGTGGCAGTACTCCATTCGATCACATCCTCAGAAAATTACCGCCCAACCACTTTAGCCGATGCGAAAACCACTAAGTAGTTTCTCCTGACCGTTATCAATACCATCCTGCACTTTGAATTTAACCGGTGCATTTATGTTTAATTAATGCTAGTTAAAATGCATATTACCCGCCCTTTGCAAACCTTTTCACCATTTTCTATTACATTTTGCATGAATAGAGCCATTGCCGACTTATTCCTGAGCTAAAGAATTGCTGCCGACCTTATTTCAAGCCCTTTTTACCAGAAATCAACACCATTCGCTACTAGAGCTGCTGCAAAACCAAATTGGAGCAGTATAAAGATTAGCAGAGCTTCAGAAAACTTCTGCTACTTGAGAACCCCTTCTGCAATCAGCAAAAATTCATTTTTCCAGGTATTCCTGAAATACCAAGGCCTGTACTTACAGCAAGAGAGTAATAAGTAATTGAATCATTTAGGACCCTCTACAAACCAAAAGAAAGCCCCTGTTGACTTCCAATCCTATTTCTATAGACCTTGATCCTCTTTTCACAGAATTTATGAGGTCTTAAGACTGTTTTTGGTCACAAAGAGTACAATTTGATGAATTAAAGCATTTTAGACTAGAGCATAACCCTTTTTTCATCCTAAATTCTTCTGCAGACTATATTAATTTTTCAGAGGCACTCCTAAAGGCCTGAACTTGTTTTCCTAAGTCAAAAGAGTAATCAATTGATTAAAATTAACAAAAATATGACTTCTCAAAGTATTGTATCGGTCAATCCTCTACCACCTCCTATTGTAGATGTAGAGCATACCCCCTTAGGAGATAGAGACTTTAATATTAGTGACCTTGTCACTGAATTTAACCTTCTGGAGCTCCACTGTTGGAGCCATGACAAATCCATTGACCAAGCTAATGAGTTTTTCATTTCGGAGTCTAATTTTCCAAAGTATGTTGTCTCATAGACTTTCCAGTGCCCATAAGTGATTAGACTCTGTCAAAATTTTTATTTACCTGACCAAAGAGCCATTATAACCCATGGAAAATAAAATATGTTCACTATCATAGCTGAATCAATAAATCAGATGTTGTGGATTCAAATTAGGCCAAATAAAACTCCTTTGTCTATTGAGGCCCTTACACAGTTATACCTAAATCTGGACTTCCCCAAGAGGTTCCAGATATTCCATACATTCATTCCTTCATCTGTAGAAACTCCCAAAACCAATCCTCTTTATCCAATATCCATATTTTCTGAAAGAACCAGATATATTATTAGCATGTTGTCTTTTATTCTAGGTTATTTCATAGATAAGCATGTTGATGCTTCAGTTTTGGGTTTCCTGGCTATTTTCACCCTTGGTCATCCTCCTTCTACCATTTTCAATTTTACCCAGTACCTTGCTAATACTATTCATGAACAGTTGGTCAAATTACTTTAAGAAGGTGTCTTCAAGTATTCATCAGGCCTATTCCACATGTTTCTATATTTTCAGTCTGTTAGCCACCTATAAAAATTTGTTAAACCAAATGGTGGCTAAATCTTTTTTTAGCCTTCAAGAAACAATTCATTTCCAAAAATTGCTAGTTCTTGAAGTCTCGTGATGGTCTTTTTCCTGTAAGATAATCTTCACTGTTGTTTCCCTCACAAAGGCCCTCAAAATCTGTTGTTTACCTGAAGAAAGAGACTGCTCAGAAACCCCATGTTTCATTATTTTTCCCCTTCTTTCACTCAAAATTGACTTCCATTTTTAATCCCCTTTTCCTCATAAAAATCCTCCATTTCCCTCATTTTAACCTTCAAAATTATTTCAAGACCCTTTTAAAACCATTTGGTCTCCTACCATTTGGTTTAAAAAGCCTTCATTCCCCTATCTGAACCCTCCAATTGGCTTAAAAACTCTGTTTTTAGTCCAAAAAACACTTTTATTTCATTATATAGAATTTTAGCCCCCAAGGGCTTAACTTCTTTAACCCCCGCCTCTCATAGGACCATAAGCCCCGCAATCGGGCACTAAATGTCCTTAAGACTCGTCCAAAAACCTTTTTCTCCTTTGAAATTCATAAAACCCGACTTTTTGTCTAAACTCGACGGTTTGTTGTTTAGGCGAATTATTGACCGTTGATCTAAACCGATCAAACGATCGTCGGCCAATCACATCGCAAATAAACATTATACCCTTTGTTGATTCCTTCCTTTTCTCCGATTGCGATTAGCCCTGTTTCTTTTAAACCCTCGATCCCTTTGCCTTCTTCACATAACCCGGAGCCCCACAACCGAGCGCTAAAAACATTAAAAATCCTTTCAAAAAACTTTTTTCCCCTTCATATTTCATAAAAACCCGACTTTTCATTAAGTCCGACAGTTCATTATTTCGGCGAATGTCAACCGTTGATCCTCTTTACTACCCCCAGATCCGACAGTCCATATTGCTTCCTCCGCACCTGCCGTTTCCCCTTTTTGCCTTCATAACTTGATCTCCACCGTCGATCTAGTTTTTGGATCGACGGCTCATGCTTAATCGCATCGCGCAAAGCCTGGAGTGCCATCCCTTGGTTTTCCTCAATTATGCGATCTCTGATTTAATCAGGATTGTCGATCATCCTTTGATCCGACAGTCGTTACCTAATCGCATCGCAACTTTTCATTTTACCCTTTGTTTTTCCCCTCCGCCGATGCGCTCATGCGATTTAATCTGGACCGTCGAATCCACAAGAACCAAAGGCCCAGATTTAATCACGCTTCGCTCGCAGCCCTGACCATTGCACCCGCCGATTGAATCTCCACCGTTGATCTCTCCTAGATCTAACGACTCGCGCTTAATCGCATCGGCACTTTTCACTGTTGTCTTCCTCTTTTCTCCTCTGATTTACGACCCTGCGATCCCATTTGGACCATTCATTTCACTAATCCAACGGTCTAAATCAAACCCTGAGCCCTCTGTTGTTTCATAAACCCCGCTATGTAAAGTTCTTCGGTGAAGATCCACCGTTGATCTCTGCAGATCAACAGTTCACAATCACTCAATCTCTGCCCAACCCTTGCTTTATATTATGTTTCATTAACCCCAAGGTTCAATCTGAGCCATTAATTTTTTTTATCCTACAGCCCATATTCGACCCTATAGGCCCAACAACTTTGGGACCTAACTTCCCATCAATGAATCCTGACCGTTCATTCCTTGATTCAACGGCCCAGATTAAAACCGCCTTTGCTCGACCCACCATTTTCCGCCTGTGCACCTTACCTCCATCGCGCTCTCCTCACAACCGTCCGATCTGACACCCTAGATATGATAGCTAGCGCGCAGTTTCGCGTGATTTCGTGTCCGGAGGTTAATGTTTTAATTTTACGTGATATGGGTGGTTTCAAAATGCCACGTGTCAAGCTCTAACGCATATCGCGTTCAAAAAGGCAATACCATCTTTCCGCCTCAGATCTGCGTGAAAACCATTATGGTTTTCCGCCAAACCACTTTTCCACCATTTACATTACATTCCCTAGTTTTTAATCTCCACCGTTGATCTCTGACATCTAACGGTCCCAGTTTAACCTAACCATTACACTATCACCCTTCGCTTTTCTTCCAAGAGACATCATCAACGAATCTCCGTCGTTGATCTCTGTTGGCTGATCTAATCCGACGGCCCAGAGTCTTTCCGAAACCCCAAATTTCATTTAACCCTATTTTCCATCCGCCAAAGGTTTTTCACCCATTTCCTTTGTATATTCTCCCATTTCATTATAATGTTGCCCCTCTACATTATATTTTCCCGATCAACCTCGACTGTTGATCTTTGTAGATCAACGGCCTGGACTTATTTTCCTCACTGTTTGTCCATTGCTTCCCCTTTTGATCCCAGTGAGCAATCCTCGCCGTTGGATGCTTTCATCCAACGGCTGCGATCTAACCTCAACCTCCAAAGCAGTTTAACCCATCCACGCAGGATTTTATAACTTTCGCTTGTTTGTGCAGGTTTTTAAAGGTTTATCCACAGTTTTAAAGGAAATCAAAGGTCAGGGATGATGATCCCCCGGGCCTTTATCCTTCAAGGGGATCACTCTGCGGGGTTCCATATCATGTTTCATCTGTGCCTCATGAGCACTGATGTTATTTTAAAACCCTCTATGCGCCTGCAAAAGCAATGAAAACACGACAAACACCATAGACAGAGAGTATTAGTTTGACAACATAGAATCAAAGCAAAAATCAATGTTTAAATATTTTAAACTCAGTTTTGAAATATTAAGGCGTAAATTCGACCAGCAAAGGCCTAATCCACACAGTTAAAGACAGCATGAAGACCTGAAAACAGAGATAAAGCCTAATCATACCTAAAACACAGATCCAAAGCAAATTAAAGGTGTTTTAGGATATAATAAAGAAATCTAACAGATTGAAAAGCCTCCATTGCCACATCAGAGGCAAATTTAATCCTCTCCAACTACCAAAAGCCAGCTGCAGCCTCACAGAAATCTAAGAAGGCTTAGTTATTGCCAGAACAAAGGATATTTTCCTAAAAGATAGCTGAACAGTTATTTTAAATCAAAGGAACTTATTACTACTGTCAGCAAAGTTATTACAAAGAAAATCAAGAATTTTTAAGTCAACAAACTCTACTAAGCACGCCTAATACTTAATGAAAATCAATTAATACATAGGAAATATCATAAATCTTCTTTATCGGGCCCCTTAAAGGCCGAGAAGCATTAAACTGTATTAATTGAACCAAGAGATCTTTTCTCTCATCCCACCTCCTCATTTCTTATATAAATACTTCTGTAGAAGATTAAACAAAGGTTGGTCTCTGAATATCTGATGCATGTAAATAGTTTTCCTGAAGCTGTTGTAAGCTCTGTGTGTAATTGAAGATACCTAAAATTTGATATGAGAAGTTTGAAGCTGTAGAGGCCCACTAGACTTGATGATTGTAACTAGTTTGAAGCATTCAAATACAAGCTGATTTATGGGATCCTGGTCTATGTCAATGGTGATGTTTTTCTTATTGTAAATTTTTATTTTCTTTTGTTTTCATTCTGTCCATCTTCTCTGATAAAGAACAGCAAATATAAAGCTAGGATTTACTCTTTGCAGTACCCTACTTTCACTGATAAGCTTTATCCTCATGTTTTCTTCCAATTGTGTATTTGAGAATGATTTAATATAGTACAAGCAGTCAAGGAATGTTGGTGTGCCCATGCATTACTTTATAAACTTCAAACATTGTTCTTGAATTTTATTTTCAGTTTATGCTAAGTAGATTTGAACTAGGGAAGTCTATGGTTTTCCCTGTCCTCTGGTTTTATCTCCAACAGTTGTTCTGAAAGTTTCCCTAAGAGTATGTCGAAAGCAGGATAGGTTCAAAGTCCTTACTTGATCTTAGACTATACTTTGTTTGTCTTAAGTGTTGTCTTGAAAATTTTTCTAAGTAAAGCAGAGCTAGGGAAGTCTATGGTTAGCCCTGTCCTCTAGTTTTCTTCTCCAACAGTTGCTTTGAAAGGTTTTTCTCAAGTGCATGCCAAAAGCAGGATAGTTTCAAAGTACTTACTTGATCTTAGGCTACTCTTTGTTTTTTATCTGTTTAATTCCCTTTCTTATTGTTTCATTCCATCCCATAAAATCAACTTAAAGAGATCCTTTGACATAGATGACTTGCCCCATGGACCACTCTTGAACCTTGTTGTTTCAATTAAATCCTACTATGACTCCATATCCCAATGGACTGAAGTTGCTTTTTTCCTATCTTGTTAGTTGAATCAATCTATCACTTGCACATACCTTCACCCTTCATTTAGACTTCCTTCACCTTCACATATCTTTGCCCAACTGAAACCAAATGAAAACCGTGTTCTTCATAACTAGCCTAATATCACATATTAAAAGGCTTAAAGATAAATCAATCTTTGCACTTATAGAGAGATCCCTCTCTAGATTCAGGAGGGCTAGATCCTAGAATCCCAAAGTGGTTCAAGTGTTCTCCCTACAGTTTTGGTCTTGCCAATCTGCTGAAATTACAGGAAGCTAAAATTTCTAGCGACTCCACTGGGGATTTCTGAGCAAACTTCATCCTAAATGCTTTTGGGACCTTAGGAAACCTCTTGATTCAATGACATTTGTTGTGTTAGCCAGTTGAGCCACCAGAACTAACATTTCTGGCGACTCCGCTGGGGATTTCTGAGTGAAATTACACCTATACATTCTTAAGGACCTCAAGAAAACACTTGATTCAAAGACATTTGGTATATTAGCCAGTTGAGCCACCAGGCATAACATTTCTAGTGACTTCACTGGGGAGTTCTGAGAGAATTTCATAAATTAAGACCTCAAAAACCCCTTAAGTACAAGTAGCCCTCTTCAAGCACTACCAAACCAAATGGTAATCATGATAAAAATTTATTTGAATCAGTGACAAACTAAGGAACCCTTAGGATTTTCATAAGAGATTATCAAACCTTGAAGGAATCAGCTAGCTTAGCCATAAGAGTTAACTTCCTTTGTCTCACCACCGTAGCTAAGTATTGAAACAGATTTAGGACACTCTTAGAACCCATAAGACTGAAAAAACTCAAAAAACCCAAAAATATTTCAGATTGGTATTCAAATAAACATGGTGGTGGACCATAAAACATTTTACCTCCAAAAGAGATAAAAATTTCCACCTGGTGACTCCACAATCCTAGACAGACCTTAAGACTCCACTGGGAAAACCCATTATCATCATAACATAATTTAAACTCAGTCAAGAGGACTTTAGGATTAAAGTTTTCTTGTTTAAAAGATCAATTATCCTCCTAAAGATTGTGATATTTGGTTAAACTTTTCTTGTAAGTTGGGTCTGAAAAACATGACATAGTGGCTCCTAGAAAGATTCATACTAGAGCCTATCCTGACCCAAACCCTCCTAAGATAGTTGATAACTCTGAAATAATACTTAGGAAGTCTCCTAAGGCCAAATCTTCAACTATTGTCATATCACTCCATAGAGCTAGTTTTGTACCTGATAATCTTACAGCTCTACAATAATCACAAGTTGACTTAAGAAACCCATTTAGAACCAGGTCACTTGATGATATAATTCAGATAGACTCTAAATATTCACCTTCAGCCCAAGACAGAAGTGAGCATCCTAGTAGTAGAGAAACTACACCACCTGATTTACATTTCCTTCATAATTTTGGTTTCTCTCATCCTAGATCTGCTCAACAATCTCTTGCTGGTCCATCCACTTCTGTTATCCATACATCCACTGTCCAAACCACACCATTCCATCAAACCCCTCTCATTCAACCTCCTCCACTTTTAAACCCCCCACTTCTTCCACAACCTCCTATCATGGCAACATGGTATGCCCCTCTAGTCCTTCCTTTACCCTTAGTCAATCTTCCACAAGACTATCAGTCCAAGATACCTTTGTATGATGCCAATGGTGCTACCACTGCTTCACAACATGTGGATAAGATGAATGACTACTTTGACAGAAATGAGATTGATGATGAATCTGTCAAACTTAGATTATTTGCTCAAATTTTAGGGGGAGAAGCAAGAAAATGGTTTAAAGGCTTAACCCCTCACAGTATTAATGATCTTCAAGCCTTCCATCAGTTATTATTAAACAAATGGGAAGTTAAGAAAAACCCTCTCCAAATACTTTCAGACTACAAGAATCTCCAAAGAAATGCTGGGGAAAGTGTCCAAGCTTATTACACTAGGTTTAATAGTGTGTATAATGCACTTCCCCTAGATCTGAAACCTCTACAAGGCTCAGCTTTAAACAAGTTTCTTAAAGGATTTGATCCTGAAATGGCTTATCAACTTAGAGAAAGAGACCCTCAGACTCTATAGGATATGCAAAAGGGAGCCTTAGCTGTGGAAGTAAATTTAATGGAGAAGAAAGCTAGAATGAGAAATGAGAATAAAGTGTCATTTAGAGAGGAATCCACACCTTCCACATCTAGTTCAAAGATGAAAATAATGATGGAGGAGATGATGAAAAAGATGAGAATCCTTGAGAGAGCCCAAGCAAGTCAAAATCAATTAGCTCCTCAAAATAGAAATCAAAATCAGAATCAGAATTTCAAGAGAAATCAGCCTCAAAATAGACCAAGAGACCCTGATCAGGAGATCATACCTCCTTTTCATCAAAACTATGTAAGTGAGGTTGAAGAAACAATAGAAAAAACAGAGGAAGGTGACATAAATATGTTGGGAATAGACAATGATGATTTTAATGTTCATTACAATAGAAAACAAGGTCTATACACTCCCTATGATGATAAAAGAGAAGAAGATGAATATTGCTATCAAGAGCTGGAAAATGTCATCATATAGACTCCAAAAGAGTATGACCTTAGGAGTAAAAGAAATCAAGAAATTCCCAAAACCCAAACCTCTGAAAAATCTGTAAAAACAGCCTTGTAAATAAACCCAAAATCACCAAACAGAAAGACAAAGCAGTGGCTATAAATTTTGATAAAAACAAAGACAAAAGCACTCAAAACAATGAAAAACAGAGTGCAGACCTCAGCAGTGTTAGCACCTCAGCTAATGCTCCTGCTAAAACAATTTTGACTAATGTAAATAGAACAAATCAGCAAACAAATTTTGTTGATAGAATGGTAGTTAATAAGGCTGAAACAAACGCTTTGAAAAAACATATTCCTTTTAGTTTGGAGCAGGAAATTGCCAAAATCAAAATCTTTGTTCCTCTCACTGAGTTAGCTACCCAAGATGTGTACAGATCCCAAATTTTGAAGGCTTTTAACATAGAAGAGAATAATGATACTGTCAATCTGAATGATGACCAACCAGAGCTTTTATTTGGTCCAAAGATTGAAGGTGGATATCAAGAAGGGCCGGTTCCTCCATTCGATGTTAGTTTACAGATTCATGACAAAATTTTGCACAACGCCATGCATGACTCAGGGGCCTCCCAAAATTTAATGCCCAAAGCTGTAATGGAGAGCCTAGGCCTTGAAATCACTCGACCTTACAAAGATCTTTACTCCTTTGACTCAAGCAGAGTAAAATGTTTAGGATTAATCAAAGACCTTTGTGTAAACTTACCAAAAATTCCAGCCAAATGTTTAGTAATGGATATTGTAGTGGTTGATGTACCCCCTATGTATGGTATGTTGTTATCAAGATCTTGGGGAGCTAAGTTACAAGAAACTATGCAGATGGACATGACATATGCGACCATCCATGTTTTTAATCAAACAAGAAGACTTTATAGGGAATCCCATATGCAATACATTGTTACAAGCCAAGAGAGACCACAAAAATCTCCTCTTTGTTCTGTTCATACAGGCCTTGATTCATTTATCCTTTTCAATGATGAAATATTCAGTGAACAAGAAACTTTAACTAAATTAGAGGCAAATATAAAAAGAGAGGAAGACCAGGCAAAAGTGTCAAAACAGTTTGCTAAAACAGAAAATATAGCAAACAAATCACAGGTCTAGAGCTGCAAATCAGTCATCCACTGCTTTTCAACCTTGAGAGTCAAGAAAAAAATCCTCAATACAATGGAAAACATGAGGAACTACAGATTCAACATAATGTTGATATTCAAGAAAAATCAAAAAACACACTAGATGAAGAGGATAGTAATCAAATTAGTGAATCTAAAACTAGTCCTCTTTGGAGTATGCACTTTGATGGATCTTGTACTAAGAGTGATGCAGGTGTAGGAGTGTGGCTTCACAATACAATGAACAATCATACTGAAGGGCATTCCTGCAAATTAAAATTTCAATGCACCAACAACATAACTAAGTATGAAGCCCTTCTTTTAGGCCTACACTTATTGAAGAAATTAGGGACCAAAAGGATTAAGGTGCATGGTGATTCTGAACTGATTATCAAGCAAGTGAATGGGGAATATAGTGCCAAACATCCCAGACTTAGACCATACAGGAATGATTTCATGGATTTATTGAAAACGTTTGAGGAATTCCAACTGATTTTTGTCCCAAGAGACCGAAATATCCAGGACAACGATTTAGCTTTTGCTGCTAGAACATGCCTTACACCGTATGAAACCAAACTATGTACTACCCAGATCAAATTTTGACCAGCTGTCCCTGAAAATGAGAAATATTGGCAAGTGTTTGACGAAGACAAACAAATAGAAGATTTCTTACAGTCCAAAAATGAATTTGAGCTGCTAAGTTCAGATTCAAACTATGAAACAGATTGTTCTAATGAAGAGAATCTACTTGATGAAGAAGAAAACTCTCCAAAGATTGCTGAAATAAATATGTTAACTAATAAACTAGAACATAACGTAGAGATTAGCGCAGCTTTAGAAAGAGAAGACTTAGAAACAATGCAATCTAATACTGAAGATTTTCGAAAAGGGCTGGTTCCCTTAGAAGAGTTGTTTGATTTCAATGATGTAGCCGAGAAGCCAAAGCTAGAGCCTGTAGAAACTGAGATAGAAGAGTGTAATATAGGCAGTAAACTAAAACCAAATATGATCAAACTGTCTAAGACTTTACCAACTCATATCAAACTGAAATACATAGATCTGTTTAAAGAATTTTCTGATGTTTTTGCATGGACCTATGAAGATCTGAAATCCTACGACACGGAAATAATTCAGCATAAGATACCTCTCAAGGAAAACCAAAAACCATTTAAACAAAAATTGTGCAGAATAAACCCTATTCAATTACCTTTGGTTGAGAATGAAATCAAGAAAATGTATGAAGCTGGAATTATTGTTCCCATTAGATATTCATAGTAGGTGTCTAATCTAGTGTCGATTAGGAAGAAAACATGAGAGATTAAGCTTTGTATCGATTTTAGGAACTTAAACAAAGTCTCATTAAAGGACAACTACCCTTTACCCAATATGGATCATATTTTTCATAAGGTAGTGGGTTCTAAAAGAATTTCTTTGCTTGATGGCTTCTCAGGGTACAATCAGATTTTAGTACATCCTGATGATCAACTAAAGACAGCTTTTACTACACCTTGGGGCACTTTCATGTATGTGAAAATTCCCTTTGGTTTAATGAATGCTGATGCTACATTTCAGAGAGCCATGGACATAGCATTCTCGGAAGAACTAGGCTACTTCATCATTATCTACCTTGATTATATCACTGTTTTTTCTAAAACAGATGAAGAACACCTAGAACACTTGAAAATAGTCTTCCAGAAATGCAGAAATTATGGGTTGTCTTTAAATCCCAAGAAAACCATGTTTGGTCTCCAAGAAGGTAAACTACTTGGACACATCATATCAGAAGAGGCAATAAAGATAGACCCAAAAAGGATTGAGGCTATATTGCAAATCACTCATCCTAGAAACATCAAGGAACTTCAATCTTTCATTGGAAAGATTAATTTCTTGAGAAGGTTCATACCCAACTTAGCTGAACTCCTTAGAAACATTACAAACATGCTGAAAAAGGAACAAGGAGTCAAATTGACCTTAGAGGCAAAGAGATCATTTGAACTGGTAAAACAAGCATTAACCAAAACACCAGTTCTCATAAGTCCTGATTTTTCAAAAAAAAAATTCATTTTTTCATTTGCATCAGAACATACAGTGGCTGTTGTCTTACTGCAGAAAAATTCACAAGGACAAGGGAAGCCAATTGCATTCTTTAGTAAGGCACTGAGAGATGCACCTCTGAAGTACAACATCACGGAGAAACAAGCCTTTGCCTTAGTCAAAGCCTTGAAATACTTTAGAGTTTACATTTTACACTCCCATGTAATTGTATTTGTGCCTAACTCAGTTGTAAAGGACATTCTAACATAGGATCCAGATGGCAAGAGAGGAAAGTGGATAGCTGTGATACTTGAATACGATTTAGAAATCAAGCCCACTAAACCCATTAAAGGCCAAGGACTAGCAAGATTAATGGCCGAGTCTAATTTTTAAGCTCTTGATATTAATATGATAAATGCCTTAGATGAACAAGAGGAATTGTCAACTCCTATTATTAAAGATCATTTTATGAATTCCTCTTGGTATGCTGATATTGTGTATGTTTTGCTCAATCTGAATACACCTCCTGGTTTGACAAAAACAAAGGCAAGATTCTTAAAGGTAAAAGTTGTAAACTACTGCATTTTAGATAAATGTTTATATTGGAAAAATGCTAGTGGGATATTGCTTAAATGTTTGCCTGAGAATGATGTAGATAAGGTCAAGCACGAGTTCCATGAAGGATAATGTGGAGGCCACCCCTACTGGAAGTCAACAGCCAACAAAATCCTTAGGGCTGGTTATTATTGGCCCACCCTCTTTCAGGATGTACATAAGATGATAATTGCCTGTCATAAATGCCAACTTTTTGAAGGCAAAAGAAAATTGCTTCCCTTACCCTTACATCCAATCATTGTTGAAGCCCCTTTTCAATAGTGGGGTTTAGACTTCATAGGAGAAATCCATCCACCTTCATCTACCCAACATAGATAGATTCTCACAGCAACATACTACTTTACCAAATGGATAGAAGCCATCCCTTCTAGGTAAGCCAATGACTCTGTTATCATAAAATTCCTTGAAAACCATATCCTCTCTATATTTGGTTGTCCTAGGAAGATTATCACTAATAATGCAGCTGCATTTGGGTCCAAAAAGATGGTTGAATTCTGTCATAAATATCAGATTACATTGGGTCATTCTACTGCTTATTACCCTCAAGGTAATGGGTTGGCATAATCCTCAAACAAGAGTTTGGTAAACATAATCAAGAAGTTGTTGGAGGACAATAAGAAGTCTTGGCACACAAAGCTAATACATGCTCTTTGGGCTGACAGATTAACACTTAAAAAATCCATTGGAATGTCACCATACCAGCTTGTTTATGGAGTAGATGCAATTTTTCCAACCAGCCTAGGTGTGCCAGTCATGAAGCTGATCCAAGAAGTGCAGTCTGAAGACAATGACATGATCAGAACGATTAATTAGACTATACATCTTCAACAAACCAGAGAGCAGGTTTACAACAGAGCATTACAAAAGCAAGAGAGTATCAAGAAGCTTTTTGATAGAAGGACAAAAGCCAGTAATTTCATCATTGGGGACAAAGTGTTAAAATGGGATTCAAGGAGAGAAGACAAGGGCAAGCACGGGAAATTTGATAACTTATGGCTTGGCCCTTATCTCATTCATTCTACTGCTGGTAACGATGTTTATTTCTTGCAGGAATTGAATGGAACTGAACTGTTTGGGGGTCCTGTCAATGGCAGGATGTTCAAACATTATTTCTCTTGGCTATATCATGTTTGGAAGCCTTTTTATTTTTTCTCATTGTAAATATCATACTCATCATTGCATTCAAAGTTATAAAAATAAAAAATACAAAAACAATAGAAGAAGAAAAGAGGGCATATTGTAAAAACAAGAAAGGTACAGCCCCATACCAAAAAGAGAAACAAAATCTGAAAGTGTGCAAGCTCAAATGCCACTCCTGAGAAACACACTCCTAGTTAGTCATACAGCCTAATCATGACTAATTAGTTATCAATTTACTGTTGATAGGTTAGTGAAATAGATTTTCCAAACAACTTAATCTTGGCTTATCAGTTAGATAGATTAGGATAGAAAAATAAAGGTTCAAACGATCTCAAAATATGCACCTATGAATTTCTAAAAGAATTAATGGCTCTAATTATATCAAAACCTGAGCCAAGAATATAAGCAAACTGGTTTTGATATGCCCAAAGCTTGAACCAGAGAACAAAGAGAAACATCTCAAACAAGGTTAAAAACAGAGCTGAAGAAAAGAGAAGGATATTCTTAAAACTTTCAAATCTTAAGCCTTCACCATTTTGATTTAATTTTCTGCAAATAATAATCTATGTGCAGCTTGTTTTTATGCCATAGATTAGCAACAAGTTAGACTGTTCAATCCTGAATTGTCTTCTTTTAAATTTCTTGTATTAGAAATTAGTGAATAAAAATCTGTTAGACAGTCTAATCCTGACAGAGTGTAGTTAGGTAGAGAAGCTTATGAACTCAACTACTTAATCTAAGTTCATGGAGAAATAAGAAGTAGACTTAGATCAGTTTTATGTTTTCAAAAGAATAAAATGTTAGTACAAAGAGTTTCCAATCCAAATGCACTCTGAAAGAAGAAAAAAATGTTATATCATTAGGATTGGGTAAGTAGAAAGTTGGTTTTGATAGAACTCCATTGTTTTTGGTAACTGCTAACATTATCACAGCAAAAGAAAGAAAGTTGTAGCCCAAATGGATGAGGCATTGATCAACTTCCAGAGAATACATGTCTGGGATTCTTGGCACCTCCAAGGAGCTGCCATCCCAAGTTGGAGCCCCCGTTAGCCACCTATAAAAATTTGTTATACCAAATGGTGGCTAAATCTTTTTTTAGCCTTCAAGAAACAATTCATTTCCAAAAATTGTTAGTTCTTGAAGTCTCATGATGGTCTTTTTCCTGTAAGATAATATTCACTGTTGTTTCCCTCACAAAGTCCCTCAAAATCTGTTGTTTACCTGAAGAAAGAGACTGCTCAGAAACCCCATGTTTCATTAGTTTTCCCCTTCTTTCACTCAAAATTGACTTCCATTTTTAATCCCCTTTTCCTCATAAAAATCCTCCATTTCCCTCATTTTAACCTTCAAAATTACTTCAAGACCCTTTTAAAACCATTTGGTCTCCTACCATTTGGTTTAAAAAGCCTTCATTCCCCTATCGGAACCCTCCAATTGGCTTAAAAACTATGTTTTTAGCCTAAAAACACTTTTATTTCATTATATAGAATTTTAGCCCCCAAGGGCTTAACTTCTTTAACCCCCGCCTCTCATAGGACCATAAGCCCCGCAACTGGGTGTTAAATGCCCTTAAGACTCGTCCAAAAACCTTTTTCTCCTTTGAAATTCATAAAACCTGACTTTTTGTCTAAACTTGACGGTTTGTTGTTTAGGAAAATTATCGACCGTTGATCTGAACCGATCAAACGATCGTCGGCCAATCGCATCGCAAATAAACATTATACCCTTTGTTGGTTCCTTCCTTTTCTCCGATTGCGATTAGCCCTGTTTCTTTTAAACCCCTGATCCCTTTGCCTTCTTCACATAACCCAGAGCCCCACAACCAGGCGCTAAAAACATTAAAAATCCTTTCCAAAACCTTTTTTCCCCTTCACATTTCATAAAAACCCGACTTTTCATTAATTCCTACAATTCATTATTTTAGCGAATGTTAACCGTTGATCCTCTTTACTACCCCGAGATTCGACAATCCATATTGCTTCCTCCGCACCCGTCGTTCCCCTTTTTTCCTTCATAACTTGATCTCCACCATCGATCTAGTTTTTGGATCGATAGCTCGTGCTTAATCGCATCGCGTAAAGCCTGGAGTTTCATCCCTTGGTTTTCCCCAATTATGCGATCTCCGATTTAATTAGGACCATTGATCATCCTTTGATCTAACGGTCATTACCTAATCGCATCACAACTTTTCATTTCACCCTTTGTTTTTCCCCTCTGCCGATGCGCTCATGCGATTTAATCTGGACTGTCGAATCCACAAGAACCAACGGCCCAAATTTAATCGCGCTCCACTCACAACCCTGACCATTGCACCCATCGATTGAATCTCCACTGTTGATCTCTCCTAGATCTAACGGCTCGCGCTTAATCGCATCGGCGCTTTTCGTTGTTGTCTTCCCCTTTTCTCCTCCGATTTGCAACCCTGTGATCCCATCTGGACCGTTCATTTCACTAATCCAACGGTCCAAATCAAACCCTGAACCCTCTGTTATTTCATAAACCCCGCTGTGTAAAGTTCTTCGGTGAAGATCCACCGTTGATCTCTGCAGATCAACGGTTCACAATCACCTGATCTCCGCCCAACCCTTGCTTTATATTATGTTTCATTAACCCCAAGGTTCAATCTGAGCCGTTAATCTTTTTTGATCCTGCAGTCCATATTCGACCCGGTAGGCCCAACTCCTTTGGGACCTACCTTCCCATCAATGAATCTTGACCGTTCATTCCTTGATTCAACGGCCCAAATTAAAACCGCCTTTGCTCGGCCCACCATTTTTTGCCCGTGCACCTTACCTCCATCACGCTTTCCTCACAACTGTCCAACCTGACACCCCAAATTTGACGGCTAGCGCGCGATTTCGCGTCCGGAGGTTAATTTTTTAATTTTACGCGATATGGGTGGTTTCAAAAAGCCACTTGTCAAGCTCTAACGCATATCGTGTTCAAAAAGGCAATACCGCCTTTTCGCCTCAGATCTGTGCAAAAACCATTATGGTTTTCCACCAAACCACTTTTCCCCTATTTACATTACATTCCCTCATTTTTAATCTCCACAGTTGATCTCTAAGATCTAACGGTCCCAGTTTAACCTAACCATTAAACTATCACCCTCTGCCTTTCTTCCAAGAGACATCATCAACGAATCTCCATCGTTGATCTCTGTTGGCTGATCTAATCTGACGGCCCAGAGTCTTTCCGAAACCCCAATTTCATTTAACCCTATTTTCCATTCGCCAAAGGTTTTTCACCCATTTCCTTTGTATATTCTCCCATTTCGTTATAATGTTGCCCCTTTACATTATATTTTCCCGATCAACCTCGACCGTTGATCTTTGTAGATCAACGGTCCGGACTTATTTTCCTCACTGTTTGTCCACCGCTTCCCCTTTTGATCCGAGCGAGCAATCCTCGTCATTGGATGCTTTCATCCAACGGTTGTGATCTAACCTCAACCTCCAAAGCAGTTTAACCCATCCACGCAAGATTTTATAACTTTCACTTGTTTGTGCAAGTTTTTAAAGGTTTATCCACAGTTTTAAAGGAAATCAAAAGTCAGGGATGACGATCCCCCAGGCCTTTATCCTTCAAGGAGAACACTCTGCAGGGTTCCATATCATGTTTCATCCGTGGCTCATGAGCACTGATGCTATTTTAAAACCCTCTGCGTGCCTGCAAAAGCAATGAAAACACGGCAAACACCACAGACAGAGAGTATCAGTTTGACAGCATAGAATCAAAGCAGAAATCAATGTTTAAAGATTTTAAACTCAGTTTTGAAAGATTAAGGCATAAATTCGACCATCAAAGGCCTAATCCACGCAATTAAAGATAGCATGAAGACCTGAAAATAGAGATAAAGCCTAAGCAGACCTAAAACACAGATCCAAAGCAAATTAAAGGTGTTTTAGGATATAATAAAGAAATCTAACAGTTTGAAAAGCCTCCACTACCACATCATAGGAAAATGTAATCCTCTCCAGCTACCAAAAGCCAGCTGCAGCCTCGCAAAAATATAAGAAGGTTTAGTTATTGCTAGAACAGAGGATATTTGCCTAAAAGACAGTTGAACAGTTATTTTAAATCAAAGGAACTTATTACTACTGTCGGAAAAGTTATTACAAATAAAATCAAGAATTTTTAAGTCAACAAACTCTGCTAAGCATGCCTAATACTTAATGAAATTCAATTAATATAGAGGAAATATCAAAAATCTTCTCTGTCAAGCCCCTCAAAGGCCAAGAAGCATTAAACTGTATTAATTGAACCCAGAGATCTTTTCTCTCATCCCACCTCCTCATTTCTTCTATAAATACTTCTGTAGAAGATTAAACAAAGGCTGGTCTCTGAATATCTGATGCATGTAAATAGTTTTCCTGAAGCTGCTGTAAGCTCTATGTGTAATTGAAGATACCTAAAATTTGATATGAGAAGTTTGAAACTGTAGAGGCCCATTGGACTTGATGATTGTAATTGGTTTGAAGCATTCAAATACAAGCTGATTTATGGGATCCTGATCTATGTCAATGGTGATGTTTTTCTTGTTGTAAATTGTTATTTTCTTTTGTTTTCATTCTGTCCATCTTCTCTGATAAAGAACGGCAAATATAAAGCTAGGATTTACTCTTTGCAGTACCCTACTTTCACTAATAAGCTTTATCTTCATGTTTTCTTCCAATTGTGTATTTGAGAATGATTTAATACAGTACAAGCAGTCAAGGAATGTTGGTGTGCCCATGTCTTACTGTATAAACTTCAAACAATGTTCTTGAATGTTATTTTCAATTTATGCTAAGTAGATTTGAACTAGGGAAGCCTATGGTTTTCCCTGTCCTCTGGTTTTATCTCCAACAGTTGTTCTGAAAGTTTCCCTAAGAGTATGTCAAAAGTAGGATAGGTTCAAAGTCCTTACTTGATCTTAGACTATTCTTTGTTTATCTTAAGTTTTGTCTTGAAAAGTTTGCTAAGTAAAGCAAAGCTAGGGAAGTCTATGGTTAGCCCTGTCCTCTAGTTTTCTTCTCCAACAGTTGCTTTGAAAGGTTTTTCTCAAGTGCATGCCAAAAGCAGGATAGTTTCAAAGTACGTACTTGATCTTAGGTTGCTCTTTGTTTTTTATCTTTTTAATTTCCTTTCTTATTGTTTCATTCCATCCCATAAAATCAACTTAAAGAGATCCTTTGACATAGATGACTTGCCCCATGGACCACTCTTGAACCTTGTTGTTTCAATTAAATCCTACTATGACTCCATAGCCCAATGGACTCGTCGCTTTTTCTATCTTGCTATTTGAATCAATCTTTCACTTCAGCACATACCTTCACCTTCATTTAGACTTCCGCTGTATCTTCTTACATATCTTTGCCTAACCAAACCAAAAACCTTGTTCTTCATAACTAGCCTAATATCACATATCAAAAGCCTTAAAGATAAATCAATCGTTGCACTTATAGAGAAATCCCTCTCTGGATTCAGGAGTGCTAGATCCTAGAATCCCAAAGTGGTTCAAGTGTTCTCCCTGCAGTTTTGGTCTTGCCAATCTGCTGAAATTACAAGGAGCTAACACAGTCTGAAAATTTTGCCATCAACCTTCAGAAACTTGATGTTGAGGGTAATCTGCAGTCAGTAATATTTTGGATTTCCTTACTGAGGAAGCATTCAACACAATTCACATACACAAAATTCATTGACTCTTTCATTCATCTTATGGTCAACATGTTGAACAGCAGCATTCAACCAAGAGTTAGTGAGGAAATTAAAAAGGTCATGCGGTTATCTGAACATAGTAGGACGGGAGATTGGTACTTGTATCAAAACCACACACAGATTAGGGTATATGGATCTAATCTTCTTCCCTATAAGCTTCCCAAATGCCTCCCTCCCAATGAGGTTATTTTCCCGTGAATATATCAGGCAGATCCTTAATTTTGATGCAATTAATTTTTTGGCAGCCAAAAAGAAGACACGGTTAAAATTAAGAGTCAGATTGGTCCTTTTATTTGTAACAGTAGAGATGCTTGTCCACAAGCAGAAAATTATTTGCGAGAGTTTAAATTCAGTCATAGTTTTCAATTGTACTATGATCCTTTAGGAGTAATAAGAAAATTGAGAGTTAAATTTAAATTTACTCCTTATGTACATGAGTCCAAGCCAGACTTAGAGAAGTACTCCAATCAGTCTGAATGGTTGGAGAACACTTTGAAAGAGGTAGATAAGAAAGGTGATACTAGTTCCATCTTGCAAACACCAGCCCAAGAAGATAGGAACTCAAAAAGAGTCAGAGAAGAAGGATCATACACTGCAGAAACTACCACTGAAACAAAATTCAAAATTATGTACAGGAAGAAGCCAAAATTAAATCATGTAAATGAGGAAGTAGAAACAATTGAAGTAATTGACACAGATACAGTGGTGAAGGATAATGCACCTCCTGCAGTTTCTAAAGAAACTCATCAGCCTTCAGTATCCAAAACTCAGATTATTCAGAAATAGCACAGTATTGAAGTATCTTCATCAAGCAAACCAGCAGAAAAAGAGATGGATATTATGCAGAAATACAAAGAAATAAAGATCAGAAATGAAGCCTTAAAGGTTGATACATATACTCTGTACTGCAAGTAGTCACCTAGTGACCAAAGCAGATTGCTTTCTACATTTGACTACAAGACTAGGAAGATGCAGATGACCTTCCTACAGCCAAAAGTCAAGCATCGCAAATCATCAGCAAATTATAAAAAGACATCATATGAAGTTCAAGCAGAAGATCTTCATCCAATTGACCAAATAGAATTTCACAAGCAAGCTAGTGAAATGCTTTATTCAACCATGACAAAAAAATCCATGAATGTACAGAAGCTGCAAAACACTCTAGGGAACATCAGAGATCAACTCAAATTAGAAAAGGCATCTTCACAGGCTAAGGATAACAAATCTAAATCACTGGAAGATTTGATTATTGAAGTAGGATATGATCCAACAAATGTCAAAGTTGTAGATGAACTGATAAAGAAGAAAAATGCAGACATTGTTGCATTAAAGAAGCAACTCTATCTTCCTCCTACTGAATATCCTCAGGAAAAAGAAGTGTTAGAGGATGCAAGCCAAAAATATGAGATGATGAACCTCATCCTTCAGTTAACTGCCCAAATAAAAGAAATGGAAAATGAGATGGACATGTTAGTTCAGGAGAAAAAGGCCATAACAGAAGAAGTTATTGTCATTGTTATTCCTGTATTCACTACTATTGTTCCTTCTACATTATCAGAGTCATTGGCCTCTACATTTCCAATAGCTACAGCACTTCTTGTTACATCAGCTACTACTTCAACAACAGAGTCATCTACAATAGTAGCACGGTCTACAGATGAGGCAGGAAAACTAGTAAAAGAAATGCAGGAAATGTCTATATAGATAAATGAAATCAATAGACTTAAAGAACAGCTAAAAAGTCTGAGTGATGAAAAGAAACTAGTCCAGATTATGTACAACAATGAAGTTCAGAAAAGAAACAGGTTGACATAGAAATTGAAGAAATTAGAGAAAGATTTAACTCTGAAAGAACCAATGGCACAAGTCAAGCAACAGCTATGGGCCAATATCATTGAATCTATCAATGATATTTTGCCATCCATTCAGGTTATCTATGAACAAAAAGATCTAATCAAAGCATCAGGTGAAGCCATCTAGAAAATCAAAGAATAACTTGGTAAGAAGCCTGAAGAGGCTAATGAAATCATCAAATTTCTTAATTCCAAGAATAAGCAAGAATTAGAGGAAATTGGAATTAGTGACAGTACAGATACCATTCTTGAAGTCGGGAAGGTTATTTCAAAGAGAAACTTGATGATACAGCTAGAGGAAAAATGTCAGAACATGGAGCTTGGCATAACTAGATTCATGATGAAGTTTGACATTCTGAGACAGAAAGGCCTTCCAAATCCTCTGGTTATAAATGATAGATTAATGAAACAAGAGGATTATGATAAGAATATCAGAGAAGTGGCTAAGGAGCAAGCATATAATTCAGCCATGCAAGGAATTCCAATAGGGAAATTACTCTACAAGAGTTTTGAGAATCTTTTTTACCTGCAACATGAGGTAAAACACGTATTCATCAACAAACCTACATTTTCAAAATACATAGAGGCAGATGAAATATTCAGAAGAGTGGTGAAGATAAAATTACCAAAAGCAGAAGCTTGGGAGAAATTGATTGTTTTACTGTGAAAATAACAGCAGTAAAACAGGGCAGTCAAATGAAAAACATATCAATCAGGAAAAAGGTAAATAGAGCAGGCAGTTTTATAGTTACAGAACAATAGTAACATTGAAAGTTAAAGCAGTAACAAAGCAGTTACAGTCAAAGAGTATCATAGTTTAAAGTGTATCAAATGAAATTAAAAAGGCTAAAGTCAAATCAAAGTAAAAGATGCCAACGTGAAATACACTCGACAACAAAATTCGTTGAACAAACAGCAAAGAGACAAATCAGTAAAAGATTGAAGACAGCAAAACAGCAAATTCAATAAAAGCAGGGATAGCTTGCATTAGTTAGATAGCTGTCTCTATCTTCTTGCATGAAGATATTTATTTTTCCATGAATACTTCCTAAGTTTGTTTTAGGATATTTTGTAAGATTTTTTGTATAAATACTTCACATTTCGAAGTATTGAGGATGGATTGTGGATTGCTAAAACACCTCTATAGATGTATTGATCTGAACCAGAGTGTTCTTTTTACCATTTTCAAGTCAACAGACTGGATTGAGCAATAAAGAGATTATATTATAGGATTCATGTGTTGGGCCACTTCAGTGAAGTATTCTAAATTGTTCTTTGTTTTTATCTGAAGTTTTCACAATACTTGTATGTTTTCTAAATCTAAATGTATAACAGCAATGTTATTTCAGAATATGTTTAAAAGCACTCTGTCTTGAATTGTTATGTCATTTTCATGTTTTCTACTAATATCCAGATTAGGGAATTCTTAATTGCTCCCTAGTTTTGATTGACCTCTATCATTTCACTCATTATCTGGATCTGAGAACCCTTAATTTCTCTCTCATCCTGATTGAAACCATTTTCACCATCATCCTAAAGATCTGAATTTACTTAGCTATCTTTTCATGTGAACACTGCCCTTTAGAACCTTGATTATGATCTAACTGCTTGATATTTTGACTCCATTAGCCCAATGGAATTCATACCTACATCTATCCATCTCAACCAGTGATTCCACCACCAAACCAAATCCAAAATCAAATCCCAAGTAATCCTACATAACTAGCCTAAAATCAACTAAAATCAACAAAGATAAATCATATAGAGAGAGCTCTCTCTAAGCATTAGGAAGGCTAGATCCTAAGGCTTAAAAGTAGGTTTCTGGTTACCTCTAATATTCTTTAAGCCAAAATATACACAACCCTTAAGAATTATTGGAGTGGTAACAGATCGAATTAAAGGAGGTTGTAGAGGTTTTTTTTAGGGCCAAGAGGCCTCGGAGATCAAGTGCTATAGAATCAAATTTATTCAATCCTGGGAATACGTTAGTAATGGAGGAATTGGGATATTTTCTATAGTGGATGAATGTAGAGAATTAGCTTTGGAAGTTTGTTCATATATGGTGTGTATGGATAGTTAGTTTTGGGCCTATATATAGTGATTTTGAAGAGGCAAACATCGCTACGAGTGTAACAACCCTGGTGAAAATTCCATGTAATAAAATTTAATAAAGGAAAAAATAATAACCATGGTTTATTGGACACTTATTCCAAGTTGTATGTTGGAATATGACACGGAGATGATTGGCTGAAGAGAGATTTCACTAAGCCAATATATGGTCGGGTGGAACGTGGAAGTCCCACCTCGGGTTGGTTTTTGCATCATCAATAAGAGGTTCTCTCCTTGACATTTTATGTGTAAATGTATTGGTTTATATGTGGATCTTATGGCTGATGTATCCTTGAGATTTATGTTGTTATTATGTTGGCTATAAGCATGTATTATGAAATTGATGATGCATGGCTCTCCTCATGTTTTTAATTGTAAATGAATAAACAATGTATTTATGAACTAATAGATGATATTACAGCTAATGATGTAAGGGAACAATGCTTCTTAGTGAATTTTAGATAAGTATGAGACCCCTATGCTCAGGTTTGTTGCTTACACTTGTAGAATTCATATTTGTGATATGTTTGACGAATGTCTGTCATGGCTAGCAGGGGTCCAGTCTATTTCTTGTCATGGTTTTTCCATATACATCATTGTTTCATTGTTTTATTTCACTTTTGAACTTGTCATTGATTTATAGGCAGTGGCTTGGGCTCTGGGCCTGAAAAAGAGCCTTAAATTCCGCGGACACAGGCACAGGTCTGGGAAATTTAGTCCTTGGACGCATGTATGCAAGCTTGTGGGAGCGTCGAGAGCCTTTTAGACGCACTCATACCCATACTGTGGGAGTGTTCGGGGGTTAAGTGGGCTTAAAGCTAAGTGAGACTCAAGGGCTAGTTACCTGAGTGGCTGGGATGGTTCTTGAGAGTCTTGTTGTTGATGTGGAAGGTACGTATGATGTGTTTTTGTCGGTTCCACTTCCGTAAGGTCACCTAGGAGATTGAATCTGATCATAATAGCCTCTCGTCACATGTTTACCCTGGTTGGTCGATTACTTGGGTAGATATGGGAGGAAGGTGTTACAATGAGAGAGTTGATACTTGTACCTATATACAATGGCCTTGGAGCAACATATTCACTATGAGAAAGTTGATTGGTTGGATTTGATTATGCAAGTGAATTGGAGTAGCAAACCCCTTGTGAACATCTAAAGTGCAGAGGTATTGGAGGAGCAATAAGTCTGTGAGACAGGTGGCAAAGGACCTACCAAGTGTTCAGTGACAGAGAGCTGAAAGGGTTGTTGCATAAAGAGTATCATCAACAAGTAAGTTTGTTAATTTTGTTGTTGTTCTTAGGCAAATTGATAATCAAGCATTGTTGATTTCAAACCCTAGCTTCCTTATATCAAGTATTTGTAAAGGCCATGACCCTGGTACAAGAGCCTTATGTTTGTCGTATTAAAGCTATAGTATAAACAAGTTTTGGGTCATCTAAATTCTTGTGTACTTAATTGGTTCACTACTTTTATATTTCCGTTGTGCAAAGTGCTTAGAGTTGTGCGTATTTTAGTGTGTTTATGACCATGATTAGACATAGACTTGATTGAAGTACTAGGAAAAATCAACAACATTGTAGCTAATTACTTATAAAATTTAGAGATTATGACTACTCAAGAAAACTTAGATGCTCACCATAGAATCCGTGAAACGATATTTTTTATTTAATAAAAGAATAATAATAATATATTAACCATGTTTTTAATTTTATACACCACACACTTTTTAAAAAAAGTTAAATTGTTCTTTTGTTAATTTTAAATAAATAAATAAAACATGTTATCTAAAATTTTCCATTTAATTTTCTTTTTATTCTTTTACTTTTTATTCATTCATTTCTTATAATAAGAGCATCACTTTTTATTCATTCATTTCTTACAAAGTGCTAATAAGAGCATCACTTTTTAATTTGAGATTGATTTTAAGTATTTTTTTTTATAAATTAGGGTGTCAATTGCCATAATTTTAAACAAGTTATCATTTTAGCCTTGAAAAATAAAAATAAAGTGCGGTTAGTAACACCAATTTATTATTTAAAGATTAATTTTAGTACTTTTAATCTTAATATTTCTTACTTTAAGATTATAGTTCTTATTGACCGTTATTGTTAATTAATAATAATATTCTTTATAGTATCATAATGTGTAGTTTATAAAATGATGTTGCTGCTTATATTTGGATGGTTGGAGGCAAAGTCTTCAATTCTAACAAAAATATTCCATATCTTGGAATGAATTCGCTTGGTCCTTTCTCAAGCAGTTTTGTGTACTAAAAGTTTAAACAGTCATAATAATAATAAACTTATTTTCTTTATTAAAGCAGTCATGATTACTAATATGAGTTCTAAAATAATAACCAGAAATATAAGTAAACGTAATAAATATAATAATTAAAAAAATAAAATAAAATTACTACCTCTCTAAAAAAATGTAAAAATGAAAGATACTCTTCATAAGCGTTGCCTCAATATTGATATATAATATATTTGTATTTAAACTAGAAATGTCAAAAATATTTTTAGGTATTGCAATGGTTTGTGTTTATGCACTTCAATAACATGGGCTTTAATATCACTCACAACAAATATCCATTAACCAAAATCTCACAATGGAAACAATACTACTAATTTTTAATAGTTATTAATCAAAATAAAATTTAAATATTTTAAGTTTAAAATTATTAAAAAATTAATATAAATTCAGTGCACATCTAACATGAGTTGAGAGAGATCAAATTTCTTTAAGTATAAATTTTTTTAGAGTGCAAAATACAATATGTTATTTTTTATTGTTTAAATTGTATTTTTGAATGCTAAATAATATATATAAAATACCAAAAAAAAAATTTAACCATAAAAATTTTAATTTTTTTCCTTGATTATTAAATATATATAAAATTGATATAACATAAATCAAATGTATTTCCTTTGGCGCAATCAGGACAAGGACTACACATTTTTCTGGGTCGCTTGGGACCGCATTAACATACCCAAGCAATGGGGTGGTTGTGGGATCAAGGATCTCCATTTATTTTCGAATGGCCTTGCTGCCAAGATGTGTTGGCACTTACTCACCGGTCACAGTCTCTGGAAGGAGGTCATAGTTGCTAAATACATCGCGCCCAGGAACACCATCGACCGAATCAGAGATCGCATTGGGTCGCACTGGGGCTTCAATCATTTGGAAAGCTGTCACTAAGGTCGCACATATCATTTAGCGTGGATTGTCATGGCAAATTGGATCTGGTTCATTTGTGAGAATCGGTGCCGATTCTTGGTCTAGTAGTGGTGAATTCTATAAATTACCAAAATATTTGCGAGATCATCTGGCCCGCAGAGAAATCCTTTACCTTGCACAAATCGCGGACCCGATTCACACTTCTTAGATGAGTCATGCCTGGTTGTCGGCCAAATTTCTCGAAATTCCTCGAGATGGGCTCCGGATCTGGAACAACTACATTTGGGCATTATGAGCATCTAACATCAGGCTCACAGATCAGGATGACAGGCTGATCTGGGCATACTCTCCATGTGGACAATATGCCCCAAAACTTGGATATCTGACACTCATTCAGCATAAAGAGCCACCACACAAGGCTTGGTGGTGGCGCAGCATATGGAAGTTAAAGGCGTCGCACAAGCACAGGACCCTTTTTTGGTGCATATTAAATAACTGCATTCCCACCATGAATTTCCTCCACCGACGAGCTATTAATGGACCCTCGTGTTGCTGCTACTGCCTTTCAAATTGCGAAGACTCCTTGCACCTTTTCCTCCACCGTAATGTTATATCGGCCATTTGGGTTTTGGTGACAGTAAACTTGCGATGTCACTTCCCCTAGCAGGGTGCTTCACTAATTGATGCTTGGACTATTTGGTGGGAACTTACTGCAAATTCCACTAAGTTGCGCAACCTACCTCTGATTTTTGCCTGGGAAATTTGGATTGGCCGCAATAGATACATTTTTAACAGCCAACCGATTTTGGGTGACCGAATTTGTGCCGCCATCATAGCAACATACAACCTCCTGCCTGAAGATGAACATCAGAAACCACCCCCGATGGTTGTCCCTGAATTGATTGATCGAAGCAGACCTTGGGCCTATTTTGATGGGGTGTCCAACCCGCAAGCATGTGGGGGGGGTGCTATCCTTCATCTAGATGATCATCACCATTACCAAATCAGAATGGGACTAGGTCCCAGATCGAACAATTATGCTGAACTACAATGCCTTAGACTTCTATTGATTTTTGCACGAGAAATTCATTGCAACTCCATTCAGATTTTTGACGACTCTCTGCTTGTGATCAACTGGTTCAATGAAGTTTCTCATTGCCACACGCACACACTATCTGCACTTCTAAGGGAGGTCCATCATCTCAAGCTCTTATTTAACTCAATTTCTGTGGCACACATTTACAGGACTAGGAACAAAGTGGCTAATAAGTTGTCCAAAGAAGCCACGGAGCTGAACTGGGGAACATGGCATATTACTGAGCAGATTGGAGAACAGGTATTCAGGTTTTATCATCGGTCTTTTATGGGTGAGGCACCAGATCTCAGGGTTGTTTGATCGAACAGCCTACTTTGGGAGATTATTTTGGTATTGGTTTATCTCCCGTGGACTATCTACTAGCTATTGTGTATATTTTTTCATTTTGCTATCTTTTTCCCTGCAAGTTATGCACCGAACTTACAGGCAAGATATATGTGACTGATACTTGTATCAGCAGTATGTATTTGTTAGTTTCTTATGGTTGTCTATTATGGACACTTGATGGTTTGATGACAGTTATGTAGTTTATACTACCAGCATATGTAACATGTAACTTATCATATGAATGAAAAGTTACATATTTTTCCCTGTGAAAAAAAAAAAACATAAATTAGTTAACATAGTTCTTCAAATAGTTTATTTAAATTTATTGTTGAAATATTTTTTAAAGATTTAAATATATGATTCACACATTTTTTTACTTCTAATTACTTTACATCATATATATATATATATATTTATTTATTTATTTATTTAATTATAGCTGAAATTGTTTTTCTATTTAAAACATAGTTTTTATTTTAAATTGGCACCGATGGACAAACAAACTTACACATCCCCTCATATTGGGTTGTAGAAAGAGCCTCTAGGCTCAACAAGTGTAATATGCAGTGTTGCTCTGAGTATCTGCCCCTTATACAAAAAGTGATATATATATATATATAGATATATATATATATATATAATATTAAAAACTAATATAAAAATGTGATATAATAAGATCTTCTTCATAAAATTAAAATAGAATATTTTGATTTTGAAATGAGTGATGGTTTTTGAGCAAGCTAGATTCATAAGCCATGGTACTAGTCCATAATATTATAACAAAACTTATTTACAAGTTAATAATATCCATGGTAAAATGAGGGTAAATATCTATGGTTAAGAATCTTGTTATATTGTAAATATTAAGTTTTAATTTAAAAAATGTTATAAAATTAAATTAAAAAAACATATTTATAAAATATTTTGATTTTGAAATGAGTTATGATTTTTGGGCATGTAGTATCATGGTATTTACAAATACTAAATTATCAAAATAATAATAAACATCATAGAATATCTTTAAAAATTCAAAACTAATTAAAATTAATCTTTTTTACCAACATCGAAAACAATATAGAAGGTATAATAAACTTGTAAAAATCTATTTCTCTTCTACTTTATAAGTTTAATCATTTTATAAACCTGCACTTCTAAAAAGCGAAAACAACTTCAAAACCTATGTAAAAATATATTACTATTGTATTTGCATCATGTCATTTTTTTAAAGTATGCATCATAAATCTAAAAAATAAAAATTGAAAGCTTAATCCCAAAATGAAAAACTTGTCTACCATATGCCTGCCCACCACCTAAATCACATCTTCCAATAAAAACTAAATATAACTATCACTACTTTTCCTCATTAGTCGATGTCTCGCCAGGGACTATAACACTCCACCTCTTGGTCAAAGTCCCTTGAATCTCAATTAGTTTGCTGATTTTTCTAGTTTTTTAGTAACTTTAACCAAAGTTTTTGGAAAATGTTGAATATTTGCAATTTTCTGTAATTTCAAAATTATTTTCCTAATTTTTGAAAATATTATTTCTAATTTTTTATTGCCTAAACAGCCTTGATGTGACATAATTCCCCTGGTGATGGGTGATTTAATTTTGTTATTTGTTAGTGCCTGAAAAATCATTTTAAAAGAAAATTAGAGCAATTTTTTAAATGGTCATTCCATCAGTGAGTGCTCTAACATTAACATTGACATAGTGCTCTGAGTGTGTCCTTTATGTGAGCGAGGGGGAGGCGTTTTGTCGGTGATTGCTTTGACATCGACATTGACACTAAAATTAACACAGGGACTCCTTGTGTGTTTACCTCATATTTCATTTTAAAATTTTACAGATTCAGTTATGCAGGAGAATAGGTGTATGGAGTTGTGAATCTGTGTGAAATGAAGGATGTGCAGAAGAGGGGGTATGTACAAGAGAACGAGGGTGTAGTGGAAACTTTCTTTCGTAGACATTAAATTATTTTAAATTTAAGCATAAACTTCGTATCCAATATTAAATGAAGTGTGTTTTTTATGTGTTTGAGAAAGAATTTTTGTGTGGAAGAATAGGTGTGTGAAGAAAGGAACATAAACTTTCATTTCTAATGTTTTGCATCTTTGCATACATTTCCCCTTTGCACACTTTGTCTCCATACCTTTTGGATGTTTTGGCTTAATAAAGTTTGAGACATTAAACGTTTGGTTTACGTGTATATCAGGTGTGAAACAAGGGTGGGTAGTTAACTCTCTCCACTACTATGTCAATGTTGGCTCATTTTATTTGATATCAGGATGCAAAGGAGTTGTGGAAAAACTATTTTAATCCCAAAATGAAAAACTTGTCTACCATATGCCTGCCCACCACCTAAATCACATCTTCCAATAAAAACTAAATATAACTATCACTACTTTTTCTCATTAGTCGATGTCTCGCCAGGGACTATAACACTCCACCTCTTGGTCAAAGTCCCTTGAATCTCAATTAGTTTGCTGATTTTTCTAGTTTTTTAGTAACTTTAACCAAAGTTTTTGGAAAATGTTGAATATTTGCAATTTTCTGTAATTTCAAAATTATTTTCCTAATTTTTGAAAATATTATTTCTAATTTTTTATTGCCTAAACAGCCTTGATGTGACATAATTCCCCTGGTGATGGGTGATTTAATTTTGTTATTTGTTAGTGTCTGAAAAATCATTTTAAAAGAAAATTAGAGCAATTTTTTAAATGGTCATTCCATCAGTGAGTGCTCTGACATTAACATTGACATAGTGCTCTGAGTGTGTCCTTTATGTGAGCGAGGGGGAGGCGTTTTGTCGGTGATTGCTTTGACATCGACATTGACACTAAAATTAACACAGGGACTCCTTGTGTGTTTACCTCATATTTCATTTTAAAATTTTACAGATTCAGTTATGCAGGAGAACAGGTGTATGGAGTTGTGAATCTGTGTGAAATGAAGGATGTGCAGAAGAGGGGGTATGTACAAGAGAACGAGGGTGTAGAGGAAACTTTCTTTCGTAGACATTAAATTATTTTAAATTTAAGCATAAACTTCGTATCCAATATTAAATGAAGTGTGTTTTTTATGTGTTTGAGAAAGAATTTTTGTGTGGAAGAATAGGTGTGTGAAGAAAGGAACATAAACTTTCATTTCTAATGTTTTGCATCTTTGCATACATTTCCCCTTTGCACACTTTGTCTCCATACCTTTTGGATGTTTTGGCTTAATAAAGTTTGAGACATTAAACGTTTGGTTTACGTGTATATCAGGTGTGAAACAAGGGTGGGTAGTTAACTCTCTCCACTACTATGTCAATGTTGGCTCATTTTATTTGATATCAGGATGCAAAGGAGTTGTGGAAAAACTATTTTGTTTGTGATCCGATGTGCAATTTTTAAAACTGTGTTCGATGGCTTTGATCATTTAAAAGCTATATCAAAGTAGAAACAATGAATCTTTGATCTGGATTTATGCAGGAACGCGATAGAATACATAAATAACCATAAACATAGAGATGCAACGGAAATAATGCGTCATTTCATTAATATCAAATAACAGAAATATGCTTACAGACATAATGGAAATAAAATAGCTAGGGTGCTGGTAGCGAATCTCTAAGAAGATATGTGGTGGCTACAGACCTCTGAATTGTGTTACAATGAGGCTCGAGGGCCTATTTATTATTGAGAAACAATGGAAAACTGAAAAGTCCAAAAACCTAACTCTAGGAGATGAAGCGCCAAAACTGTGGGCCCCCGTTTGGGTAAGTTGGTGTTTCAACTTCCTGGGGATGTAACTTTGGCATCCGATCTCTGTTTGACGCGCTCAATAGCTCATTAGAAAGATCTATCCGAGGAGTGAAACTTTCAATGTGAGAAATATTGGTCCATGGACCCATGTTGCTCCCGGTTTTCCCAAAAAACGTTGTTTAGGGCCTCAAAACGGCTCTGGAAGTTCAGGACCCGAAAAACTGCTAAAAATTGTAAGTTGTGCTGCAACTTAAAAACTGAACGAACTGATGGTGGGGGTTCAAATGGAATAGGTGCATGGCCACCAATATCCACCTGGATCATTAAGGCCCCAAAACGGCTTCGGGAGTGCAGGACTCGAAAACCTGCTAAAAATAGTAAGTGGTGTTGAATGTGAAAAGCTGCAAGAATTGATGGTGTGGTTCCAAATGGAATAGGTGGGTGGCCACCGATATCCACCTGGATCATTCCTCCCTCCTTAGGAATCAATGGTCCCCATTGCGTTGAAATCCTTCCTGAGATGAAGCAAATTCTGTTGAACTGGGTATTAATTTTTTTGAAGATGTCATGGACCTGTGGGCAGACATGCTAGATGCGTTTAGTAAATTTGGTTTCTTTATCAGCCTCAGACAGTACCTGTGTGGATTCTGTATGTGTATTTGCAAGAGGTACGGCAACATCAGGTCGTGGTACATTGCGGGTCAGATCAATGGAGTGCTTTTCCTGACAGTGTAGAGGAACCTCTGTGAGTGAAGAGAAAATGTCCTCGTATTCCTCCATGAATTTGCCCATCTGTTGCAGTCGTGCAGGGGAGCCCTGTTTCAAGGTTGTGGCCACAATATTCTTCTTTCCCTATGAGCGAGTTGTAAGGAAAATGAATTTCCTCGTTTGGGAAACAATCTTACTGTGTTGTTTTGCAGTAGTCAAAGAGATGACAGGAGTCAGTACTACCTTTGGTATCCTGTACAAGTTATTTCCCAAAGTAATAATAACAGCATGAGGCCTAGAGTCATACACAACATGTCACCTCCACAAGTATGGTTGGCCCAATAATACATCGGCTACATCAAGAGGAGCAACATCACATAATACCTCATCCGTGAATGGCTTGATGTTGTACGGAAGGCGGCACTGTTGGCGGATGCAGATATCTCTCCCTGGGTGAAGCCACCCGATGGTATATGGTTGCGGGTGTGCTATGGTCGGTAGGCCGAGCCGCTTCACGACCTTTGCTGAAACGAGGTTCTTTTGGCTTCCGGCTATCGATAAGAAATTGCAGCGGAGAACCCTTCACCCACATTTTCGAATGGAAGAGGCGCTCCCCCTCCTCTGGATCCTCTAGGTCCTCCCTCTGGATCTTGGTGGTGGAAAAAATGGCACTGGGATCCACATCAATGATTTGCTTCCCTTTGTCATTGCCTTTGTCTGGTTCTGACTCAAGATCAGAAAATGCATCTGATTCGGGTGCCTTTAGTTCAGCCACCAATGACTGTTTGGCCCGACACTCGTTTGTGCTGTGAGTGGGGCTGTTATGAAATTCACACCACTTCCCTGTGTCCTTCTTTTGATTTGTGGTGTTGTTCTGAGTAGCACCGCTTTGGCCTTGCCCCTTTTTCTTCGGTTCAGGGGCACCTTTCGGATTTGCAGATCCAAATTCTCGCTTCTTCTACTTAAATTTATGCTCGATCTTAGCGGCATAGCGATATGCCATGCCAAGCGATGTAATGTCGAGGAACTCCATTTCCTCCTAAATGTGTTTGTGTAGACAGCCGCGGTACTTGAGCACCAAATTTCTCTCTAAATCTTTAATACCCAACTTTGTGTGCAGGGTATGGAACAGATTCGTCAGTTCGTGCACATCTTGATCCCTTTGTTGCTGCAGCATGGTCCATTGGATGTATTTGTCCTCATAGCTCCCCACAGGGTAATATTGTTCCTTGATGCCGTCTTGGAACGAATTCCAAGTGGGTGTGGTCGAGAACAGAGAGGGTTCCCCTTCGTCCTCTTTCTCACGGTAGGTTTCCCACCAATCTTTGACATGGGGGGGCGGCTTTGAGGAGTGAAAAAATAATCTTTTCTCGGTCAGAGAAATCATGGATTGAGAAATACCCTTCTAGCAAATTCAGCCATCTATCTACGGCGTCTGCATCTATTTGGCCTTCAAATACAGGAATATCAAATTTTACCTGTACCTTGAAGGGAGTGGCACCTCCATAATGGTTGTTGGATGTAGATGCGCCATAGGTGGGCAGTCGTTGAAGGATCTGAGAAAAGTTATCCATCATCGCGTTCCTTTGTTTCTTGAGGGCCTCCTCGAGCAATATTTTGATAGGATATCCTGCTCCCTCATATTTCTTTTCTTATTCCATGGGAGTTCGTAGGGGTTTTCGAGGCTGATCTTGCAAGGGTTCAACCAGATCGAGCCCTAACTCCTTATACCCTGACCGTGTTGGGACATGCAAAGAAAAACAAAGAAAGAGCAGACCGCTTTGATACCACTGATCCGGATTTATGTAGGAACGCAACAGAATACAGAAATAACCATAAACATAGAGATGCAGCGTAAATAATTTTCCATTTCATTAATATCAAATAACAGAAATATGCTTACAGACATAATGGAAATAAAATAGCTAGGGTGTTGGTAGCGAATCTCTGAGAAGAGATGTGGTGGCTACAGACCTCTGAACTGTGTTACAATGAGGCTCAAGGGCCTATTTATTATTGAGAAACAATGGAAAACTTTTAAGTCCAAAAACCTAACTCTAGGAGATGAAGCGCCAAAACTGTGGGCCCCCGTTTGGGTAAGTTGGTGTTTCAACTTCCTGGGGATGTAACTTTGGCATCCGATCTCCGTTTGACGTGCTCAATAGCTCTTAGAAAGATCTATCTGAGGAGTACAACTTTCAATATGAGAAATATTGGTCCATGGACCCATGTTGCTCTCGGTTTTCCCAAAAAACGTTGTTTAGGGCCTCAAAACGGCTCCGGAAGTTTAGGACCCGAAAAACTGTTAAAAATTGTAAGTTGTGCTGCAACTTAAAAACTGAATGAACTGATGGTGGGGGTTCAAATGGAATAGGTGGGTGGCCACCAATATCCACCTGGATCATTAAGGCCCCAAAACGGCTTTGGGAGTCCAGGACCCGAAAACCTGCTAAAAATAGTAAGTGGTGTTGAATGTGAAAAGCTGCAAGAATTGATGGTGTGGTTCCAAATGGAATAGGTGGGTGGCCACCGATATCCACCTGGATCATTCCTCCCTCCTTAGGAAGCAATGGTCCCCATTGCGTTGAGATCCTTCCTGAGATGAAGAAAATTCTGTTGAACTGGGTATTAAGTTTGTTGAAGATGTCATGGACCTGTGGGCAGACATGCTGGATGCGTTTAGTAAATTTGGTTTCTTTATCAGCCTCAGACAGTACCTGTGTGGATTCTGTATGTGTATTTACAAGAGGTACGACAACATCAGGTCACGGTACATTGCGGGTCAGATCAATGGAGTGCTTGTCCTGACAGTGTAGAGGAACCTCTGTGAGTGAGGAGAAAATGTCCTCTTATTCCTCCATGAATTTTTCCATCTACTGCAGCCATGCAGGGGAGCCCTGTTTCGAGGTTGTGGCCACAATATTCTTCTTTCCCTGTGAGCGATTTGTAAGGAAAATGAATTTCCTCATTTGGGAAAAAATCTTACTGTGTTGTTTTGCAGTAGTCAAAGAGATGACAAGAGGTAGTACTACCTCTAGTATCCTGTACAAGTTATTTCCAAAAGTAATAATAACAGCACGAGGCCTAGACTCATACACAGCATGTCACCTCCACAAGTATGGTTGGCCCCATAATACATCAGCTACATCAAGAGGAGCAACATCACATAATACCTCATCCGTGAATGGCTTGATGTTATACTGAAGGCGGCACTATTGGCGGATGCAGATATCTCTCCCTAGGTGAAGCCACCCGATGGTATATGGCTGCAGGTGTGCTATGGTCAGTAGGCCGAGCCGCTTCATGACCTCTGCTGAAACGAGGTTCTTTTGGATTCCGCTATCGACAAGAAATTGCAGCGGAGAACCCTTCACCCACATTTTCGAATGGAAGAGGCGCTCCCCCTCCTTTGGATCCTCTGGGTCCTCCCTCTGGATCTTGGTGGTGGCAAAAATGGCACTGGGATCCGCATCAATGATTTGCTTCCTTTTGTCATTGCCTTTGTCTGGTTCTGACTCAGGATCAGAAAATGCATCTGATTCGGGTGCCTTTAGTTCGGCCACCAATGACTGTTTGGCCCAACACTCGTTTGTGCTGTGAGTGGGGCTGTTATGAAATTCACACCACTTCCTTGTGTCCTTCTTTTGATTTGTGGTGTTGTTCTGAGTAGCACTGCTTTGGCCTTGCCCCTTGTTATTCGGTTCGGGGGCACCTTTCGGATTCGCAGATCCAAAGTCTCAATTCTTCTGCTTAAATTTATGCTTGATCTTGGCGACATAGCGATATGCCGTGCCAAGAGATGTAATTTCGAGGAACTCTATTTCCTCCTGAATGTGTTTGTGTAGACAGCCACGATACTTGAGCACCAAATGTCTCTCTAAAGCTTTAATACCCAACTTTGTGCGTAGGGTATGGAACAGATTCGTCAGATCGTGCACATCTTGATCCCTTTGTTGCCGCAGCGTGGTCCATTGGATGTATTTGTTCTCATAGCTCCCCACGGGGTAATATTGTTCCTTGATGTCGTTTCGGAATTAATTCCAAGTGGGTGTGGCCAAGAACAGAGAGGGTTCCCCTTCGTCCTCTTGCTCACGGTAGGTTTCCCACCAATCTTTGACATGGGGGGCGGCTTTGAGGAGTGAAAAAATAATCTTTTCTCGGTCAGAGAAATCATGAATCGAGAAATACCTTCCAGCAAATTCAACCATCTATCTACGACATCTGCATCTATTTGGCCTTCAAATACAGGAATATCAAAGTTTACCTATACCTTGAAGGGAGTGGCGCCTCCAGAATGGCTGTTAGATGCAGATGCGCCATAGGTGGGCAGTCGTTGAAGGATCTGAGCAAATTTATTCATCATCGCGTTCCCTTGTTTCTTGAGGGCCTCCTCGAGCAATATTTTGATAGGATCTCCTGCTCCCTCGTCTTCCTTTTCTTCCGCCATGGGAGGTCGTCGGGGTTTGCAAGGCTGATCTTGCAAGGGTTCAACCAGATTGAGCCCTAACTCCTTATACCCTGACCGCGTTGGGTACATGCAAAGAAAAAAAAAGAAATATCAAACCGCTCTGATACCACTGATCCTAATTTATGCAGGAACACAACAGAATGTAGAAATAACCATAAACATAGAGATGCAGCAGAAATAATGTGTCATTTCATTAATATCAAATAACATAAATATGCTTACAGACATAATGGAAATAAAATAGCTAGGGTGCTGGTAGCGAATCTTTGAGAAGAGATGTAGTGGCTACAAACCTCTGAACTGTGTTACAATGAGGCTTGAGGGCCTATTTATTATTGAGAAACAATGGAAAACTGAAAATTCCAAAAACCTAACTCTAGGAGATGAAGCGCCAACACTGTGGGCCCCCGTTGGGTAAGTTGGTGTTTCAACTTCCAGGGGACGTAGATTTTGTAGAAATTATATAACTGATATGTTATATGTCTAATATTCTCCTGATCATACACTATTTGACTTCATGCACAATACAGAATCTATTCCACCATTGATCATCACATGCGGAAATTAACACAATTTGAATGCACACATGAAACCATAAAAATTCACACACATTAACACAGTGATTTAACAGGAAAGCCTGAAGCTAAAAACCCCAACTATCTATATATAATATATGTCATATATATCATGTAACAATCCTCATACAAAGTTGAACATGTCAAGCTCTCAGTACAATACAATCGCTACACACTAATCAAGTCTGATCTAGAAAATCCATGCACCGATCTCTGCCACCTGCTAGCCTGCCTCTACTGCACAATCCCTGCTGAAGAATGGCTCAGAATGAACTCGAATCCACCTGGCTTTCACTGCGCAATCCTCATTGGCATCTCCACTGAGTGTTGGATGCAATCAATGCACGCATAGTCACAACTGATAGTCATCTTGCCCTTTCACCTATCTCTCCACTGGTCTCCACTGAAACTGTCCATGCACTGTAGTTAACTGATGTATTCTTCAGTTGATTAATGAGTTAATATTTAGTGAATTAATTAATAATTAATTCACACCGCTCTCACTAGTGTATCAATCATTTAGACTAGATACAACTAGCTCAACTGTGTCTAACTGAATTAAACTGAACACAACTCCACCAACTACTTCTAGAACTCCACCAAACTCTGTCACATGAGTTCTAACTGAAGTCCTCCATGCAATAGCTCCACTAAACCCTCAAGAATAGCGTAATTCCTTTTGTCATCTCCTATGCCACATCTGTGCACTTAACTGAAGTGCTCCAAGAGAATAAGATAATGTTTAGAGTCCAAATATTATTAAGAGCTAATAATATTCGACATATCTATTTTTAGACTGGCAATCTAAAAATAGATTCCTCCCAATATGTCTAAAAATAGAAGTCCATCTATTTTTCCAACTTGACCAACCATCCACAAATAGCATCCTGCAACTCATAGAATATGATCGACATGTATAAAAATAGACATAGTCTAAAAATAGACTTTGCTCCAAAAATAGCCTACGGGCCCACTTAATGAAGGCGACTCTTTTCACTAAGCTCATCATCTTGTTGAATCTCAACACTCCCTCTCAACAAGATAGGGATTATCTGCCACCTCGATCCTGTCTCTATGGTATTCTAATTTTCTCCTGGTGAGCGCCTTCGTCAAAATATCTGCATCCTAATCCTCCGTAGGAATGTAAGAAAGCAACATGATCTTCCGCTGCACACAATCTCTGATATGATGATACCGGATGTCAATATGTTTAGATCTATCATGAAATACTAGATTAACCGAGATTTTAATGCAACTATGATTATCACAATATATCACAGTAGGATCTAAGTGTGAACCGAACAACCCGAACAGGATCTTCCTCATCCATATAGCCTCGCATGCAGCCAAACTTGTTGCCATGTACTCGGCCTCCGCTGAACTGAGTGCCACAGACCTCTGTTTCCTGCTATACCAAGAAACTGTTGTAGACCCGATACTAAAAATCCCTCCAGATGTACTCTTTTTGTCTGTTGGGCTCCCTGCCCAATATGCATCCATGAAGCCATGCAGCTTCACCTCATCTGACTGTTTGTACCATAATCCATATCTTGATGTGCCTCTGAGATACTTCAGAACATGCTTGCCTGCCTTCCAAAAGAGCTTGGTAGGCTTAACCATAGCTTGTGAAAGCTGGTTAACAGCATAGCATATGTCCGGTCGTGTATTGACTAGATACATGAGCGAACCAACCAACTGTCGATAAACAGTGGCATCCACTACCTCTGCCGATGTAGCATCCTCTTTCCTCCAACCACCAAGAAGAGGAGTGTCGATAAGCTTGCAACCTTGCATGTTGAACTTCTCCAGTATCTCCCGGGCATATTTGCCTTGAGACACAAAAATTCCACCCTTCCGCTGCCAAATTTCCAATCCCAGGAAATAATGAAAGAGGCCCAAGTCCTTCATCTCAAACTCTTTTGCAAGATCAGCCTTGCATGAGAGCATCAACTTTTCATCACCTGTCAGTATCAAATCATCTACATAAAGTAAAATGATCAGCAACTTACCCTCCACCAAAATCTGGTATAGGTTCGGATCTGCCTCACTCTTGGTGAATCCAAGTCCAGTGAAATAACTGTCTATCCGTGTGTACCAAGCACGAGGTGCTTGTTTTAGCCCATACAGTGCTCTTTTGAGCCTGCACACATGCAACTCGTTGTTGAAGATTTCAAAACCTTCAGGCTACTCTATGTACACCTCATCCTCAATGACTCCATTTAGGAACGCAGTCTTCAAATCCATCTGATGAATGTGCCAACCCATCTGTGCTGAGAGAGCTAGGATGCTCCGTATGGAAGAATACCTTGCGACAAGTGCAATGGTTTCTTCATAGTCGATCCCCTCGATCTGTGAGAAGCCCCGGGCAACAAATCTTGCCTTGTACTTCTCGACGCTCCCGTCAGCAGCTTGCTTCACTTTGTATATCCATCTCGAACCTACCACTGATTTCCCTTTCAGCCTTGGGACAATCTCCCATGCACTGTTTCTGACAATCGAATCATACTCTTCCACCATGGCATCTACCCATGCAAGGTCCTCCACAGCTTCCTCAAAAGAGGATGGCTCAGTCACGATACACTTGCTTATCAGAGCCATGTATCCAGTAAATCAGTCAGGTGACTGTGTCTGTCTGCGTTGTGATGTAGGTGCTCCTACATTTTGCGCTGCATCAAGATTCAGTCGCTCAGCTTCTGTAGTGCGCTTCCGCCCTCTGATGTTTGGCACTGCATGAGTGGTTTCTTCCACTCCATGAACCTCCTCTTGTGGCTGATCCATATCCTGAAGCTCATCCTTAGTAACTAATAGCTCCTCATCCGCATGCAAGTGTAGCTCCCTCTCAAGCGACAACTTCATGGCTTTCTCCTCATGAAATTTGATATCCCGTCGCACAACAGTCTTTCGACTGTCTGGAAAATACACACGATAGTTGTGGGGTGTTACTGTGTACCCCAAAAATTTCCCAACCTCTGCGGTCGGCTCCAGCTTCTTCCTGGCATCCTTCGTCACATGAATGTAAACAGATGAGCCAAAAATCTTCAAATGAGAAATATCAGGCTTCTTACCAGAAAATGCCTCTTCGGGTGTACTCATGCCAAGTACTCTATGAGGACAATGGTTTTGCACATAAACCGTAGTGTTGCATGCCTCAGCCCACAAGTGTATGGGAAGGCCCTGATCATGAAACATAGCCCGTGTAGCAACCACGATCGTTTTGTTCTTTCACTCTGCGACCCCATTCTGTTGTGGGTTATGAGGCGCTATGAGCTCTCTTCGAATTCCTTCTACGCTGCAAAAGTCTTTGAATTCGCCAGAGATGAATTCACCACCATTATCGCTCCTAAGAGCTTTCACCTACTTCCCCGACTCTTTCTTAACCAGTTCCTTGAACTCACAGAACTTTGAGTATGTCTCGCTCTTCTTCTGCATGAAGAAGATCCAGCATTTACGAGAAAAGTCATCAAAAAATATCACATAATACCTGTGCTTTGCTGTCGAAGCTGCTGAGAAAGGTCCACACACGTCTGTGTGAATTCTCTCAAGGATCGTCATGGCACGACTATCCTTCTCATGAAAGGTGGATTTCACAAATTTTCCCAAAGTACATCCCTTGCACTGATCTGACTGCGCAAGTGTACCCTTGGGAAGCCCGGTAGAAATCTGTTGCAAAATTTTCAAAGAACCATGGTGAAGATGGCCCAATCTCCTGTGCCACAATTCGCCCTCATCCCGGCTCACCACTCCTTCTGCTTTGCCTGCCATTGCTATGTAGCCATCTACCTACAATTGATAAAGGTTTTTAACTTGAACCCCTATCCTCTGGGTTTCACCAGTTGCCTTACTGCGCAGGAAAGCCTTTCCCTCGCTAAAGACAACATCATATCCCTTGTCTTCCAACATCGCCACAGAGATCAGATTCTTCTTCAATCCTGGAACATGCATGACATCCTTTAATATGAAGGGTTTACCAGACTCCCTCTCAAAGGAAATGGTCCCGATACCGGTCGCACTGTATCTACCATCATCGCCCATCTCGATGTGCACTCCAAGATCCTTCTCATCCAGATCAGTAAACAAATCTTTGTCTCCGGTCATATGGAAAGATGCACCACTGTCAAGAAACCACACTGATCCCATCACACTTGAAACCAAACATGTGATCAGCGAAAAATCTAGCTCAAACTGCGAGGCTAAGGCCTCTCTAGCTGCAAATCTAGCAGCCTGCTTATTTTTCTTCTTCTGTGAACAATTAGTGGCGTAATGTCCATGTTGGTGACAATGAAAGCACTTCACCTTGGAAAAGTCTTGCTTCTTGCCTTTCGCACCGGATTGAGAAGGATTATTCTTTCCCTTCCCTTTCCTTGCTTTGGCAGCCAAAGTGAAATTTTCTTCATCTTCATTCTTCGATGAAGATCCATCCCTGGTACTCCGCCTTATCTCCTCCTGCACAAGATCCGACCAAAGTCGCTCCCATCCTGGCAGTTTCTCCCAACCATTGACAGAGTCCTCGTAGGAATGCCAACTCTTCGGAAGCCTAAGGAGAGCCAAGATCACCAATTTCTCTTCATCTACAGTAACCCCTACACTTCCCAGCTCATCCCTGCATTGGACAAACTTTGTGAGGTACTTGGGTATACTTTCGCCCTTCTCCATTTTTATTTTTCTGAGCTTGTCTTTAAGCGCCAACTTCCTCTGGTCGCTTTTTCTTTGGAAAAAGTCTGTCAAAGCTTTCCACATCAAGAATGGAGAAGCTTTACCATGAAGGCTGGACACTATGTGATCCTTCACACCTTCCAACAGAATTCTTCGACATTTCTCCATCTTCTTTTGCCATGCGTCAAGTGCAGATGCATCGCTAGAAGCAGGTTTTGGAATTTCTACATCTATGAACTCCTTCAACCCATTATCCTCCAGCACCGCCTCCATCTTGTCCTTCCATGAAATATAATTCGAGCTGCCCTCAAGGGCATACTCAAATCACAATCCGTTGAAAGATATTTCAATGAATGCTCAACTTTGACACCATGAAAACACTGCTGTAAATTCGAATTCCACTAGCACAAAACTCAACTGCTTCAATAATTGCAATCTGCTCCAATGATCAAATGCTATGATACCATGTATAAATTATATAACTGATATGTTATATTTCTAGGATTCTTTTGATCATACACTATTTGACTTCATGCACAATACAAAATCTATTCCACCATTGATCATCACATGCGGAAATTAACACAATTGCAATGCACACATGAAACCATAAAATTCACACACATTAACACAGTGATTTAACACGAAAGCTTGAAGCTAAGAACCCAAAATACCTGTATATAATATATTTCATAGAGATCATGTAACAATCCTCATACAAATCTGAACATATCAAGCTCTCAGTACAATACAATCACCACACACTAATCAGGTCCGATCTAGCAAATCCATGCACCGATCTCTGCCACCTACTAGCCTGCCTCTACTGCACAATCCCTGCTGAAGAATGGCTCTGAATGAACTCGAATCCACCTGGCTTGCACTGCGCAATCCTCATTGGCATCTCCACTAAGTGTTGGATGCAATCAATGCATCATTATAGTCACAACTGATAGTCATCTTGCCCTTTCACCTATCTCTCCACTGGTCTCCACTGAAACTGTCCATGCACTGTAGTTAACTAATGTATTCTTCAGTTAATGAATGAGTTAATATTTAGTGAATTAATTAATAATTAATTCACTCCACTCTCACTAGTGTATCAATCAGTTAGACTAGATACAACTAGCTCAATTGTGTCTAACTAAGTTAAACTAAACACAACTCCACCAACTACTTCTACAACTCCACCAAACTCCATCACATGAGTTCTAACTGAAGTCCTCCATGCAATAGCTCCACTAAACTCTCAGGAATAGTGTAATTCCTTCTATCAGCTCCTGCGCCACATATGTGCACTTAATTGAAGTGCTCCAAGAGAATAAGATAATGGTTAGAGTCTAAATATTATTAAGAGCTAATAATATTTGAAATATCTATTTTTAGACTGGCAATATAAAAACAGATTCTGCCCAATATGTCTAAAAATAGAAGTCCATCTATTTTTCCAACTTGACCAACCATCCACAAATAGCATCCTGCAACTCATAGAATATGATCGACATGTCTAAAAATAGACATAGTCTAAAAATAGACTTTGCTCCAAAAATAGCCTGTGGTCCCACTTAGTGAAGGCGACTCTTTTCACTAAGCTCATCATCTTGTTGAATCTCAACAACTTTGGCATCCGATCTCCGTTTGACGCGCTCAATAGCTCATTAGAAAGATCTATCTGAGGAGTAAAACTTTCAATGTGAGCAACATTCGTCCATGGACCCATGTTGCTCTCGGTTTTCCCAAAAAATTTCGTTTAGGGCCTCAAAACGGCTCCGGAAGTTCAGGACCCGAAAAACTGCTAAAAATAGTAAGTTGTGTTGCAACTTAAAAACTGAACGAACTGATGGTGGGGGTTCAAATGGAATAGGTGGGTGGCCACCAATATCCACTTGTATCATTAAGGCCCCAAAACGGCTCCAGGAATGCAGGACCTGAAAACCTGCTAAAAATAGTAAGTGGTGTTGAATGTGAAAAGCTGCAAGAATTGATGGTGTGGTTCCAAATGGAATAGGTGGGTGGCCACCGATATCCACCTGGATCAATCTTGGTATTCACGGCTTACGAATACTTTGTGCATTTGTGATCTCACATTTTTCAATTAAATCTTATTATCCAATAATAAATGAAGTGTCGTTTTAATGCATGTGAAGAAGAAGTGTTGTGCATGAGAGTGGAAATGTGGAGCAAGGAACAAAAACTTTCTTCTGCAATGTTACATACCTCTCCACAACACTGGATATTAATCAATTAATCAGTGTTTTTGGCTTACTAAAGCTTTGGACATGAAAAGTTGGCATTAGAGAAATTTAAGGTCTAAAATGGGTTTTATAATGAATATTATAAAATAATAGTGGAAATAATAAAATAGCATTAGATTCCCTCATCAAGTTTTGGAGGGAAAAAAAAAAGAAAAAAACTATTTTTTCAACTTATCTCCCTACGATTCTACTCAAATTTCGAGCAGGAGGACCCATTGGATGCGGAATTTAATTTTGCATCCAAGGAGTACCCAGTTTCATAATTTTGATGTACCCTACTACATGAAAAATGTGAAATACATGAAAAAACATGATTGCATGTTTTTCATGTATTTCACATTGCATGTTTTTTCATGTAGTAGGGTCCATTAAAAGTATGCAACATGGATACTCCTTGGATGAAAAATTAAATTACGCATCCAATGAGTTCTCTCGCTCGAAATTTGAGTAAAATCGTAAGGAGATTAGTTGAAAATGTTATTTTTTATTTTTCTTATCTTTATACTCCAAAAAAGGTGAATCATCCTCCATGGTTGACATCAACATATTGAATCCTATGTGTTCTTTTAAAGTTGATTTTTGTTGTACATTTTTGTTTTGAGGCCCGTTTTTTACCTCAAAATTTCTCTAATGGGTTATGTATATATCGGGTGTGAAACAAGGGTGGGTGATTAGTTGTCCCCACTACTCTTCGATGTGGGCTCATTTTATTGGAGAATGGGTGTCTGGAATAAGGAAGATTAACTTTCCCCTCTTCGGGCTTCTTCTGCACACCTCCCTCCCCCACAACACTACCTATTAATCAATTAATTGTTGTTTTTGGCTTATTAAAGCTTGGGGCATGAAAATTTTGGTTTACGTGTATATTAGGTGAAAAATAAGGGCAGGCCATTAAATATCTGCACTACTATGTCAACATGAGCTCATTTTATTTGATATCGGGATGTAAAAGAGCTCTAGAAAAACTGCTTTGTGGATGATATGATCTGTGGTTTCCAAAACTATTTTAATAGGCTTTGATCATTATACCGTATTTAGTGGCTTATATCAAGTGTGGGGTCCCTCTTCTAATATTAGTCAACTTCTCACACCATGGACTAGCGTATATTAATATGTAAGTCTTTCCGGCATTTATTCGACGAATTAATGCATTCAGGACATCGCTTGAGTGCTTAATAACATTTACACTGATAACTTGTTTTATTACAAGCTAATTTTTTACTTCTATTATATTTTTGCTCAATATTAGGATGTTTATTTTGATTTATTTCACAACATTTCTCCTATTGATTTGAAAACTTTATAAAAGTAGAATCGACGAATATTGGTATTCACGGTTCCTGAATACTAACTACATTGGGCCACATTTGTGAATTAAATACTTATTATCTAATATTAAATGAAATGTATTTTTAATGTGTATGAGGAAGAAGTGTTGTGCGGGAGAAAGGTTGTGCAAAGCAAGGAATAGAAACTTTCTTGTGGAATTTTCCATGTGTCTGCATACATTCCCCCTTCGCACACCTACCTCCTGCATAACACTACATATTAATCAATTAACTAGAGGTTTTGTACTATTAAAGTGTATGGCATGAAAATTTTTGTTTGTGTTTATATGAGATGTAAAATAAGGGTGGGCTATTAATTGTCCCCACTACTCTGTTGATTTGGGCTCGTTTTATTTGACAAGTAGAATCAACGAATCTTGGTATACACACTTCCAGAATACTAAGTGCATTCGTGATTTCACATTTGTAAATTAAATACTTATTATCCAATATTAAATGGAGTGAATTTTTAATGTGTATGAGGAAGAGGTGTTGTGTGAGAGAACGGGTGTGCAGAGAAAGGAACATAAGTTTTCTTCCACAATGTTCCACGCCTATGCATACATTCACCTTTCGCACACTTCTTCCACATACCTCCCTCCCAAAAAATAGTACATATTAATTAACTAATTATAATTTTTTGCATATTGAAGATTTGGACATGAAAGTTTGGTTTGTGTGTATACTGGTGTGTATCTTGGTATATGCGCTTCCTGAATACTATGTGAATTTGTGATTCAATTTTTTCAATTAAATACTTCTTATCCAATACTAAATGGAGTGTCTTTTTAATGTGTATGAGGAAGAGGTGTTGTGTAGGAGCATGGGCGTGTGGAGCAAGGAACATAAGCTTTCTTATGCAATGTTCCGCACCTTCGCATACATTCACCTTTCGCACACCTCTTCCACACACTTCCCTCCTACACAACAATACATATTAATTAATTAATTATAAATTTTGGCCTATGAGAGTTTTGGGCATGAAAAGTTGGTTTTTCAATATATCATGTGTGAAATAAGGGTGGGTGATTAACCATTCCCACTACTATATCAATGTAGGATCATTTTATTTGATATGGAATACAATAGAGGTGTTGGCCAAACCATGTACATTTCAATCTTTGATATTTTACTATAATTACAACCTCGTTTATTTGTATGTGTTGATTTGAATATTTATGGTATTCTATTACCTTTTTTAGCTGGGAAAATGCAGTAAAATGTTGAAATGACTTATATTTATCATTAGTAATTTTGATTTCGATGGTATGGTAAGCTACTTTTATGCATAAGGATATGCAGAATATGGGCATGTACGACTGACTCTTTATTCCCCCTTTTTCCGCACCCCACACGTGTTCCCTATCCACGCACTTCTCCCACAAACTTCCATCCCACATAACACTTTTGAATGTTAATTTTCACATTATTTTACACAAATTTAGTGATCGTGGTATATGAGTAGTTAGAATAACATAGAGATAAGCTAATATTTTTTTAAAAGTAACATGTTTGTAGTTTCATGGACCAGGTAGTTATCATGCACTTTTTGGCCTACACATTGCTAACACATATTCAAATATTTCTCAAGGGGGATTGTTACGAATGCTTTTCTCCAAAGTTATTTGCTAAGTGTTCTGCTAGGTTGTCGTTTTGCTAGTTATTGGAATGAACAGTAAGTAGCATTGTGTGTTTTGGTTGTTAGCATAAGGAATATGCAAAGAAGTTGTTTCTGGAGACAAGGGAAAATTATATGACATATTTATCAAGTACATTGGGGTTCCTTTGTTTTAAATGTGAGTGCTTAAAGTGTTTACATAGTATACATAGAAGTGAGTGGGGTTGACAAGATCTACGACTTAATTTGTTACAATTAACTTCCAAATATGGTTATCGGTTATGTAAAGACCAAAAGAATGATTGTATGTGTACATAATGGATAGAAATCCCTTTTGAATTAATTGAAATTTTGTATTTAGTAATAGAGGTTAATAGGGAAGATGAGTAATTTTAGTAATTGTTAATTCATTTACCCTCTGAGAAGATTGAGTCATGTAACTTTAACCGGATTATAACAAAATAACATAAAAGTTTATCCACTCTTTTCAACTAAAGTTGCATCATCGATCTAGTTAGATGCATATTCTATTACTACATATATTCTTTATGGTCTTATGGCTTTATCGTCTATAATTATATCATGTTGTTCGTTTTCCTAATCGTTCTTTATTCCAAACTTTCGTCTCATAGAAATTGGAGTTGCATAGATGAAAAACCACTGAATTTGGAAACCATTAAATTCTTTGAGACTAAGAACTAACTAAATAGTGGAATAATCAATAGTCACATGAGGAAAAATCCAAAATGTTTAGTTTGTAAAGAGTAGTTGTGTTGTGCTTATCGTGGAGTGATAGGTCATAGTGAATTTAGAACATCTTTGAAGCATGATTGTAAAGGAATCAATGGAGAATCTTATGTTTTCTATAAAATGGGAATGTACATATGAAACTCTATGCCAACATATTTTAATTCATTAAAACAATTTTGCATATGTTTTAGGAGATTTCCTATTTGATTGTATGTGAATTCTATCACATTTTAGGTACATGTCAATAGAATTACGTGAAGGAACAATAGAACATTTCAAAAATTGAGCAAGAGAACATTGAAACAGTGTTATCTTATCAACATGAATTAAACATAGATGCATTGATAGAGTGCATGGTATAAATAACCCAAATGATTATTTGGGAAGAATGACAATATCAACTTTAACTTTTATAATTGTGGAAGAATGAGGAATGCGGAGGAATTTATTTTGTATACATTGGTTATAATTTGAATTGGATGAAAATCCTAATAATAATTTGGTCAAAGATAAGAATGAAAATCTATTTGCAATTTAATTCAAATGTATGCAAAGAAATTTATGACATGTTGTTCCATGACGAAAATCCAATTGTTGGACATTTTGAGCCACTTGTATGTAAGAAAAGAAGTTTAATATGATCCATAATTATACAGGAAAGCAACATAATACAAATATAAACATAAAAATAGATAGGCAATAGAAATAGATCTTCATTTCATTAATATCAAAGAACTGAAATATGCTTACAATAATAATGCAAATAAAACTAGCTCGGGTGATGGTAGCTTATCTTTGAGAAGAGATATGGTGGATACATGTATTTGAAGTATGTTACAATGAGGCTCGAGAGCTATTTATTATTTATCAACAAATACAACTAAAAAACTAACCCCAGGAGATGGAACACCAAGAGTTTGTGGGCCTCGTTGGGCAACCAACGTCCCCGGGTCGAAACTTGGTCATATGATCTTCATTTAGTGCATATAATACCTTGTTGGAAAGATCTCTCTGAGTACTACAGGATTTTCCACAATCAATTTCATATGGTTATGGTCTTGTTGCGGACCTCAAAAAAGATCTTCACAGCTATCCCTCAGATAACCGCACAATCCTAGGTATGGCGCAAGGTCACCATCCGAGACCACTTGGTACACTTGAAGAAGAAGATTCACCACTTAAGACAGCCAAGTACATCCGCCTTAAATCCACCTTGAGGCCTCAAGTGTAGCACACAATGGAATCATCCTCCCACTCTTGTGTCAACATCCACATTGTACCAAGAGAGGGAGGGAAATTTGAATTTTCCTATAAAAGACTGCCATGGGAAGAAGAATGGAGAACACAATGTTATGCTGGCCAAATTGCTTGAGAGAAAACCAAAATTGTGTTGTCCAAGCAGCAAGGAGTTGAAGGATTCAACTGTTGGCCATCCAACACCTCAATCCAAGAGAAGAATTTCACCAAGTGTCTATTATTCTACCATCTGTCGAGGAGAGAGAGAGGCTTCTAAGAAGATTAAAGGCAAGAGACCCCCCTGCCTTGAATATTATAGCTCCATAGCTATAAGGATTCATTGCAAGTGATTTAGCATCCTATTCTCTTATACCATCAACAACTAATAAAAGGGGAAGAGTTCTTCGTTTGGATTATTAGTGTGTTTGACTCAATTGAGCTTGTTATTCTATATGTGTATTTTTTTTTCTCTCCTCTATTGTAGCATGTTATTTTATTTGCTTAGTTTACTACATGTTATGTTGTTCCACTAACAATATAACAAACCAATTGACCTGTTACTTTCTTATTGGAAAGCAGCATTCCCTACCAAGCACAGTGCATTTCATCCACCCATGCGCTGAACGCACTACAACAGGAATGGTGACTCCACTTCTTTCTTGCTTTTAAGCTAGTGGTTGTTTTTTGCAGGTCATCTCTCCTACCCAGACTTGTTGCAAGACCATTCCTTCTTCCCCTCAACACTTTTCATTCACCCTCAGTGAGAGATTTGGCTCAGAGGAGGCAAACTTTTCGGACACTGCAAATCTGTGCACGTTCAGCCCAGACAGACGCGCAAATTGCGTGCCTGTGCAAAAATAGGCCGCATAGAAGACAGTGAGCACATTTTTCACTACTTTTCTTATTTTTTGCAGTTTTAAAGTGATTGGAAACCCATAATAAATTTTCCATCACTGTGTTCAGGTGTTTCATGACTAGTTAGGACACATTTTGCTGAAATTTAGCTTAACAATTAGATTGTTTTAATTTTAATTTGTTATCATCACAAATCACACATAGTTTAAGTAGGGGTAAGTATGTGGATTTCAATCCAAAGATTCTATCTGAATGAACTAGTTGCTGATAATAGACACCAAACACATAGGATAATTAGAGGAAAGTAAGTGGCCCATACATCCACACATCTTTAGCTAGTTTTTGTTTTTTCAAATTTTTTGCATTAGTTTAGTTCAAATTTTTGCATTAGGATTCAGGACAAGGACCAAAATATCGAAAAGAAGGAAAGTAATCTTTTCCACCCTTACACCTCTCGGTGAGCCTGGGTACACATATGAAATCTTTCTTAAGATAATTTTGTATCTCCCTATAGTGCAAAACTTAGTCTAACTAGGCAAAGTGTAAGCGGCCCATTATCCACACATTTTTTATGTTATGCAAGGAGCAATCACACATAATATAATTAGAGAAGGATTATAAAGGATCATTGCATATCCATATCTTATAACACTGTGATTGTACACTTAAAAACACACATGAAGCATCAGTAAGCACCGGACCAAAAGGCACCCAGTGTGTTGGGACCTTTGTCCTCTTCTTACGATTGCTTCATCAAGGCACACCTTAAGAAAATTAAGACTCTCTAAAACTAACCACTAATTGAACTCGCTAAATTCTCTCCACATGGGCCACAAAAGAAGTTATAGTTCAGGTTAGGACCATTTTGGGTAGGCATCCAATAAGCCGCCATGGTCATTCTACATTTTGAAACATAGATGTTGATTGTTTAGGGAACTTAAAATCCATCTATCCACCCATGAAACAGAATTCTTGAGCACTACAGAGACTCGTTTCAGAGCGGGTTAAGCTTAGGCCCAATGCGTTCGTTATTATTTGGGTCTACTTGACCCATCTAGTGCTTGGTACTGGTAGAAGAATACCATGAATCTCAAGACTTGAACACTCACGTGGGACAATGGTACTTTAGTGACCAAATCTAGGGCATCCTTCCCTATAGGTGACGGTGCAGGTAGCACTAGATCCTCATACATTTACCTTGGTCGATTATTTGGCTGTTGGAAGGCGTTGCTAGTTATTTCAGGATGTTAGCCACAGTACCCATCAAAAGATATCATCGCAAGGCCCTGTTACATTTGAGAGTGTGAGGATGATTAGGCCTTTTTAGGCTTTTTGATCATCATATGCAAAACAACCAAAACCATATTTTTCTTGCTTGATCACATAGCATTAATCTAAAGGGAAAATGTATCTTTTATTTTATTTTTTATGTATGTGATCATATTTTCTTTGGTAATAATCTTCCTCCTCTCAAAAAACTAAAAAATATTTCCAAATATTAACCGAGTCGACATTACAATAGACCCAATGGGACCTTGTCGATCTAGACATTTTTTGGGCCTCCCCCCATTAGACGGAGGACTGCCAGGTCTTTCGCAATTTAGGCGTCAAAGACGACACACTACCACCCTTATTGGATCATCCTTTATCGAGACATATTTAGTTGGAAACCCCCAAGGGTCACCCAACACCACACACGAGGAAACCCCAACATGTTCACCACACACAACTCCTCCCACAACCCCTAGAGGGCAGAGGAGCGCTACCCCTCTGGGGAATCAACATAGCACACAGAAGGGTATGTTGTAGGGTAATATTCTCCATACACCCCCCATACATCATCACACTCAGATCCCTATGTTTCCACAATACACAATGGCACTCAATACACAGTTACCTTTTTTAGCATCATTAAGTCTCTTGAATATATCAAAGCTAACTAATGATCCCATTGCGCACAACCCCAGTTGGCCCCACATGCCCACGAAGCTCCCCTCGTACATTCCAAAATTCAAAGGGAAGCAAGTGGAAGACCCTAGAAATCATATAATTACTTTCCACCTATGGTGTTTGTCCAATAGTATTATTGACGGTACTATTCGACTAAGATTGTTTCAACGCACTTTAACCAGACCTGCCGTGAAATGGTATGTGGAGCAGCCTTTTGCTTCACATGGAACCTTTAGTGCCCTCGCTACTACGTTCCTCACATATTTTCAGTTACCCATCCATCATGACTCACGGATGGAGTTACTGACCCATTTTAGGCAAATGCCGGCTATCCATATCTCAGACCATCTCCATGAATGGCGGCGACGTCAAAGTTTGTGCAAAGCCAAACTTGATGATAGAGTTTTACTGGACCTATTTTTTAAAACTTTCACAGTAAAGATTTAAAAATATGTGGCAACCCAAGGACCTACCTCCAAAGAGGACGCCATTGGTAAATCCCAACAACTCAAACTTATATACACCCAATCAGGATACATTTACAACGACGTGCCTAATGCCCTGTGCCTACAAACTTACAGTGAATTTCCAGGCATGTCAAATACTGCAGATGGCTTGATCGGTTCATTGACCCAAGGTTAGGGAGAAGTATCTAGTACCCAATGTACTCATATGATTCTAACTAGAACATCACGCAACCTAGCTATCGCTAGAGTCACTCTGCACCTCTGCAGAATATGAAAAATAGGGTGTCATCGTACCATCATCAGCAGGGAGGATCGTACCCTCCCTTGCAAGCGACCCAGTACGCATCTAAGAATTCTAACAAAAGAGATTCCCCCAATTAATCATATACCAATCAGGCATAGGGAAACCAATATTCCCCCTCCCCCGCACAAAACCTACCACCGCAAAACAACGCGCTGATAAAATTTGTGCAACCTTCTCAGACTCAGCCGCGCCATTCTTACAACCAAGAGAATCATAGTAATCCTCCTAACGCTGCAAGGGAAAAACCTAAAAATAAACAAAAGGGAGACTCTAAACAAGGGGCCAGCAACCAGCAATTCCCTCCGCAATCTTAGATTGAGGGAAACCCTAGCCAAAATCAAAACAGGAGCTAAACAACTCCCAAGGGTAGAACAAGAGGGCTAGTCTACGGACAAGCCATTCTTGCGCTATATGTGGCAAGTAAGGCCATTACACTCATCACTGTGCCGAGCTCCCTAAGCTAAAGAAAATTCAAGGTAACCGTGGACAAGGGGGGCCTACACAGTACATCGTTGTAATGCAGGAGGCCTTCCCCCACCAAGGAGTGGTTAATACCCAATAGCAATAACCACCCCCAAATGATTCCGGGAATATCAGCCATGAAATTTACATGACTAGCGAAGAAATGTTCTTCCAGACGAGGAATCAAAACTATGATGCCCCCCCCAGACACCAATTCGTTAAGGGCAAGCACGAGTGCACCTACTGCACCATTGACTATATCCAAAATACATATTTAACCCCTGCCAAAGATGGCTAAGGGTCAAACTAAGCGAGTAAGACACCACTCAAAAGCGGCCCACAACTACAACATCATGGATGATTTAACACAATCTCTCGCTCCCATGTCAGCTTTAGAGGTCATGCAATCTTGGCCAAAACAGCGAAAAGCCTTACTTTCCACATTAGGTGCCTTCAACCCTTCCGATTTGCGCCTAATGGCTTTTGACTTAAACAAAGCCACCCCGAGCTTCCTTCACTGGTCGCCTTTTAGATACTGGTATCAGTCCAAAATATCACTATAAATCGATGTATCATCGACGAGGGTGCATCTACATGCATCATGTCCAAGACTATTTGGAAAAACTTGGGATCTCCCTAACTAAAGTCATCTGATATCATGCTCAGAGCATACGACGGGCGCCCTTTCGCTCCTGTCAGTCTATATCAGAATGTCCCTGTTAACTTGGCCAACAAAATGGTACTCATAGACATTGAGGTTTTGGATGCTCAGCTTGACTACAGTATAATCCTTGGGCAGAGTTATATGTATTCCATGACTGCCATAGCCTCCTTCATTTTCCAAGTGATGATGTTCCCCACGAAGATCGAATCATCACCTTTTACCAACTAACATACTATGATAAAAAAAAACCATGACAACTGCTGATGTCATTCTACCATATGTAGACACAACTACAGAGTCGCTCATGCGGTACCAAGAATATGGCCTCAGTCAATTCAACCCATCATCAATCCTCAGATCATTCTTATGGGATCCCCTTGTCATACCAGAAGCAATATCATATGTCACAGGGGCCCCAGTGTGCATGATGTTATCATCAAACACTAAAACCAGCCAAGAGACGGAGACTAGTAGTACTGAAACCGAGGCCATTGGAACGGATTTTCTACCCTATGTCATCTCCCAAACTTCATTCTTATACCTCCCACCTCTTTTTGTGTCACAACAAGTCTTGGCAGCTGTAACATTTCCAGACATGTCTTTCACAATACCTGTTTAGTATCTAGTCCCACTAGCCATGCTAGGAGGCCCTGGCATCACTTCTACCGGAGTAACCCCCATCACTCCTCAGGAAGCAACACCAGTTAACGAGACTCCCATAGCAGCGCTAGTTAGAGAGACCAAGAAAACCAACAAAAAAGGGAAAAAGATAGAAAACCCCATTATACCTATGGAATTGAAACCCTGTGCATTATGCGATTTCGTAGGCCATCCTACCAACATTTTCCCGAAATTAGATGAATTAAAACCTTTTCTAAGCTCCGAAAAAAATTTCGTGGCCCCATGTTCCCATAAAAAGGAACACACCACGAAAAATCAAGGGAAAACATTACGCACCAACCACGCATGCGCTACCTGCGACCATTATGGGCACTACACGCATCATTGTCCAGAGATGCCATGATATAGGGATGCCTTGCATGCCCTAGAATAATCACACCAAGAGAACCCCTCAAATCCCCCCACGGAGACAGATGAGGGAGAACCTCGAGTCATATTATCCCTACAAGAGGCGAGGCAGTCACCTAAGAGACCACCTCCCCCTCGGTATCGCCCCCCACCTCCAACTCTATGCACTCTGTGCTGAACATGATCATTTCATTTCTGACTATGCGGCCCTAGAGCTATTTCAGATATGGTATCATGTATACCCCGTATACTACGACGGCCTTCGAGCAGTCTAGTATTCGTGTTGGGTGTGTTCTGGAGACCACATAGTTTGTCATTTCCATTATATCCCCTGATTATGTTCAGCGTTAAACATCTTATGCGTGGCCATATTACGCCTCTCCCTAGCAGAAGGATCAGATACAAAATCCATGGAAATCTCAACAATGCAAGAAGATGTGACAAGCGAGTCCATTCACTTCATGTCAACCGAAAAGCAACCAGTCAAGGGGCACATCGTCACCCCCAACCACCCTCCATGGATAAGACCAATCTGTGCATTATGCAACACATGTAACCATCTGGTCGCCCAATACTCAAACCTAAAATATCTCTGCAAATGGTATCCAATCACTTCAGCAACCTAGAAGGAAGGGAATACTGAAGAAATACAATTGTGTCTGGTTTGTCAAGGCAACCATCAGACTCGACATTGTACTTACATATCCCAATTGCGCCCACTAATAGACACCATACGCTCGTTAGAGACACACCACCGGGATATAGTTGGTCCCTAGACAAGACAACCCAATGTAAGGTAGCCTGCCCCCCATCAATACCAAAACATTAGGAGATCTAAATCAACACACCATCCTAGCAGGACCCAGGACCAGCCAAGGACGGCATGCGAGCTATGTGATAAAATCAACCACCAAGTCAATCAATGTATGGAACTGAAGAACCTTACGAACAACCTTCGCATGGTCACCCCTATTCTACAGATCAATCTCTCTAATCAAGAGAAGATCACGCGCTACTATTTTAGGATTTGCTCACAATTCCACCACGTAATGAATTGTGAGTACCTCCCAAGGCTACGAGCGGAAAGAGCAATGTTAAGGCTAAACCTCCCGAAGGAGCTAGCCCTTCCAAAACCAAAAACTCAGAGATGGAAAAAGCGGAATCATACCCCAACGCCTGATCCTTTCCGAGCATCCACTTCAAGGACAAATAGTAGCATTGGTTCTCATACCATATACTCAATAAGCACCATGATACCATGCACCATTTTCACCGACCATAATCACGAAATAGAGTCGTGCCCCTTAATGGAAACATTTATGCACCTCTACACTCAGCACAACTTCCAAATCCAGGAAAGTGAAAGCACCCTTGGTACACCTCGGGAGGAACCTAAACTTGCTCTCATTCAAGCCACCATGATGGAAATCTCCCCCCGCCCCCCTAGATAAAACTGAAAAAAAAATCTAATTACTGGACGTGTAGGACCCTACTTGGTACTGACAACGCAAATCTTGGGTACACAGGGTAACCGCAATGGAAAGAAAGGCTCAGTAGCAAGGGCTTAGCTCTAACCTCACAGCTCTCAAACAGCACAAATGAACTGAAATGAGCCATACTGACCCATATATCGCCATTTTTTACTTATTCGACACACCGTAACATGATCTCAGATCGCCCAATTGCAAAACCGAAAGCAACACAGTGATCAGCACTTCATCACGTCCAAAGTAGGCTTCACACATCCACACCTCAAAAAAAATCAATTTTTGGTTGCGACAGGTATGCCCGCTCTTATCGCTTTTTATTCAACGTTATTTTCAAGATATTTGAATACAAAATATGCTTTCACTTGCGGTATTTGTTGCAAGTGTTACAAGCATGAAGAATCGCCTGCTGCCCCAACCACTGAAGGTACAAAAGCAGGTATCATTCTACCCCCAGCATGATAGGCTCCTCAAAGAATCTTTTCATATCCTAGCATCATTTCTCCACAAGAATCACCCATAAGGTCTAGTCACCCGACCATGTTTATCATCACCCCACCTTGCACATGATAAATATCCTTGTCAGTCGGTAGAGCCTCGCCCTCCATGGAGTCCATCACTCAAGTAGACCATACATCAAGAACACGGCGCCATGACCATAACATGCAAGTCCAGGAAGCACTTCATGTTCATTCATCCATCATACATCAAGTCAAGTTTTACCATATCACGACACCTTCCATCTGCTTCATCACCCTCGCACCGAGACCAGCCAAGGAGGCCCCCACCCTCAGAAAAACACACCCTCCTCACATAATCAATGAGTGATCATTTTCATGTTTATTGGGGCACCCATCTACGTGCTTGTACATCCAAACCCATTCTATATTATTTTGGAAAGTGTACAAATATTTTTTAGGAGAAAAATCCCACCCACCCATCTACATTTCCCACCTGGAAGTAGTCACTAATCACCCTTGGTCGGAGCTTTTCATTCTTTACCCAACCACCCATGACACTCATAACAACCACATACCCACCCTGGACATCCTACCAACCCCAGGGTTTTCCGCACCATAAATTTTTATGACTGTCGCCACTTGCATTTACAAGCTCCGACCTTGGGCCATTGAACTCCCATCATCAGTTACAGCCATTTATCGTCATCATGCCTATGTTAACCTATCATACCCTACCTACTACATCAGAGTCCCTAGTCCCTTTCATCATCACTTCTCTCGGTGAGTTGAGGCTTCCTTCTTGTCGACTTCAACAACCATCTTCCAAGCAAGATGCAGTACCTTGGATGGCTCCTCACCTCAATAGGGGCATTCTCAAATGGCACTATGGGAGTCATCATTGTCCATTGATGTCATGGATCCTCCTAGCATTAGACTACAATATAAGCTTTCATGTCAAGATGTTATCGTACATCACAACAATTTCATTTTGTTATAATTTGTCAAAAACTCATGCCATCATAAGCATCTCTTTCAGCAATGCTTACACGAGAAGGTCCCCAGTCATAGACCCATGCATACAATGAGAATTTACTCTAAAAAATGCCTACCAATATTTTTCATATGGGCACTACATTCAACCTATTGTCAAAGAAAAAAATCCGCTGAGGACGTCAGAAATCGTCGTCATCAACGAAACAATAGGTCACTACCACACAAGTGACACAGACAGAACCTCTATCTGTCAGATAAGCTTTAACTAGCCAAAGCATCATGAACATGGGACATGCCCACCTCGTAGAAATATTGTATTTGTTTTATCTCTTGCAGGTTTCCAACATAACATGGTCCCTCTTTTACTCATGGCAAGGGTTCTCCAACCTCAAGTTTCATGCAAGTTACTCTCTCTCTCTCTCAAACAGATTATACAGAAAAGAAACCATAAAGTATTTCAGCTATACAGTTCTTCCTAGACCTCATACATTAGGGGGCAACTGTTATCACTAGAAAATTGTACAAGAAAAAGACATGAGGAAATGTCAAGCAAAAGGTACAAATAATGATTTACAGGGAAGAAATACATTACAGAATCTGAAAATTTTAACTTTTCCTAAGGTCAAGCAGGAAAATTAATCAAATATCATACAGAAATCACTGACCCTAAGCGATTTGTGGGGCCTTTTATTCGATAGTAGCGAATATCTTCGTGGTTATCCCTCAGATAGCCGCGCGATCTTGGGTATGGCGGAAGTTCACCATCCGGGACCACTTGGGACACTTGAAGAAGAATATTTCCAACTCAAGCCAGCAAATTATAGCCACCTTGGATCCACCTTGAGGCCTCAAGTGTAGCACACAATGGAATCATCCTCCCACTCTTATATTAACATCCACATTGCACCAAGAGAGGGAGGGAAATTTGAAATTTTCCTATAAAAGACCACCATGGGAAGAAGAATGGAGAAAAATGTATTATGTTTGCCAAATTTCTTGAGAGCAAACTAGCATTGTGTTTTCCAAGCAGCAAAGAGTGGAAGGATTCAGTTGTTGGCCATCCAACACCTCAATCCAAGAGAATAAGTTCACCAAGTGTCTGTTATTCTATCATTCATCGAGGAGAGAGAGAGGCTTGCAAGAATATTAAAGGGAAGAGACCCCCATGCCTTGAATATTAGAACTCCATATCTCTAAGGATTCATTTGCAAGTGATTTAGCATCCTATTCTCTTATACCATCAGTGACTAATAAAATGGGAGGAGTTCTTTGTTTGGATTATTAGTTTGTTTGACTCAATTAAGCTTGTTATTGTATATGTGTATTTTTTTTTTCTCCTCTATTATAGCATGTTATGTTCTTTATTTAGTTTACTACATGTTATGTTGTTCCACTAACAATCTAACAAACCAATTGACTTGTTACTTGCTTGTACGAAAGCAGCCTCCCTATCATAGTACATTTCGTCCACCCATGCGTCAAATGCACTACAACAATGAGTATGACACATATATACATGGTTAAAACAACCCATTTACACAAATATAACCTATTGAAATCACTGGAACAAGAACACATTCATTGCAGTAATCAACATGCCAAAAGGAGACACTTTTCCTATCTTGCGAAAGAGATCACAAATCTTTAATAAAATCAATGAAATGAACTACAGGGTTTGTGACAGCCATAAACAAGACCAAGGAAGGCTTCAAAATTTGGTATAGGCCAAAATTTTGTAGGGGGTTGTAGCTGCTACAACACGATCAGAATCCAAGTGATATTGTTGCTATGTTCAAACAATCGAGACACAACTTATTCAATAATATTGTAGTGTACAGAGCCTGGGTACTTGTATGGGGTTTTTCCACTTGGGTCCTGTGGAAAGAGACTAATAAGAGAATATTCAGGACAAATAAAAAAAATATGTAGAGAGCATGTTGGATCTAATCAAACATAATATGAAATAAAAAATCTTATTAGAATTCTGGTCCTCGGAATATTAGAAGACTGATCAATGAGAGTTGGATATCCTGAGAAAATTGGAGTTAGCCTATAATATGATATCTCTTGAGGAGGGGTATTATGAATACCCCTCCTCAAAACTCACATCACAGAAATCTTCAAAAATGATATCTCTTGTAAAATTTAGAAGTCCAGAAACTAGTGGCATTACTCCATCTAGTGTTACCCCTTCCCCATTTGGCTTTATCAAATTGAATTTTGATGGGGCCTCAAAGCGTAACCTCGAAATAATAGAGTTTGGAGGGGGTTTTTAGGGATTACAACAATAATATCCTAAGGATATATGCTCAAAGTGGTGGGACCACCAACAACAACATGAAAAAATTCCAGGCCCTAAAGAAAGGACTCTACATAGCAATACCAGAAGGATATTATAAATTACAAATTGATGGTGATTCAAAGCTCGTAATAATTCTTTCTAAAAATCTCATCTATGGAGATTATTCTCAATTGGCCAAAAGCTAACAATTTAAACTTTTAATTGATTTTATTAGGGATATGATATGACCACTAGATTATGTAATAGTTCTTTATTCAAGGGGATCGGGGAATGAGGAGACATACTTCACGGTTAAATTAGTTTGTCAGCATCGATTTATTTGTCTTAATGAGAGTTGGTCATTATTAGAATAGGTACACTTGGTTGACCCATTCCAATCCATCTTGGATAGTGAGGAGAAATACTTGGTAGGGTTGGGGACAGAGACCGAATGGAGGCATCGTGATGTGAACCTGCTACCTTGCTGACGAGATGCACATTAAGGAGTAAGGGGGCGTGCCTGGCCCCCAACATGAATCTACAAGTAAAAACACAACTGGATATATTTATGCGAAGGGTGATGGTGAGAGATTTAATCTCAGTGGTCTATGTGGGAGACTGGAGCAGGAGTGAGGTTGAGGAGATTACCTCCCTACTATTGGTGCTTGTGCATGGTTCTTGTACTATGAAATTTTTGTTGTTATCATTATTCTTGGCTCTCGGGTTAAGTGGTTGTCACTTTTTTTGGAGTTGGTTAGGTGGATGAGGGAGGAGAAAATTTGTTGTGGTGAATCTAATTCGCAACTGGGACTAGCCACTGGTATAGGTAGTTGACCATTTCTCTCTACTGGAAACTTAGGCATGACCCCTCAAGTTTCGTCCTTCCAATTATTTCCTTGTCTTCTTGTTAGTATTTCTGGTATTTTATGTTATGTTTTAGTAATTCGGTTAACAAATTCTAGTGCTCTGGGGTTGATTTAGTGAAGCTTGGTCTCTGGTTTAGCATTCTTCGACTTGAGGTTATCATATTGTTATATGCTTGGCGTTGAGATTCAACAAGAAAATTTCATCACCCACGCCTAGTGCATTAAGCACCTACACTAGGGTGAGGCCCACAGTGCTATTTTTGGTGCATGTCTATTTTAGTTATCCCTTAATTAAGATGGAAAATTAAATGTAATATAGTCTCAAAAATAACTTGTAATAGTTAACTAAGAGTGATAAACTCAGTTAGCTAGTGGATTTCGATTTAGAGGTAGTTGGTGTAGCAAGCAGAGTAATTCTAGTTGTAACAGAGTTTGAAGTGCAATGGTGCATTAGTTAATGCAAGTTGTAATAATTTTAACTCAGTTAAGTGAGTTAAACTCAGTTGTGCTAGTTGTGACTTCTTGATACACTAGTGAGAGATCAAGTGAATTAAATATTAATTAATTCACAATCATTGATCTCACATGCAACTAAGGATTTACTATTATTAGATGCATGCATGTCAGATCCAGTGGAGACCCAGTTGATATCTAGGTGAAAGGGAAGTTGACTATCAGTTGTAGGATTATTGAGTTTCCCACATGCAACCAAATACCCATTGGAGTGCCCATGATACTTGTGCAGTCAAGGAAGGCCATGATTCCTATATTTTAGGGATTGCATTCATTAGGGATTGCGCAAGCAAGGCAGGTTGTCTAGAGGCAGTAAATTGGCTAAGTATCAGTCAATTTTATGTATGACAGTGTGAGACATTAGCTGAGTACTAGAGGGCTCTTGTGAGAAGAGTTTTGTATGTAATTGTTTCATGATCCATGTTGAATATACAACAGAGGATAATGGAGTTTTGAGCAGCAATATTTCCCAGGGAAATTATCTGTATTGTGGTTTGATTTGATTCTTCTTTATTTTGTGTGATTATCTATTATGTTTTTAATTCCGCAAAATATTTGTAGAAGTGATTCAATATTTAACTTTAGTACATTGTTAGATCAAGTGAATCCATGATATACATGCATGTTGTATAATATCGACACTTGGTGCATGCATAATATCATACTTGGTCTGTCTAAGTTAGTTTATGTAGCTCTGACCTTCTGGTTAAATTTAAAATATTTAACTGTGGAATGTTTGGGCTATGGGTCTATTTATGTCTCTGTTTGAATTCTCAAGTTTTAGTGGGTTTCAAGGGTAGCTGATATTTTTTCCCTTGGGTGCCTTATAGGTGTGGTTCATCTCTTTCTTTAACTAGAAATCAATTGTGTGGGGTTGGTTCTAGCTATACTATTTGTGTGTTTCCTATAGGAATTTTTGTAATAGGATGGGACTCTTGTCAGTTTGTTGGTTGCGGGTGCTTATGCGACAATCAAGGTTTTTTACCTTGGTCCTTAAATAAAATTTGGCGCAAGTTTTCTTGTGACCTAAGCACAAAGCATATCCATCCCCACGTCGGGATATGAGAGGAGGGGGAATAACCAAAAAGGGGATACCATGTCTCAGAGGGACCTGAATTGAAAACATCCATTGCACCATATTCCTGCAGAATTAACTGACTAAAGTAGTCCCATCATCTTTGGGATATCACCAAAAGCCATATCGTCTATCACAACCTTAGAAACCCTAATTCGCTTTGAGCAAACATTGTGTCTCAAGGGAGTATTCGAACATGGAAGGGTTGAAATCTCTTGTGAGCGGGAACAGGAAACATTGCCTTTTCCTGCATTTGGTGATGATTTTACGCTAGAGGGAGAAGGAATATCATGGGTGGATACATAATTGGCCTTAATATCTCACAGGTCAATAGATTTTGCTAACAAATATGGCCCAACATTATGTGAAGAGCCAATCCCATATAAAAATTGACATTGAATCCATTGGAGATGTGCCTGCAATATTTTCTGAGTGCCAACTTGTCATCTTGAGCTTCCCATTTATGAAAACTACCACGATCTCTGTATGGATTGCAGAGGGGGATACAAATGTGGTGCACATGTATGTTGGAAGGAAAATAAAATTTATAGGAAAAAATGATACTATCTAATTATCATAAGTGGTTGTTGCTTTTTCCAGGAAAATAATGGAAATCCTACACGAAGTTGATAAAATCTTATGGAAATTTTTGGAAATCTAGGTTACAGTTGTAAAGCTTCAAGATTTTGGGTGTCGAGGATTTTTTGATGGTTTTAACTCCATTTCCACAATAAATAAATAAAAAATGATTCAAGCACTCATATTATTATATTTTTTGGAAAACAGGTTGAATTCTAGTGATTTTCAGCCATCTAGGTGAAATTGATTCCTTGATAGACAATGTTTTATATGTTTTGGAGTTTTTGGCTAGAATTTGGTGATTTTTTTGGATTAAATTTTGATTTTATATTATTTAAAATGTGTTTTTGACTGTATTTATGGATTCAATACTTTGAAATCCTCAAGGCATTAAGATTGTGGAGAGTTCACAACTTAATTCAATTCAAACTCATGATTCCAATAAATTCCTACTAATTTTAGGAAAATTCAATTAGAAAATATGCCCAAAAAAAACCTTCCAAACATATAACAAATAAAAAAAATATTTCCTCAAGAAAAACCTCAACCAAAAAAACTTAAAGTGACCAAAAAACTTAAAAGCAAATACATCATGATGGATTAGTTATTATTATTACTTTCTCATAATTTTAAACTACACTACAATTGATTCCACAATATCATTGTGGTGTTTCCAAAATCTCATTGTGGTGTTATGATAATAGAGTATATCACCATTAAGGTGTAAAACATCGTGTCAAAAACACATGAATTGAATTGTGGAAACATTCTATAACCACCCCTACCACATTTACCCAATTTCACAGCATGCCCAGGGTAAACATGAGATGAGGGTCACTATGATAAAACTCAACCTCTTAAGTGACCTTAAGTAAATGGAGTCGACAACTTAAGACTTTACTTACTACCCTCGGGTGCCACAGGACCTCCAGGAGTAACCCAACCCCTCTAGGTTTCCAATCCCTAAGAAACCTCACTTTTTCCCTAACCTAGAGCCCCAATCGCTCCCTTGCCAAGGCCTCCATTCATATATGGGTCCCCAGTCGCTCCCATAGGCCTGTTTCCATGTGACTATGGACTTTTCTGCCTAGTTCTATGCCAATGACTCTAAATTCTATGCCACTCTTTTAGGGCTGATACTTAGGTCTATGCCCAGAACTCAATGAAAATTATAGAGAAGATAAATGACATAGAAACAATGATTGTAAACTAAAAATTGAAACTAGGACTTGACCTGACCATCCCCAACTGGGACTAACAGTTTGTCAAACACTTGGTGAATATGCAACCTAGAGGTCATGAATGCAAGTATGAACATAAGGGACTGAAAAATTATCTGAGTTTTAACAAAAAGGGACACTTCCTTCTCACATTAGTTGTCATAATTCCAACTAGGTCTTGCATTCATTATTCATTCAACTACAAGTGAGAATATGAAGAGATACATGACTAAGATATTTCATAAAACCATGCTTATAACCAACATATAACCATATAAATAACAATAAGAGAACAACCTTTAAAGCCACATAATAACAAGTACATGTTCTTATCAAATTAAAGAGAAACTTAGCTTTTATTAAACATAGATAAATTGGCTAGGTTCGGGACTTCCACATTCCACCTAACCATAGATTGGCTGAACAAAATATTTCTTTCATCCAATCACCCCCATGCCATATTCCAAGTATGAGTGTGGGATCTCATGGGATAAACCAATCCAAAATCAACCAAGGGAATTCAAAGGTTAAACAACCTCCACCATCACCATACTATGATATCACCTAAACCGGTGTCGAGATCACAAAACCAAACCAAGCTTGGATGTCTCAGAATTTCTTCACCAATACCTTGGGGGATTTTCCTGTCTCCGCCCTCGGGCTTTACTTCGTATCCCAACATTACCGTTCAAGGGATTCCTAGGCCTTTGGGAATCTTCTTGAGACCACCTCACCCAGATCCAAAATATTTCAACAATCCAAAGCTCAAACCGAGAACAATCCTATCACACCATGGCTATTAAAAAATGGCAAGGCTAGGCTAAAATTTATTATCCAAACCCAAAAAAACCCATGCCATTGATAGTGAAAGAACCAAATACCAACATTCACATACCATGCATGTCAAAACTATCTAGGAAATCATACATGCAACATGTTACCTACAAGAATTCTTGATGAAGTTGCTTGATCCTTTCCTTTATTTTCTTTCCTTGTCCTTCTTTTGCTTTTCTTTACTTTCCTTTCATTTATTTATACTTCCCTTGATTTCTTTCTTTCTTTCTCCTCTTGGTGATCTTCTCCTCTCTGAGAAAAATTCCAAAACTAAACTGAAAAAGGGATACCAACTGATGCTCTGAGGTATTTTTATTGATGTTGCCTCTAATTTCCTCTATTTTCCATTATTTTCCTTCATTTTCCTCCTCACATGAAACCTGTGACCTTCTACCTTCATTTTATCCTAATTTCCTTTATTTTCATAAATAAATGACAAAAATACCCTTTTTCCTTTCCAAAGCCTTAGCCATTTCCATTTCCAATTTCCCCTTAGAAATAAAACACAACAAGTGATGCCCAATAGGATATTTTTCCCAACATTCACCTTGGAATAAGTGTCCCTTTCCCGTGGTCTTATTTTACCTTTATTAACTTTTATTACAAGAAAGTTTAACTCGGGGCTGTTACAAACCCATCCCCCTTAGGAAAACACCGTCCTCAGTGTTAAACCACACCTACACCCACCAAAATCATTGAAACAAAAACATACACTCTCTCGAGATTTATAACTGAGCTCGTTGCAGTATTTACAATAACATTCTGCTCAAAAGAAAAACCATCATGTAAAACATGACAACATGACAACCATACTGCTTATTGGAGCTTTATAACATAGCTCATTGTGGTATTTACAATAACAAACATACATAAATATGTACAAATATCATGACTCATTTTCCTTCACCAAAAAACAATGAAGGATACATAGCCCGCATTTGATCATCCATCTCCCATGCAGCTTCATTGGGCCCAAAATGCTTTCACTGCACTTTAACATGCTTGAGTGCTTTGTTTTGGAGCACGAGATGTTTCCGCTACAATCATTACATTGAGGTTTCGGCTGCAATTCTCCTTCTTGATCCACTTTCAATACAAACCAATCAATAACATGATCAACATCCTTTCAATATATTTTAAGAAATGAAACATGAAAAATATCATGCCCTTTTACGGTCAGAGGTAGGGAAATTATGTAGGCCATCGGTCCAATCCTCTAAGGGATCTCAAAATGCCTGCAATACCATGGTGCCAACTTGGAACATGATCCAATCCCCAAGGAGCTCTTATCTGACTTGATTGTGATAATACACATGCAACCCAACCCGAAACTCCTTAAATGCCCTATATTGGTTTTCATAACTTTTATTCATGTCCTATGTTGTCTTTAGATTCTTCTTGATAACCTACATTTCCTATTCCATGTCTTACAACATGTCCAGTCCAACAAGTAACATGGTCACTGGATCAATCCAGCTGATGGGAGTGTTACAACTCTGCCCATACAGTGCCTCAAATAGAGTCATCCTTAGCGACTCTTGATAACGATTATTGTAAGTAAACTAAACCAATGGAAGGTACTCCTCCCATCTCCTCTGTCAATGCATGACATACATCCTTAGCATATACTCCATTATCCTGTTGACCCTATTTATCTATCCATATTTCTGTGGATGATAAATTGTGTTGAAGCCAAAATCAGTCCCCAATCCCACAAACAACTCCTTCCAAAACTTGGAAGTGAACTTCGAATCTATGTCCGACACTATATTATTCGAAACACCATGCAATCTCATGATCTCTCTGATGAATACATGTGCTACCTCACTAGATAAATAAGTAGTCTTTACTGGAATGAATTGATATACCTTACTCAACTTTTCTACCACAATCATGATATAACCACGTTTCCATGATGTCCTCAGAAGACTTGTAATGAAATCTATGGAAATGACCTCCCATTTCCATTCTAGAATCAGAATATGTTGAAACCAACCTGGATGCTTACACTCTACTTTTACCTGCTAACAGTCCAAATATATAGCCACGAACTCTGCCACTCCATTCTTCAGATGCAGCTAATAGTATAACTTATTCAATGTTGTCAACATTTTCTGATATCCCGAGTGACCTGAATATGATTTAACATGAAACTCCCTCAATATAATCATATTGAGTTCATTGTCATCCAAAACATAGATCTTGTCCCTAAATCTCACCAAGCCATCTATCGTGAGATTATAGTCCACATCCTGATCACATGTACCCTGTTGTAACATGTGCATAAGATCCCTGTATTTGTCATCCTTCTGTCCTACCTGTAAGATACAATCTTGTAAATTTGTCCCATATGATCTCACTACTGTGACATTGTTCAACTTCACTTTCCTGCTACGAGCATATGAAACCCAGTTCTCCTTTCCCTTAATGTATCCAATATCGAAATAAAATTCACCAAGGGTAGCCAACCATCTAGATTTCCTGGCATTCAAATTTCGTTGTTCAAACATATATCTTAACCCATTGTGATCTCTCATCAATACAAACCTCCTACCAAGAAGATAATGTCTCCACATCTTCAAGGCATGAATAATAGCTTCCAACTCAAGATCGTGAGTCACATAGTTATGCTTGTGCTCATTCAATTTCCTGGACTCATAGCATATCACATGTCCCTCCTGCATAAGGACTCCACCAAGCCCTCTCTTGCAAGAATCCGTACACACTACAAACTCTTTATCTAGATCTGCAATCTTTAACACTGGAGCATTTTTCAATAATTGTTTCAACTACTCAAAACTTGTTGCACACTCCTCTGTCCATTCAAAATTCTTACCTTTCCTCTACAATGATGTAATATGAAAGAAAATGCATGAGAATTTCTTGATAAACCTCTTGTAGTAACCCACTAACCCCATGAATGATTTGAATTCCTCCAAATTTATAGGATATGCCCACTCCATGAAGCCTTTATCTTTTTTGGGTCTGCTGCTATGCCATTCTTAGAAACAACATGTACCAAGTAGTGTACTTATGTCTGAAAGAAACTACACTTGCTAAAATTAGCATACAACTGATGCTCTCTTAGCAATATTAACGTTGCTGCTAAGTGCTCAACATGTTCTTCCTCATTCTTAGAGTACATCAAGATGTCATCAAGGAACACAATAAAAAAATTTTCCAAATAAGGACACAACACACTATTCATCAAACACATAAAAGTAGCTAGAGCATTAGTTAAACCAAATGGAACTACAACAAACTCATAATGCCCATACCTAGTCCTGAATGCACTCGTATATAATTTCCTTTTCTTTGGTGTGTACTTGATGATATCATGGTTGCAAATAAATCTTTGAGAACATTGTTTCACCCTTCAATTAATCAAACAAGTCATCAATCCCCGATAATGGGTACTTGTTATTGATTTCCACCTTGTTCAACTACTCGTAATCAATTGATAATCTAAGAGTACCATCTGTATTCTTCACTGATAATAATGGTGCACCCTAAGGCGATACACTTGGCCTAATGTATCCCTTATCAAGCATTTCCTTCAGCTATAACTTCAACTATACTAACTCTGGTTTGATCATTCTGTAAGGTGCCTCTGATGTTGGTGTTTCCCATGGTTTCAACTCAATAGAAAATTCTACTTCCTGCGAAGAGGAAAATCTAGAATCTTTGTTGGAAAGACATCCTGGAATTATTGCAATACAAGGTACCTCTTGAAGATTTATTCATCCTCAACATCCTTACGCTTGTCACTAGAAATATGAACTACAAACATCACAAACCCTTTCCTGAAACTGCACTTAGCTTGCATAATTGTTACCATCCTCACTAATGTAGGATTCTTCTTTCCCTATAAAATTATCTTCTCTCCATTATCATCCAGGAACTCAATATCCTTGTCATAAAAATATACTTTTGTCCTATTAAAATACAACCAATGCATACCCAAAAACATACAATATGATCCCAATGGCAGTACATTCAAATGTGCTATTGTAGGCATACCATTCAAATTGAATGCACAAGATCTTACCCAATGATGAACTCTATTCTTAGTACCTGTAGTCAACTGCACCAACCAAGACTCTGCATGCACTTCTTTTCTCAAGTCACACTTATCCATCAGGTCAATATTAACATAAATATAATTAGATCCAGGATCAATCAAAATAGAAATAATTTGATCACAAATCTTACCGTCCATCTCAATAATATATGCCTAATGATCTCCCTGCCTGGTTTCCGCAATTGCATAAATCCAAGAAATATTATGACCAACATCCCCAATTGTTTGTGCCTCCTGAGCACTATATATCTGAGGCATACCTCCCTAGTACAATGGACAATCCTTCTTACGATAATATTTTCTAGATATCCAACACTACAACAATGCTCTACCATCAGGTCTAGTCTGTTGCTCTCTAGGCTGCAACACATGTCCCTTCTCAATTGCATTGAATTTATTGTAAGGAACCAAATTTTATTTCTCACCTGCATCTTGAGGTCTTCCCCTCTTCGGTGGCCATTTCCCTTTTACTTTCTCATTCCACTTCAAGTCACGTTTAGGCTAAGCTTTCCACTTTGACTTCTCATAACAATTATTCAATTTCCATATCTCTTCTTCTAACGATCTAGGCTCATCAAACTTAATATGGTCTCTATATGTTGTTCGAAATATACTAACGAATATTTGGATATTAGCCTTCTCCTCCTTGAGATATGGAACATACCTCGACAACTCTAAGAATCTTCTAATATACTCATCATCTGTCATAGAACCCATCTGTCGCTCATAAAAATCCTTATATTTATCATCATAACACCTCTCTAATAAGTACTTATTCTTGAATATCCTCTCTAAATCATCCCAAATCAAGTCTTCCTCCAAAATTCCCTTGACATTCTTCACATATTCCCAACAGATATTTTTTTCCCTTTAAGATTGAAGGTGGTTATCTTTGAGTTCATGTTCTTTGAGTAGCTATGAAATTTGAAGAATTTCTTCATCCCAAGAAACCATGCCTTTGCATCTTTTGACTTCTTCATCTCTCCATTAAATATAGGAGGCTTCACTTTCTTGAAATCTTCAGGTAAATATTCCCTCTTCCTATAAGGATGATGATGGTGATAAGTGTGATGATGTATCTTGGATGAGAAAATAAAATTATGCCCATACTTACAATTCCTCATGTCATGTGTATCCAATGATTTTCCACTCCAATGATTTTCCACCTCTGACAGTGTCCTCTCTATCCAATCTGTATCTGGACTGAGACATTCTACCACAGGCTCCATTATTTTTCTCTTCCTGCTCTTCAATGATCCTCATTTGTCCCTATTTCTACAACTCTGAAAAACTTTGAAGGATTTATGCATAAACCTCTACCTGCTTCTCTTGGCCCCTTACAAGTATTTCCTAAGCCTCAACCAACCTGTCATTTTCTTCTTTGCAACTTCTGAGAACTTCCCTCAAGCTTCTCAATGTATCTATTATGCCGGTAGCATACTCTTCTCCTTACTGCCCCAACTGATCTGTAACGAGAGTCACGGGAACTGTAGTCTATTGTTTTTCTTCTCATCTTGGATTCTCTTCTTCCTGCAAGTATACCATGTTAGATAAACCAAATAGATACCAAAATAAAATACATACCTTTTTGATGTTTAGGGGATGCTTATCTCATCTGCAAGATCATTCCACATTTGCACGTACATGAATAATCATAAGCATATCCATATAATAGCATAACATCACAACAACATCATGCATGACCATACCAATTGTATACCATGACCCCATGAATGACAACCTTAACCTTGAAAACATCATATTTTACCCAAAGAGAGCGCAACCTGCTCTGATACCACCCTTTAACCACCCCTTCCACATTTACCCACTTTCATCGGCATACCCTGGGTAAACATCAGCTGAGGGTCACTATGATAAGACTCAACCTCCTATGTGACCTTAAGGAAATGGAGTCGACAACTTAAGAGCATATTAACTTCCCTCTGGTGCCACAAGACCTCCAGGAGCATCCCAACCCCTCCAAGTGTCCAACCCCTGAGACAACTCACTTTTTACCTAACCTAGAGCCCTAGTTTCTACCTTTCCAAGGCATCCATGTGAATATGGATCCCCAATCACTCCCATCGGCCTACTTCCATGTGAATATGGAATTGTCTGATCAGTTCTATACCAACGACTCTGAATTTTATACCACTTTTTCAGGGTCAGGACCCAGGGCTCTACCCAAAACTCAATGAAACTTCCATAGAAGATAAATTACATAGAAAAAATGATTGTAAACCAAAAACTAAAACCAAGACTTGACCTAACCATCTCCAACTGGGACTGACATTCTTTCAAACACTTGGTGACTATGCAACCTACAAGTCATGAATTCAAGTATGAACATAAAGGAATGAAATATTATCTAAGGTTTAACAAGAATGGTAATTGCCTTCTCACATTAGTTGTCATAATGAAACTTAGGTCTTGTATTCATTATTCATTCATTTACAAGTGAAAACATGAAAAGGACCATGACTAAGATATGTCATAAAACTATGCTTATAACCAACATGTAACCAAATAAATAAAAATAATAGAAAAAACCTTTAAATCCACATAATAACAAGTAAATTTCCTTATCAAAAGCAAGAGAAACTTAGCTTTTATTAAACATAGGAAAAACCGACCAGGTTCGTGACTTCCACATTCCACCCAACCATAGATTGGCAGAATAAAATATTTTTTTCAGCCAATCACCCTCGTGCCATATTCCAAGAATGAACGTTGGATCTCATGGGATAAACCAATCTAAAAACAACCAAGGGAATCTAGAGGTTAAACCACCTCCACCCTCACCATCCCGTGATCTCACCTAAATCGGTTCCAAGATCAAAAAACCAAAATGAGCTTGGATGCCTCAGAATTTCTTCACCAATACCTTGAGGAATTTTCCTGTATCCAACCTTAGGCTTTACCATGTGTTACACAGCAATTTGTCACTGTCCCTACAATCCCCCATCCCACACATTGGAGGGCTTATTCTGTGACCTGTGAGCAGTGACATGATTTGAAACCACTTTCATGGTATCCCCCTGGACATGGAAATTCATTCCCCTGAAGACAATTCCTTGTGAAAAACCCTAAAAATAGCCTTTTTTGCATTGGCGTGGCAAGACAGTTTAACCCTCGCGCCAATGGAGGAAATCCTCCAAAGAGGGTGCGCCAATTGGCGCGCTCTGTCCCAAAGTCGCACCCGCGCCAGGCTTAATAAGGAGTGTTTTTTAAAAATAAATGGCGGAAGACTGACTCCAACCAATTCCTAAATTGGTCTCTAATTTGAGTTGGGAGGTTTGGCTCCGGATCTCCATGTAGAGTAAGTGGTTTTCCACCTCTCATGGAAGCTTCCTTGAGGATAGGGCCAATCCCATGATTGTAGGGATCCCAACTCCCCTTCCACCATCTATATAAGCTTTCCATTTTCCTTTGCAAGCTAATCTCCAAGAGCCTTCATAGCCTAAAGAATGCTGCAAGAGCCTTGATAGTCCTCATAGAGCCAAATCAGTAGCAAGGAGATTGATGATCGAAGAGAGAGGCTTGTCCCCATTCCCGACAAGCTTTACCAAGACGTATTCCGCTGACGACCCGCCAAAGGAGAATTCAGCGTCAGATTCAGGTTGTATTTTCCTTTGTATTAATTAATGATAAGCGACTTTGGTTATGGTTCCACTCGTATTGTTCATTATGATCATGAGTTGTGTCTTCTCTGACTGATACATAATTTCATATATTGGATTTTACGCTTGTGTTTGTCGTGTTTCTTGTGTGTGCAGGTCTTCGATCGCGGCGAGCATGAGGATTGTGATCTACCGGAGCAAGGGAACGGGAGCGCTACCTCCTCTACAAACAACAGCGTTGGATTCAAGGTAAGCCTTCTTCGCAATTTGGTTTATTGCAATTGGGAACTTGCACCATAGCGTGATACGATTTTTTCTAGACCCAATCTGGGCTAGTAGGGATCGCCTCTGTCCACAAAGGTGATTTACCTCTACAACAAATTGGCGACTCCGCTGGGGATCTTCTAGCTTGTTTTTTGCTTTGTAAACTACAGACGGAGCCTGAAGTTAGCCAGATAGCCTTCGAAACGCTCTTTATTTGCATTAGCGAAAGTAGATGAATGCTGCTTCAGTCCATCTCCGGTCTAGTTTATGAACTGAACACTTGGAGTATTGTCTTGTCTTTTCGGTCGATTCTTGACTTTGCTTGCTTGATCAGCTCTTTTGGCTGGCTCTTTCCATGTGTTTGGATTTTGTTTAGCTTCATCATCACTAGTATGTTTCTTGGATTACTCTTTTTTTATTTTGGTTTATTAAACTCGACTGGCGCGCTTATTAGCCTGACAGTCGCGCCCATTGGCGCATGTTGCCAGTGTATTGCCCGCGCCAATCTTGTTCTGGCGCTAGTTTCAGCCTTACAGTCGCGCCACTTCTGTAAGGTGCTAGGGTTTGCTTTGCTGTGGGCTTCCTGAGCTTGATCTGTGTTTTTGGCTTCATTTTTCGACTGCCTGAGTGTTTTGGAGCCTTGTTTGACTAACTGTGACCTTCATCCTTTGGTTGTTTGCCCATTTCTATCGATTTTACATTCTAGCCCTAGGGCATCTAGGTGCTATTGTGTGTCGAGCCTCCCTTGGGAGTTTTTGGTTTATATCTGTTCAGTCAACCTTGTGATTGCTTCTTTGCATTCGTTTGGTGGTTGTCTATCATTTTATTGTGCTATTTGAGTGATTGGTCTCTTCTTCATTCGAATTCTGCCTTGTCTCGCTTTGAGCCTAGATTACATGGTTCATTTGAGTCTTTGGGATTATTTTGGTTTTTGAGGGATTGTTGTGTCAATTTGAGGTCTGATTGTGTCTTTCCATTGAGTGAAATTTTCTTGTTTTTGCTCTTTTATTATCACTTCTCAAGTTGCTCTTTTCATTAGTTTTCATTTTGCTTAGTGCACTTTGCTCTTAAACATTGAAAATACAAAAAATCTCTTTTGTTTTTTATTAGTTAGTGTGAATTAAATCTTTTATGTGTTATTAGTGACTAGTAACTTTGAAAGAAAAGATTTTAGTTTCCATTAGCTTCATTAGAGACATTACTGGTTGTTGTCTGATCATTTTGTTATTGTATTAAAAGCTCTTAACTCTCTCGTAATTAGCTTTCATCGAATGAAATGATATAATGTGGCATGTAGTGTGCATTTAGGAGATTTTGAGACATAACACTCGCTAGGGCCTTAAAACTAAAACATAATTGAAGATAAACATTAAAATTTATTCAATTTACACTAAGGCAGCATTGAAACATTAACGAAATATTTAGAGGTCTAGGCTAGAGACGTGTTCCGGCGTCTTTAAACCTAGTAGCTGTCGTTCGCCTCTTGGCTTTAGACAGCACTAGTACGGACTTGTGCTCCCCGTATCGTCGCGTATATAAAGGGAGACCCCACTAGGTTTCTATCCTTTATCCATAGGAAGCCGAGTCTGCCGCCCTATACCCATGATACACCGGACACAACATTCGGGGAGATTTCCTGCACGTACGTTAAGTCCTTGGTTGATTTCTCCTTCATTTTGAAACCAAGGTGTATATTGCAGTTCACGGTTATTTGGTACACCCTTTGCCTAGAATTCCTGAGTAGTCATTTTGATATTTTTTGACTCTTTAAATTTGAAAAGGTCATCAAGCGCTTGTCCTTTCATGCTTGTTTCCAATCTGAAAGTGATAGAGTCACCTTTTTCCTGTTTCTTGACTCTTAAAATATGAAATGGTAGAGTTTTGTTTCAATGTGGTAAAATAAATCACTTGCGATCACACGCCCTTTTAGAGTTTGCTTGTTGGCCATTTGATTGTGTGCCTTGGTTTTTAGCCCGTGTGCGGTTTTAAGTTGTTTTGATGGAAAATTTTTCGGAGTTCACCAACCAAGGAATCCCCTCCAATGGGAATCCTGGTCCTTTTCCTCCTTTTGGGAATGTTGGTGCTCCTTATATGGCAACGTTATCCCTTCCTGGGTTAACTGTTGGGTTTCCTGTTTGGTTTTTCTCAACCTCTGTGGTCCTGAATGTCTCAGCTACTGTTCAATAAGTTCCTCCACTTGAACAACATCATGTTGATTCTAAGGTGGATCTCTCCCCTTCTTCACCTGTTTCTGCGTCCTCCACTTCTACTTCGCCTGGTGAAAGTCTGGATTCGAGTAACCAGGTGGCTAAGAAGAAGAAGAAGAAGACAAAGAAGAAGAAGTCTGATAAAAGAGAGGCTAGCTCTACGGTTATTGCGCCTAAGAAGCCATCCATTGATAAACCTCCCAACCGTCCACGTAAAGTCAAGTTCCCTTGTATGTTATGCACGAGAGACCATCTTCTTCGAGACTGCCCTGGCATTCCCAAGGTGCTCGAAGCATGGTCCAACGGTTGCCCGCCGTTGCCTTTGGCTTCCGGGAGTCAAGTTGGGGGCACGTCTTCAACTGTTGTTGGTAAGGCTCCTAAGAAACAGGGTAAGCTTACCAATCCCTGTAAGTTGTGTGAAGGGCATCATGCCATTCACCTTTGTCCATATTTGGATGAAGCCAAGCGAGTTTTGGACAACTCAACTATTTCTACACCATGCCTCCTGGTTGGTTATAAACGGATTTCTTTGAGTCCTCCACCAACGGATCCTATGATTGGTCAAGATTCATCCTTGGTTGATCCTGCTCCCTCGGAAATTCAAATTCAAGAATCCATTCCCAACCAACCATTGGTCGTGGGATTGGTTGAGCTGTGCTCGTCTGCGGTGCACCAGGTCTTTTCCGTTGAGAGTGGACCTCACATCCCACAGGTTCTTCTTGTTTCCTCAGATTCCTCAGACTTGGAGAAAGATTCTCCTGTCCCTATACCTCAAGAATTTTCTCCTCCGCCTCCCGTGATGGAGGTCTCGGAGGATACTCCTCCCACCTTCAAGATGGAGGTCGTGGAGGATGCTCCTTCTTCTTCCGTAACACCAGGGGAAGACCATCTCAGTTCAATGGTAGCCCCTCCGAGTAGTTTGGTCACCTCCTTTGATTGGAATCGATTTGCAGGATATTGCCTTCTGTCTTATGTGCCTTTCGAGATCACAGTACAGGCTTTTGGTCTGGTCGTACCCAGCACCATTATAGATGAAGGCGCATCTGTTAGTGTTCTATCCTCGACTACTTGGCAAGCTTTTGGCTCGCCGCCACTTGTGCCTATTACGCAGAATCTGTTGGCATTTAACAGAAGAACGAGTCAATCGTTAGGAATCCTTCCAAGGTTACCTATTACTTTGGGAGGTAAAACTGTCCATATGGACGTGATGGTTGTTCCAGGCCCCTTAGATTTCAAATTCCCGCACGGGCGCGATTACACCTACGCCATGGGAGCACTTGTCTCCTCCCCTTTTCGTGTGGTCTATTTTCCACATGAAGGATGGATTGTGACCATTGATCAGGTTTCGTTCTTTGGTCCTGATGTGGCAGCTGGCCCGCCATCATCCCTTCTTGGTTTTTATCCACCTGTTGTATCTACCCCATCGCAGGTCAACTATGTGGCTACCTACCCCATGCCTGTACTCAGTGATAGTGCCGTTGTGCATCAGGTGTTGGGGGCATTGGGTCCTGACTTCCAGGATGTTTTCCTTCCATAGGGAGTGGAACTCTTGGAAGCCATGACTTCATATTCATTATGATGAGGTCTATCGGAGCAGAGTTCGTTTCTTGTGTCAAGCTCCTTAAAAAATGAAACAAGGTGGTCGGAGCAATGTTCCTTGTCTTGTGTCAAGCTCCTTAAAAAATGAAACAAGGTTGTCGGAGCAGAGTTCCTTGTCTTGTGCCAAGCTCCTTAAACCATGAAACAAGGTGTCCGGAGCAAAGTTCGTTTTCTTTTCTCAAGCTCCTTAAGAAATGAAACAAGGTCCTCAGAGAAAAGTTCGTTTTCTTGTGTCAAGCTCCTTAAAAAATGAAACAAGACTCGTCCAAGGATAGTTTGTCTTCTGTATCAACCTCGTTAAAAAATGAAACCAGATGTCCTGAGGATAGTTATTTTAATGTGTCAACCTCGTTAAAACAATGAAACACATTCCCATTCAATTCGAGTCTTTGATGAGATCTCGTAAAATCCCAGTCGAGTCTTTCTTAGATCTCGTAACTTGAACCTTCACTCCCTCCATCTGTTTACTCAGGTGCATGGACTGAAGCTTGGGGAGCATGTACCTCGAATTGAGTCACCATGCTGGGGGCATGCTTACTTTTTCAAGCATAGTTTGTTTCCGTTTCAAGCTTGTGTAAAAATGAAACTGGTTTCAAGCATAGTTTATCTTTGTTTCAAGCTTGTGTAAAAATGAAACCACTTCAAGCAGAGTTTCCTGATTTCAAGCTTGTGTAAAAATGAAACCAACTTCAAGCAGAGTTTCCTGATTTCAAGCTTGGGTAAAAATGAAACCATTCTCATTCTGCCTCTTGTGATTTCCATTTTATCAGCCTGTTTTTCCAGATGAGCCTTGGTTTTCTCACTCCATCGTCACTATCTGCTTGGCCGATCATATGCCTTCACTTGGTTGTTTCACCCAATCTTGGGGAACCACTGCGATGAGTGGTCTTGTCAGCCAGCCTCTTAACCTTTACTTGTTTTGAGCAGTTCCACCATTACCGGAACCAGTAGCTACCCTTTATACCACTCTTTCCTCCAGGAGGAGTCACCTTTCAGCTCTTTTCTGACTCCCTAAAAATGAAAAGATTGTCGAGTCGCTTGTCGTTTTGATATCGTTAAAGTGGCTGCGAAACAACATCTACACAGTATACGTTTATCGCTTTTTCGGGTTGGGATAGATTATTTACAAAAAAGGAATACCCTAGCCTATTGCGACTAGGAGGTTTTCTCAGACATAGTTTTCTACCTTTTCGGATCTGAGGAACTATTTACGAAAAGGGACCGTTGGAGTTTACTTTTTTGATATATTTTCAAACTCTCTAAACATGAAAAGACGTCGAGTTCTTCCTTTTTCAAACTCGTTAAATACTAATGACATCGGATTCAGTTGTAATGACGATTTTCGATTTTCTCCTTCCTAGGGTTCGTTAAATGTACTAGGATGGATTCGTCCGAAGGACGGACTTATATGACAAGCATATGGTATCCTCTTCAAGCTTGTGTAAAAATAAAGAGGTACTCGCCAGAAATGGTGGGGGAAAATGGAACCAGCATCATTTTCGTGTCAGTAGTATGTCGCTCTTGAACATGGCACTTGTCTACATTCGTGTCGGGTTGGGGACATCTCATCTCGTTTTCCACTTGCCTCCATGGGTTTGGGTGATCCCTTTTGACCTCTCATCTGCTCTTTTCCTCGTCATTATGACCTCTAATATTTTGATGTCAAATGCTACCGAATCCACTGTCGTGCCGCCGATATGTTCAAGAGAAGTTGACCTCTGCAAGTTTCAACCTTCCTCTGATTCTCATCTGATCCTGATTCACAAACATATGATCCTCTGTCTCGCGTCGATGATGTGGGAAACCCTATGGCCCACCTTCGATCAAGATCACTTCCTGTCGACTTCAGCGCATTATCCGGGAAGTTGATCTAGAGACTCCCTTCTGGTACCTTGGAGCCTGCATGCCTCAATGGTAGGTTCTTCACGTTCTACGTAAGGTTTTCATCATTGGCCTCCAATCGAGTGATTCTACGGGTGTTCGATGCCAGCTCATTGATTCACATGTCGTAGATTGTACCTATAGTACCTTGAGGACCATTGTCATTATTGGTGGTACCTCTCGCGTCTGTTAACAGCTTTCATCATTGGCTGGTAATCAGACGATGTTCTTGCATGTTCGACTTCAGCTCACTTATTCACATGCTAGAACTTGTACTTTGTTCGGTTCGAGATGGAGCACAAGACCCTGGATTTTGTCTGTTGGAATCCAGGCTGCGATTTTGTGGATTATTATGATTAGTTACATGACTCACTGATTGGATGGCTGCGACCATACCTGAGTCTATTTATCGATCCTCACTGGATGGCTGTGTCCATACCTTGGATCTGGATTATTGTATACTTTGTTACATATGGTTGTGCCCATACCACATATATATCATGTATTTGCGATATCATTTGTACTTGCCTACGCAGGTTTTCCGACGGCGGTGTTTTCAGTTGGACACGTTCTCGTAAAGAATTTCACCCCTCTCTCTCTTTCAGGCCTCATGCTTTAGGGGGCATCTGTTACACAGAAATTTGTCACCGTCCCTGCAATCCCCCATACTGCACATTGGAGGGCTTATTCTGTGACCTGTGAGCAGTGACATGATTTGAAACCACTTTCATGGTATCCCCCTAGACATGGACATTCATTCCCCTGAAGACAATTCCTTGTGAAAAACCCTAAAAATAGCCTTTTATGCATTGGCGCGGCCAGACAGTTTAACCCTCGCGCCAATGGAGGAAACCCTCCAAAGAGGGCATGCCAATTGGCACTCTGTCCCAGAGTCGCACCTGCACCAGGCTTAATAAGGAGTGTTTTTTAAAAATAAATGGTAGAAGATTGACTCCAACCAATTCCTAAACTAGTCTCTAATTTGAGTTGGGAGGTTTGGCTCCAAATCTCCATGTAGATTAAGTGATTTTCCACCTCTCATGGAAGCTTCCTTGAGGATAGGGCCAATCTCATGATTGTAGGGATCCCAACTCCCCTTCCACCATCTATATAAGCTTTCCATTTTCCTTTGCAAGCTAATCTCCAAGAGCCTCCATAGCCTAAAGAATGCTGCAAGAGCCTTGATAGTCCTCATAGAGCCAAATAAGTAGCAAGGAGATTGACGATCGAAGAGAGACGCTTGTCCCCATTTTCGACAAGCTTTACCGAGACGTATTCTGCTGACGACCCGCCAAAGGAGAATTCAGCGTCAGAGCCAGGTTGTATTTTCCTTTGTATTAATTAATGATAAGCGACTTTGGTTATGGTTCCACTCGTATTGTTCATTATGATCATGAGTTGTGTCTTCTCTGAATGATACATAATTTCATATATTGGATTTTATGCTTGTGTTTGTCGTTTTTCTTGTGTGTGCAGGTATTCAATCACGGTGAGCGTGAGGATTGTGATCTGCCAGAGCAAGGGAATGGGAGCACTACCTCCTCTACAAACAACAGCGTTAGATTCAAGTTAAGCCTTCTTCGCAATTTGGTTTATTGCAATTAGGAACTTGCACCATAGAGTGATACGATTGTTGCTAGACCCGATCTGGGCTAGTAGGGATCGCCTCTGTCCGCAGAGGGGATTTACCTCTACAACACCGTGCATCTCACCATTACCAATTAAGAGAGTCCTAGGCCTTTGGGAATTTTCCTGAGACCACCTCACCCAGATCCAAAATCTTTCGGCAATCCAAATCTCAAAACTGAGAACAATCCCATCACACCATGGCTATCCGAAAATGGAAAGGCTAGGCTAAAATCCATTGTAGAAACCCAACAAAATCCATGCCATTGATAACAAAATAACCAAATACCAACATGAACATACCATGCATGTCAAAAATATCTAGGAAATCATGCATGTAACCCGTTACCTACAAGTATTCACGTTGAAGTTGCTCGATCCTTGCATTCCTTTTCTTTCCACGTCCTTCTCTTGCTTTTCTTTGCATTCCTTTCCTTTCCTTGTCCTTCCTTTGCTTGCTTTATTTCTTTCTCCTCTTGGTTCTCTTATTCTCTCTGAGAAAAATTCCAAAAGGATACTCAACTGATGCTCATAGGTCTTTTTATTGATGAGGCCTCTAATTTCTTCAATTTTCCATTATTTTCCTTGATTTTCCTCCTCACATGAAACATGTGACCTTTCGCATTGTTTTTCTCCTAATTTACTTTATTTTCAAAAATAAATGCCAAAAATACTCTTTTTCCTTTCCAAATCCTTAGCCATTTCTTTTTCGAATTTCCCCTTAGCCATAAAACACAACAAGTGATGCCCACTGGGATATTTTTCCCAACATTTAGCTTGAAATAAGTGTCCCTTTCTCATGGTCTTATTTTATCTTTATTAAGTTTTATTACATGAAATTTTAATTGAGGTTTTTACACATCCTAAAAGGTTTAAATAAGAATTAAAAAACATCAAAAGAAACAAGAAACTGAACTTTAAACTTTGAAGGTTAGATGGGTCCATAATAATGAAATTAATTCTATATGCAATTTTTGTTGTTGTAGTGGACATAATCAATAGTGTGCTTGGAAAACCAAGAAATAATTGAAAACTTAAATAATTTATAAATAGTTACATAACCAATATTGCAAATTGTGTAATAATTACAGAGGGCTTCTTATTTCAACTTAATTTGGATATGTTGACTTCTTTTTTTAGGACCTAGATTGATTCTCAAGGGAATATGCTCAACATATGCTTAGTATCAATGCTTATCAATGACTGTAGTGTGTTACTGAGTTTGTTAGGTTGCATTGACTTTTAATAAATTTTAAAAATTATATTCGTGCCAGGTGGTTCCTCTCCCACCAATTTCCTAGGGATTTGAGATTATTCCAATTCTAACAAGTTCCTCTATTATAAGTTCCTCGTTATTATTTATAACATTCATTTATATATGAACAATATTTATTTAGCAAAATGGTCACTTCTTTTAATAAATTCAAAAAATTAGATTCTTGTAGGGTGGCTCCCTACCCACCAATTTCCTAGGGATTTGAGATTATGATAAGTTCGTCATTATTATTTATAACATTCATTTATATATAAGCAAATTTTATTTAACAAAATGGTCCATTTTACAATAAGATGTGTAATTCTTTTTTTTCTCAAGTCAAAAGTTGACCCATAACCTTTTTATACATGGTTAATCAAGTAAATGTGTGCATTAGTAAGGCATTCTTCTTGTTGCAATAGTATTTTTAGTTATATTTATGAAGCCCTTTGCTATATCAACCACTTTAATATTTTTAACTTGGTTGTACTAATCGATATTTGTAATGTGATGTATTTTTGGTGTGAAAGTAACTTCCATAAGTTCGGTAACAACCATTAATGATAACAAAAGGAAAAAAATTCTAGGAGAAGTGTTGACAATAGTACATCACAATTGAGAAAATTTGACAAAAATTCTAAAAGTGTTGAAAATAGTATATCACAATTGAGAAAAATTAACATGTCACAGTAAGAAACAAGAAATGGTTGGAAAGAATGATATAGTTGGCCAAGGGAATATTTAAAATAATATTTATACTTTAGGCTTGTAATATTAAACTAATAATTACTATTATGTGTTTGGAAAATAAAAGTATGTTTTAAAAATAACGTTTGTTTTTAGAAACTAAAACTATGTTTTAAAAATGATATTTGTCTTTTAATGTTTTAAAGTGAAATTAATAAATAATATTTTAGATCTACATGAAGTACAAAATGATAAGTGAGGTAAGATCAATACCATTTTTTTTTAATGGATAACACATTTTTAAATGTAATAATAGATAGATATTCTTGCTTGGGATGATCTTGAAGATATTGACTTGCAAGGGAGCTAAGTGACATTCTTAGAGATATATAAATTCAAGGGTTACAAATAATCATTAGCGGTGAAAATTAAACTCGAACAAGAGCATCATAGCGGCATATTCCTTGCCTCTTTTGGTATTTATCGATATGTTGGTGTGATTAAGGTAGTGTGGGGTCCACGTTTTGTCGTTATTTGAGAATGTTATGTTTCCGCAATCGTTTATACAAGACACACCTCTGCACTTCTCACAGGGAAATCTAAACCCTAATATATGCACACTTAATACTATATATCAAGCAAGTGCATCCCCCAAAATTTAAGTCCCACAAACCCCACCTATGAACTCCACACACTAAGAGCTAAACTTTGAAATATGCACACTTTTCAATCGTTATAGTAGTTGCATTGAACCGCTAAAGATATAGGGCAATTGGATTAAATGGATGTGAAGCAAACACTGAGAAACATTATATATATAGCAAATTGTGTCTCACATAATTAATATATCAATTTCACTTCAAGTTGTGGAGGAAGCTTTAATTGTGCAGAGTGTAGAGGTGTGAAAGAAGCACAATGAAAGATTCCTCTACACCTCCACTCTCCCGGGAGATATATTTTGTATCAGTTATGAAATATAGTTTGTAGAATCTTGACCAAAGGTATAAAATAAATGTGTGAATATAAACTATGGATTATTTTCAATAGATGTTCAATGTTTCGCTTATCCAATTACTCTGCAGGGGGTATTTAATTGCTTTATGTATGTCGAGCAAAACAAATAACGAGATCATGGATTCCAGACTTTGAAACCATTATAGAATTTGCCTCAAATTTCTAAAGATATAGATAAATTGGTCACTTCTTATTTGAAATTAATATTAAGAAACGAGACTAAATGGAGGCGAGGAAAACACTCAACAATAATATATATCAAGCAAGTGCATACCTAGAAATTTAAGTCCCGCAAAATTAATATATCAATTTCACTTCGAGGTGCGGAAGAAGTTTTCATTGTGCGGTGTGAGAAGGTGCGGGAGTGTGGAGGAGTGGAAGAAGCACAGTGAATGCTTCCTCCACAGCTTCACCCTTTGCTCAATGAAAGCTTCCTCCGTACCTCAACACTCCACACAATGAAAGATTTATCTGCATGTCTACACTCCAAGGAAATATATTTTGTATTGCTTATGAAATATATTTTCTAGAATCTTGTCCAAAGTTATAAAAAAAATATGTGCAAACATCAATTTGGAATATAAAATATGGATATTTTTCAATAGATGTCTATGGCTTCACTTATCTGATTGCTCTGCAAGTGGTCTTTAATCGTTAGATGTATGCCGAGCATGATTGATAATGAGACCATGGATTGTGTTCGTCCATGACAGAAGTATTTTATATGAAGGAAATGCTTCATTTGTTGCAAACTTGAGGCAAAATAGTGGTAGAAATGATTCCTGGGATTCTATCGCGAATATTGACGTCCTATTTTATTGCACTTTGACAGTTCCATGAACAATTTACCCTTTTTGGAGAATACTTTCCTATTTGAAACTCATAGAAATACACTCAATATAATGTTTCTAAAAGCTATAATTGAAACATCGTTAAGCTAGAATGTTTTAGTTGACATCATTAAGGAGGTGCAAAGGAATCCGTCATTGTGCGGAGTGTTGAGGAAGAAGAATGCAAATGGACATTATGGCTCAATGGAAATAAATTACAGTATCTATTCATGAGCAATATTTGTAGAGAAATAGATAGGTATAGGATTGAATGACTTAATGTAATGATTTATGTGAGAAAATATGTCTACTTAAAGAAAAAAAACAGATTTCAAATCTATGGATTCCAAGGTTGGTGAAATGCACTCATTATGAGACAAACTAGATGAAATTTTTTGTACCAAAGTACAAATTATCTTGACAATAGGAACATTGACACACAAAATTACAAATTAGCATCATGTAGGGTAGAGGGATCTCTCATTGTGCGGAGTGCGGGAGTGTGAAGGATGCACGATGAAAGCTTTCTCCACATCTCCACACTTCACACAATGAAATAAACTCAATTAAAAATAAAATATTAAAATATATAACACCTTTTGAAATTTAAAATATTAAAACATATTCCATATTTCAAGCTTTATAATAAATATAACTATAGAGTTTTGATAATCAAAATAATAAAAGTTGTCATAAATTATGTGTTTTCATTGAATATTTTATTGACCATCACCGTGTTATTGTTGTATTCTTGGGAGAAGTATGTTTTAGATCCAAAAATATTGTCAAACATTCATTTTCATTATGTTCAATAACAAATCATTAAATGTGATATAAAATCTCAAAGCATATCTTTGAAAACTTATGCAAAAAAATATCATAGAATTCTCCACAAAATTAGTGAACGGACTTAGAATTGGAATAGAGTAAACATTATTTGTGCTTGATAAGTATTGAACAGTAAGAAACACGGTTATAATAACAAGAACTGTATATGGATTCAAATGCCTTTGCACTCTCCACAATGAAAGCTAAACTCTAAGATATGCACGCTTTACAATCATTATAGAAGTTGTCCCGAACCATTGAAGATATAGAGAAACTAGCCATGTCTTATCTAAAATTCATATTAATACAATCCCAAAGGGAATTCTCTAGGATAATATGTTCTATCCATTCCATATTTAGTTATTTATTTCATCTATACCTAACCTATTTCATAATACGATAAGTTCTTCAAGATGGTGGAAAAAAATTACTATATAATATGACTATTTGAGCAAGTGGTTTACGATTTGGAGGCAATTGCCTCTTGTACAAATATTGATGAATTGTTTATATGAGACTTCATTGGCACAAGTTGCTTCATTGATCAAAGTACTCCACAAATGACAAAGATATTTCTTGTTTTTATCTTTATCTATGTGCATTTGTGATCTCACATTTGTGAATTAAATATTTATTATATAATATTAAATGAAGTGTCTTTTTAATGTGTGTGAGGAAGAAGTGTTGTGCAGGAGAATGAGAGTGCAGAGCAAGGAACAAAAGCTTTCTTCTACAATGTTTCGTACCTCTGCATACATTCCCCCTTCACATATTTATTTCACACACCTCCCTCCCGCACAACACTACATATTAATAAATTGATTAGTTGTTTTGTCTTATTAAGGTTTGTAAGAGAAACCTGAGCATGTGCAACAATTCTTTTTTTATCGTGTTGTTTGAAAAACCATGTTAACACAATCAATATTAATGTAATTTCAACATTGTTATCTATGAAATTTGGAGAAATTATTGGTCTTGCGTTGTTTTCTTTGTCAAATTTTTTTTATATGTAATGGATACATCTCCATGGAAAATTCTTTTTGTTATATTGGTACTGATATCTTCAATTTATATTTTTATAGGTTGGAACCTTTTTTGACCTATTCTCTATTTGTTAACCAATGGAAATCTAGAGCCTTAGTTTCTGCCCATCGAGTTAGAGTTAAATGCAAGAGAGATATTCGTCGTTTGTTGATTACTCATATCAATGCAACAATGTGTTCCAATGGGGTCTCTTATAATAGAGTCATCCAATATTTGTACAAGAGGAAGTTGCTTCCAAATCGTAAAACACTTGCACAAATAGTTGTATTAGATAGTAATTTCTCTCCACCATCTTGAATAAATTATTGTTTGATGAAATAGGTTAGGGGTAGATGAAATAAATAGGTAAATATCGAATGGATATAACATATTATCCTAGATAATCCCCTCCGAGAAGGTCGAAACATTGAAAAAAAATTCAATATTGGATTGGAAATGAATAAAAAGAATTAAATCCAATTATTTTCCAAAAATGAAATCATGTCGACTTTTTCAACAATAGATTCAATATCTACATCTTTATTGAACATATGTCCCAAGTCCAATTTGATTAAGGAGTGGGTTTATTTCCATGGATGAAATTAGTTTTCATTATAAATAAAATGATAATATGATATCCATTAATAAATTGTGAAGAATTTAACCATACATAATATCTTGACCATATTCATACTTCTTCCCATTCCATCAATAATGGATATTTTCAATTCCCCTGCATTCAGTAGGAATTGAACCTGCGAGTTTTCCTATTATGAGTTGGGAACTTTAGCCATTCAACCATGGATGTTGGATATATATCATCAACATATTCATTCTCTAATATGAGTATAAACTCAAATATAAAATTGGGTAGTTTAGGATCAAAACCCAATTACATTATTTATTTCATACTTCATTCATGCCAAATATTATCAATAGATATTAGAATAAAATTTCATTGAATGATTTTATAATATGCCATGAACAAAACGAAGAATAATATGTGAATAAATTAGAATAGATTGTATTGATTGTTTAGTCCTTTGGTCTTCCACTAATGGTGGGTGGGAGAATGATCATTACTTTGTGTATTTGTCTCACATGCATATGCATCCTTGTTTTGATCAAAAACTTGTTTCCATTCTTCATTTCTTTTGACATTCTCTAGTTTATAAAGTCGAGTTTTACACAAATGTTTCAATTCCTTCATCACTTTATGAACATGTATTTTTAATATATGATTTTAAACACGTGTTGGCCACGCAACAAATTCCCCTTACATTTTTCAAATGAAATGGTCCCCTCCTCTTATATTCTTGTTTATTTTGTGTTTTGCTACTTTTATTTTGTAATTTGGAATGATGTTTAAGATTCCCAAGAAGAAATTTTATTCTTGTGTCATGAGTATGTGTTAATTCCTTTTATACCTTGACATGGTTTTCATTTCATCGACATGTTATTTTATGATGATCTCTAAAGAACTTAAAGCCATATAAAAAACCTAATTACAATTGTTTAATGAAAGTCTTTTGTTGCATAGACAATGTTACACCAGCTTTACACAGTTGTGGATATCACATTCCTTTTGTTATTATGAGCAAACTTCACAATGTTTTATACCTATTGAATTAAGCCCACATGTAAAGTTGATGTTTTGATTTGTTCTTACACAGTTCCTTGCCTATGTTATGAATTAAAGTTGTGCTTAAGTCATGGTGTTTTACTTGCTACATGGTTTTGGATTATAAATAGTTTGGTTATTTAGGGACCTTGTTACAATATATAACATGTGTTCATATTCTATATTGTTTATACTCCATGTTGTATCAAAATTTTCGACCTTTCAAACTATATAACATCACCTAGAATTATTAAAACTTGTGATTCATGTTTCGGGTCATTGTTATTATTGTTTGAATTGATGTGATTTAACGCTATGAATATTGGTTATTTTCATAATTAAATTATGGTGAGGCAAGTCCTGATACACTTGTGTGATGATTTAACTCTTTACAACAATGGGTGATGTATGTACATGCGATGGGATTTGGGGTTGAATAAATTATTCATTTACTTGATGACATGGATTATTCCTCCGAGCTGGAAAGAATAATCCTTAACACCTAGACACTCATTGTGTAATTATCATATATTGAACTTTGTGGTTCCATTACTGCTTTGAAATACTATCATTACTACTCGATACAATTGTTATTGCATGCTAGTCATTCATTTCGTAGCCTATAGTTCTATTCTCGCATTTTTTCATTCCAGTTTTGAGTTTTTACTTTGCATGTTCTAGTGTAAGCTTAGGGTTTGTTCTTTGAATCCCCGTATGGTTTGTATGAATGAAAATGTAGTTGAATCCTCTCATGGAACCTATAGTTTGAACAAATCTTATCATAGGTGAGAATATTAAGTCTTATGAGGAACACCTTGCTCTGTTCTATGAAGTTTGATGGTGGGATTTATTTCAATTTTTTTAGGGCTATAATGGTGATGTGATTAAATTTTTTTCCTCCACTTACAACGACCGAAAGGCCAAATTTGGTGATATTGAGATGTGGGTGGATCTAGGATTCATTGTTGAAAAATCCAGTTATACTGTGAAAATTAGTCTAAAAATTACCATGTGTGTGACATTCCTTGGCACGAGTTTATGGTCTCAAAAAACTGCAATTATAATGTGAATGGTATGCCTATCGAGTCCCTCAAAACTAAATGGAAATACTTGATTTACTTTATTAGGTGCTTTATTACTTGTGAAGGTGTATATGGGCTTGTTTTTATGTACCGTATATTCATGTTAATGGTGTTTCTTGGCTTTAACCTCGATCTCCTATATTGTTTGCACAAGATCCATTTTAAAATGGCTAAGTTTTACCAAGATGAGTGCAATAACCCTTAATGATATTTTTTCCATCATGGGATAATTTTTATTTTTGTTAAACATTAATTGGTTAAGTTTGGGGACTCATAGGACTCATTCCTTCGCCGGAATGGTTTTGAAAAACCCCATGTTTTTATTAGCAAGAAAACCCTCTAAGGTTTTCACCCATTTTTCGAGCGACCAATCTGATGCTTTCTTATTCTCATGGAATTATTGATTTCGTCCCTGATAACCCCTTCCATTCGACTAATTTGGATTTATGTTATGAAGCTAGGGTTTAAATCCCTAATTCAATGTCTTCTTGTGCAACACAGAGTATGGAAAGGAAAACAAGGTTTTGACACATTAAAATGGAACCCAAATTCAAGGATGATGTCAAGCCAACTTTCTTAGACCATAATCACCATTCTAAACCTGCACAGAAGAAAGAAAACATTTATCCAGGTCCAGACCTTCAATCACAAATCAAGAGAAAACAATTAGCTCGAAAAATATTCTAGGCAAAACAAAATAGGGGTAAAAAGGTCTTTGTTAAGGAGGTTTATCTCAATGTTGAGTCTCCTGACGAGCCTCTATTAAAAAATAATGAGCCCCAACTTGATCATAATTCTGAATATGTTGATCATAATACTCCTAATCAAGATGGTAATAATTGTGATAACCATTACCAATACAAGGTTAATTTAGATATATGTACGTAACTTTGTATTGAAAACAATGCTATGTTGTTAATGTACAGTGTCTGGAGCATAGAATCTAACAAATTCAACATGAAAATGACCAATTAAGAATGATGAACCAGTTTATGGAAAATAAAAAGAATAATAAATCTTTTGGATTGGAGGAAAACCTGTAATCACTAGATACTCACATTATCATTAAGTCTTCCAATTTCAAAGTAGTGATAACTTCAAATTATCATGGTCAAATTTCTACCAAATAATATCATGTCATTTGTTTATTTATAGGTTGGAATTTTTGGCAAGGTATGCTTAATTATTTTATTTATTTATTTTTGAAGGAAATTACAAAATTTGAGATTTTATAGCCGCCTTACGTTAATTATAATATCAGCCATTGACTTCACGCTTTTGATTTATGGCAGGTTATCCTCATCTACCATATGTTAGAATTGGTACACATGAGGTTTGTTGTTGTGGATGTAGTTCAAATGTTTCAAATCGCTTATGGATATCATGTTATCTAATTATGTTAATTTCCTTTCAAACAATTATGATTTGACTCGAGAGGTCAAAATAGTTAGATTTTAAACCTTATTTTGGGAGATATTGTTTTGATTTCTATGATATAGTTCAGAGTATCGAGGACTCATCTATATGTATATAAACCCTCAAATTTTGAGGAGAAAGAAGAGGAGAGAGATGTTAATAAAATATTGGTGACTATCAAACATTTGATACAATTTTATTGTAAGTTTCGTTTTCGTTGTATCGACTTCGAAAAAACAATGCTTAATTATATATGATGTTTCAAATTCATAGTCACTTATGAAAGTCTTCTGAATTTTTTATAACCTTGTTTTGAGAAAATTTGAAGAAATAATATTGTTCTTTCTATGGTTGTGATTTGTGAATAAACATTGATTTAATTTCATATTTCCTTGATGTTTTATGTCTATTTTCATATATATTCAACCGTGTTTACCTTTCAAGACCGATGCTTTAAAAGATTTCAGTCGGCCTCCCTTGCACCTCCCTGTCATTCATCATCCCTCTCTTTCATATTTATACCTTTCTTGCGAGATCAGTCTTACTCATGGAGCTTTTATTGAAGATGAACCATGTGGCTTGGTTCGAAACGTCGAATTTATCAAAAATGGATGTGATTGATCCGGAAAACATCTCTACACAAAACACTGATCGCAAAAGCCTCAAATCTACAAGATAATTATGATCTATCCATTCCTCAGTTATGAATACTTAGAATGATTTTGGGGATTTAGGTCATTTGAGTATGTGGTTTGCTTATGAATGGGACTAAAACTTAGATTGTAATAATTATATGTTTTTTTTATGTAGTCTTTTATCGCTTACCTGTTGAATGATTTTGGGGTTTAAGTGTTGAAATATTTATTGTTTCACATAAAAATTGTTATAGTCATTTAATTTTTCATCATACAAGATAATATTAGGTAGTTATATATATCTTCATCCACATTACTTCTTGATGTGAGACATGAAATCAAGTTCATAATATTTTGTGTTTGTTTCAAAGAGTAGGGAATTGTACGATTGTGATTTTCTATCTTTTACAAAAGAGTTAGTCAAATTAAATTATAATTGCATTTATAATTTAAATTTAGTTATTTAGTTTTCATTTAAAATATACAACATTGTACATATAGAAATATGATTCATTATTCATTATTACCAGTTACATGAGTTTATGGTTCTTTTCTTTTGTATTATGTTTCTTGTATAATTTGTATATCATTCATTGTACTTTAGTGATTGTCTATTAATTACTAACTCTATTACTACATTATATCATATTAGTTAGTTAACCTTTAATTTAGATATATTAACATAAAACATTAACTTTAGGTACATATAATATATAAGTTTAGGATTATTTTAGAATTCCTCCATTCTCTTTCCTTTACAAGAGGAAGAGATTCACATGCTAGTAGAGCCTCTAAACCCGTCGAGAGTGGCTATTCAAATGGATTAGGTTATTGAAGAAATTTGGTCTGGGCCACATCCCCTTGTTGACATATGGTCTCAAAGGCCTCGTCAATAATAACAAATTCCTTTTAATTTCCACAAACACTATACTAGATTCATTTATGTCACAAGGATGTGTAATTTGAATTCAAGATGTGTCAACATGTACATTGAATAGTCCACAAGTCCATGCCAATTGTCAAGAATAATAAAAATATCAATTTGTACTGGATTGACATACATCGCCTATAAATCAAATTCTGTGAAATCCAGGTCGCGAACCCATGATCACAAACATGTATATGATTCCACTTTTACAGCACAACAGTGATTGGTTTGTTTCTAGGCATCTTCACTTAGTAGGTCATTTCCTCACATTTTCTAAAACAATGTCCAAGTTTTCGTATTTTCAAAAATGGTAATGTTAATGATATTAGTCTTTATTTGAATAATTCATATATTTCTTTCACTATGGATATTTTTTTATTCCACCTAATCTGCTTTGGAACTACAGATTTGATAGTCTTTTCATTGTCTAATGTTTTTTTTGTATTTTTTGCGTACACGCCTATTTTTGGAACATTGGTTAATTGTCTTTCTATGACATTTTTTTAAACCAAGTTTGATTGGATATTGCACAATAATAATTAGGTACTTCTTGTATTTTTTTTTAAATATTGTTGTTTGGCTACTATTTCAAATGTATCATCAAACATTTGTAACGATTCCCTATATTTAATTAAAGATATCACATTATTTCTTGATTTTGGTCACTTTGATGCTTTTCTAATGAGACTTGTTTCGATAAAATCCTTGTTTCTTATATGTTTTTTGAGTTGACGCAATGATGAGGGTGATCTTTTGTTTCCATTGATAATCTGTGTATTGAGTTCTATGGTATCTTCATCTATGTTCATGTTTTTAAAGCCATTCACATTATGACCATTGTGTTTTTTAGAGGGTTTTTCTATATATTTCTATTTGTTAATTGATTCAATATCATGTAATTTTTATATATATATTTCTATTTATTTCAAAGGTTAAAAATGAAAATGATTTATATACATACAGAAATTTGATTACTTCGATTGATTTTTAACTGGACTTGTTTTGACAACATCCTTGTTTCTTATATGTTTTTTGAGTTGATGGAATGATAATCGCAATCTCTTGTTTGCATTGATAATTTTTGTATTAAGTTCCATGATATCTTCATATATGTTCATGTTTTTAAAACCATTCACATTATCCCCATTGTGTTTTTATAATATTCTTCTATATATTTCTCTTCGTTAACTACTTCAATACCACGTAAAAAAAAATTATCTTGTACTATTTCTTTTAGAGGTTCAAGATAAAAATGATTTATATTCATTCGAAATTGGATAATATGCAATATCATTGTGTCTTCCTTGAATGAGAAAAATGCAACCACAACATTAAATGTATCCACAAACCATATGTATATAGTTATATTCAAGATATAACGTATCCAATCATAAAAAAAAGGGCCACCATATATTTTCTCTTTTTCATATGGCACCAACAATTGTACAATGTATCCTTGCTAATTTACTATTACAAGGAATTGCATGATTACAATTTTGTTAATGTATTTTTCTATGCACTTTGATGTGAAAAAATCATTATGCATAATTGCATTGCAAAAATTCTGTGCAACTATGCGTCATACACATGGCACATCATATTCATTGTGTCAATTGGCATATTTTTTTTTGTAAGCTTGGTAGGACTACATATTCATCATATCCAATATATCATCCTGATCAAGGTGGGGAATTGAACCAATGAATTCACATCGAGGAGTGCTTTAACAGAACACCTGAGCATCGTTTATCCAAATCCCCGTGGATATGTCATTTGACATATTGATACAAAGTAACTTTCATCATAAACATTGAACCCAAAAATCTCTCAAACCTATGTCTCCGGATTTCCTCTATTTGCATCCATTTATGTTTTGTTTCTTTATGTTAGTGCTAAAACACGCCACCCTAGGAAGATTTTATTTAGGTTTTTCAAAGTTATAGAGAGTTGTAAACACCCTAAAGGCCCAAGAAGGTACCCACGAAGCGTAGGTAAGATGCATGGTATACAAGTACGAGAAAAACCCACTCGACAACGCTAACGAATGAGCGTCGACAGACAGACATTGGAACAAAATTTTGGCAATGACAATCAAACAAGCGTGGGATGAAGCTATGGGCACGCTTAGATTTGACGATGTGAGCGTAAGACGATTGAATGACCCACAAAACCCTACGCTGCCAAACTGCACGAACTTTAATCCTACTGAGAGGTGTGAAGGCACTGCGAAGGGGGTCGTGTGGCTCCCTCTTGTGCCTTGCTCACCTTGGAAAAAAAATTAATGGACAGTTTCATAGGCATGCAGAGGATGCCACGTCCCCCATAATGCAAATTTGTCATGCCCCACCATCTTGCAATGTTACCCACTCATTTAATCCCCCACAGCAGCCTCCGCCATGGCATTCCCTACATCATTTCATCCTGCTATGTCACCTCACATGCCAATCACAGCCTGCCATGTGGTGCCACCTAGTGACACGTGGTAGGGTCCACCCGTTAGGCTTATGTCATCATGACGTAAGCCCTAAAACAATTTCCCAATGACATCTTGACACGTGGTAGGATTGTTTTTCAATAAAAGTGTCGGTCCCATTCTTTTTTCCATTTTGTACACTACGGCTTCCATCTCATATCCCTAACGCACTTCTTGACTCAAAAAACTTGAACTCTTACTTTTCGAGCTCAAATTTCTAGATTAAAACCATTAATCCTCTTCCTCATCTCAAATTCAACCTAGAAATCTTGCATAAACTTAAATTTGAGAAAAAATTAGCTCTCAAGAGCAAACCCTAACCTATTACGTGAAGATCACTCTTTGGCTCAAGAAAACTTGATTTCCTCATAAATTATATTCCATTTCCCAAAATTAATCTTTCTACAGCCTCAAAGGCCCTGGAATTTTCCAAATTCTAGCTTGAATTACCTAAGAAAACCTCTAATTAAACATTCACGTGTGCTAAAATCCAACTAAACTTAGAAATTTTAAATAATTTTCCCTCCATCGCACCATCCAATCCTATTTATCCATGTGGAAATTTCACATTGGCTAGTAAATTCCACTTGCAAACCACATTCCTTAACATTTCCCTCTTTCTAATAGTCCAACCAAATCCTTATCAGTAGATCCCTCATTTCCAATGGCAACACCACCAATACCAAACTCTTATGGTGTTCCAATGACTAGAAAATACAAAGAGCATGATTTCTATGATGAGGATGTTGATGTCCAATATCCTATATAACCACATATAACATGATAAAGGATATTCAATTGGTACGAAATATATTTGATATAATAGGAGACCACAATAATCTATCTAAATAAAACTTGGTCCTACCAGTGGTCTCGTAAGTGTACCATTTCCCAGAAATGGTATCATGGTGTGTCAATAGATACCAAGTCATAGAATCATCATATATTCTCAAGGAGACAAGGCAATCATCAATATAAAACTAGAGGCCATTACAAATATGTTTTCATTTCCATATAGGATATATATATGTAAATTTTGGACAAAGAGACATCGGAAGAGCAATACAGGGGGCTCTCTCTAGAGGTAAAAGCAATAAATAATCAATGAAAATGTCAAAAAAGGAGTAGTTTCTCCTTCTGAGCCTCCTCCATACCCCATCATGGTATTTGATTCTATGCCAAAAATATAATTTTCCATGATTTCCCAAGTCCTCGGTCTTAGTATCGGTCCATATAACTAAGTTGGTCCTAGGTTTCTTAGTCACCTTATGTCATTCGACCACCAAGGCTTGTACAAAATATGATTTTCCTCGGTTATTTTCTGATAAAATACATGTCCAACTAATATATTTTTAAGAAGGGAAGTTTCTCTGATATCAAGTTTACCTGCTCCATTTGTTTATTCACCATAATTATTCCTACCTTGAGAACTTAAAGCCCAATATGGTTGATGAACAAAATGCCATTTTACCTATTTTTAGTGGTTTCCTATGGTAAGGAAGTCAAAAAATAGCCAAGGTTTTTTTCAAATATGTCATCATTCATGTCAATTATCTATGCTCTATTGCATGATGAGCATTTACCTAGAGCCCCTAAGCTCCTTAGGCAGAAATTGTAGTTCACTCCAAATACCAAAGTGGGTGACTGATACCTCTTCAGGAATATATAGTCATTAAAGTTTCTAGATTTGAAGACAAACCTTACCAGTTTCTAGCATTCCTAACTCCCCTCACCTTTACACTAGAGTATATAAGACAAAGGTTTAGTAGACATAATTTACATTTCACTTGCAAGACGAAAATTGTGACTTTCAACTTCCCTCATGAGGTGGACGCATTTCTGGTCAATGTAAGGAATGCCTTGAATCTAGTGGACAAGATCTTGAAAAGTTTTGATTTCCCACGAGCAGAAGCATGGAAATATGATCCTCACAACATCATTTATGAAATAAGAAAGGATAAGGAGAGATAAAATCATAAGCATGACTCTAATCCCATAGTAGAGGATTTTGCAAATAAATCTACTTAGGAGGAGGTTAAAGCAATTTTACATCTGGTAGAGTCAATTACATCTTGCCTCTTGACAAAGAAAAGAGCCACATCAAAGCCTATGGACATATATCAAGGAGAGGAGGCTAACTCAAAGAAGGCCAAGGCTAACTCTCAACCACTGGTGCTATATAATAGTTATCTGGAAAGCCAATCAAAGCCAACTTTTACTATTGAACATATGATCTCTGCCATGTCATCATCTAAGGAAACAGATCCATGTGAGGTCTCCAAGCCTGGAAAAAAATCAGTTAAAGGGAACTTTAAAGCAATGGCTAAATGATCATACAAATAAAGGAAATGGATATTTGGATAGCTTAAAATCAACCACTCCCAAGGATGCATGTCAAGAGTACATTATACCATGAAAGGGTAATTTTCAAATTGTAAGTGTTTCAATCTAAGGCAGATACAGTCGGGTCCATGGAGTACTATGAATTCCATTAGATTTCCATTTTAGTTTATCATATTCCATCCACAAATATCATGGAACTATACATGTAGGTGAATCATATGATGCATATAAAAAAGCATAGGACCAATGGCACAACAATAAAGTTACAGAAAATGTATAATAAATCAAGTGGTCAGTTGAAGTACGAGAGAATGGTATATAGATCCATAAATATTAAGATAAAGAACATGGAGGATAAAATAATCCATATGGATACATATCCTTGTGACTTCAAGCAGTATATGACTATGTTGGATTGAAAGAGCCATAACTGCCATGAAGAAGCAACTTAAGATTTTGGATGCACACCCAATGGAAACCGATGAGTTGGCAGAGGCAAAGAAGGAGAATCGGGAGCTAAATCAAAATATCCATGATATGTTAATTAATAATAAATAATACAAATATCAAGTTGTACTACTAGAGGCACATGTTCAAGGGATGAAAGAAAGGATAGGTGAAACATCTTAGTCCCACCAAACTCCTAGTGTTCTAGCAGGTTAGGTCAAATCAATGATGATGTTAGAGGATGCTAAGAAATTGCACATTCTACTCTCTAATCAAGGGAAATAATTGAAGAAAAAGGAAGAGGAATTAGAGAACACCAAAATAGAACTATACATAAAACAAGAGGATGGTTAGTGAAGTGAAGCTGAACTAGAGGTTTTGAGGAAGAAAAACCCAAGTAAATCCACATTTAAAGCTGCAAGAAGAATCATATGGGACAAAATAATAAAGAAAATGGAAAACCACTGGGGTCATATGATCCGTAATTTTTAGTGGATATTCCACTGGATATTTCATCACAACAAGTCTGATAACATTATATTTAAAATATGAAATTGTACATTGTTAAAATTTTATTATATCTTTGGATCTGTATATTTATTGTTAATAGTGCTTGCATGCGAATTTTAAATTATGTAGAAAATAGAGAACAATGAGATACAATCTCATCCACACATTTGACACAAGATATGACATAGGAAATCCTTTTGGGAGAAAAACCCAGTTGGAAGGTGAGTCTGCTCTACTCTCTTTATCTGAATAGAAAATTTTTGTGGGTACAAATAAATATGGCCCATGCCCTATCAGCTACTACAGTGCACAATTCCTCTTTGTGCGTTATATCTGTTATCCCTCTCATCCATGGAACAAATGCACTGGAAAGAATGGAACCCCCTTTTCCTCCTAGTGGCCCAATTATAACATATCCATATAGCATATTAGTGGTTAGGTTTGACTCCCTAAACTCTTAACCAAAGTTACAATATAAACTCTTCTAGATTATTTTACATTGTAATCACATGGCTAGCCATTTTTGTTATGAATAATGGGGGCTGACATGGCATCCCCTCGAATTATGGTGGTGAAAATAGGAATATCAACTTCTAAGTGGAATAACTTTCACATATGGAATCTAACTAAAACAATTTTTACGATGTGGAAAGACATCTGTGTGTAGAATAGGAAAAAAAGGTTCAACGCTAAAGCGGTAAATTGTTTACCCCAAAAAAATTTCATTTGATGTCTCAAATCCACTCCCAAAAGTTTTCAAACCCCAATTTTCCAAACGAGGTCCCACTGCTAAAAATGGTTCTGAGATTTGATTCCTCCACTTTTTCCACATTGAAAGCATCGAGATGGATGAAAAATTATATAAAAATCCAATTCCGATCATCATATGGAAATTATTCAAGAAAAGAAGACATTGTCAAAAGGGCTAACAAAGAAATTAAAACAATAAAGAAGGTTATTTGGTAATTTCCCCACCAAAGCCAAAGTGATAATGCATTTCCTAAATAACATGTCCAAGGAAGATGTCACCAAAGAAAATACTGAGAGATCAAGGATGGTATCTAGAGAAAATAAAGTGAAAAGGAGGCAAAAATTGGTGATAATGATGGATAAGAAGGAAGGGGCATTGGCAAAGGAGGAAAAAGGATTAAAATATATATGCTAGATTTTATATAAGAAGAAATTATCATCATTATTTGACAGTAATGGAGACCTATATTCCAAGGAATCTCTCATGAAGAGCCTGCTTGAAATCAGAAATGATTTGAGGGAGAGGATCATGCTTTGTAGGAATTGACATTGTCAACTTATACACAAATTATTTTTTGAAGTTTTTTTCATTCTAAAGAACATATTCAAGGAGCAAGGCCAATTGGACTATGATGCAATCACTAACCTGGATGGATCCATCTTAGATGTACAAGCATACGATGCTACGTTTGGAAAAGAGTGGAAAGGATTGATGGATTTTTACATATTAGCCACTAAAAGAGCACTTGTACAATCCTAGCTTGGAGGAGAAATGTCACAGGTGTCTTTGATGGAGGAAAGTTCGATTCCAAGCCACCCCAACAACAATCATCATAACCAAAACCATAGCCACAAGTGTTAGCCCATATAAGGTGGCCCCCACCAATGACCTAGCCAACGTAATGGGCACCCCTTTCAAGCAAACACACGAGCATAAGAGAAAGATATGCCCACTACAATTGAGGTAGGTGGGACCCACAATACAACTGGAAGATTCTAACACCCCACAACTATAAACTCTTAGAATAATTTAGTTATGGAACAACTAGTAGTTTTGTAAGATTCCTAATTATTACTGAGTACTACTATTGGTTTAGGGTTAGGGTGTTGGGCCTTGAGAGCCTATATATAGGCATAATTTTGAGGTAAAAAAGGAGAGAAAAATTCTAATGTACTGAAACTTTGCCAAAATTTTGTTAGAAAAGTGTTGGGATATGTTGAAGCTATTGTAAGGGAGGAATTATGAAGTGTATTTTGGGTTGTCAGTGCCTATTTTTCCATGTAATTCTGAAACCCTCATGTAACTTGAATTGTGCATTATATTAATATAATTGCAGAAGTCATTCATGGAAAATATTGTTTTTTTACATGATGCTTGTATGCAATCTGAATGTTATTGTGTAAATTGAAGGAAACTCATAATCTGTTTTGGTTTTTTTTAAATTTCTGTGAAGTTTATCAAGGTCACGTGAAGTATCCTTGTTGATTTTAATAATTTTTCACATGGGCTGAAAGTAAAATGGCATAAATTCAAATTACTATGTTTTCAACAGCTGAATTATTAATTTCTCGGTTGCTTTCTTTGATATCAGTAGTCTATGAATGGATTCTTAATTGACCACCTTAGTTTGTTGAAATTTGTTCTCCATATTTTCTATTTTCTCATTATAACCCTATGTCAAACCCAAGGTGCATGGATGCCCAGAGTTCGAAATATGTAGAAACATACCCAACTAACTTTTTATAACTTGGTATTTTCATGCAAAAATTTTTGGCAGAAACAAAACCCTTAAAAATAGAAAATTAAAAAGTAGATTTATATGTTCCCAAACTCTGCATTGTAGCACAACCCAGTGTGACTCTGGGGCTCCAACATTTCATATTTTACTATATTCATCACATGTTCACGATCAATTAATATTATGATATAGGTCGATATTGGTGGCCACCCACCTATTCCACCTAGCCCTCTAGTCGGTTTCATCAGTCTCCTTGATTCTATCAGTATTTACTATTTTTAGCAGTTTTTTGGGTCCTAAACTTCCAGAGATGTTTTAACCCCCTAAACGGAATTTTTTTTAGGTCTGCAGGAGTCCCATAGCCATAATAAAGGGCCTATGGAAAATCCTTTAGTAATAAAAGAGATATTTCCAAAGAGGTATCGTACACGCCAAACAGCGATCATATGACCAAGTTACGACCTAGGGAAGTTGGTTGCCCAACTAACCTCAATGGGGCCCACAAAAACTTGGTGTTCCATCTCTTGGGGTTAGGTTTTTGGTTATTTATGGTTTTCCTTTTTTGTTCAATAATAAAAATTCCCTTGAGCCTCATTGTAACACGGTTCAGAGGTGTGTATCCTCCACATCTCTTCGAATAAATAAGCTACCATTGCCCAAGATAGTTTTATTTCCTTTTTTTTCCCAAGGAAACATCATAACTTTCATTATATATCTGAAAATTACATGTTGTAGATGCTTCACAAGAAGCATATATCAAAATTTGGTGGCAAGCCACATACTGAGAAAGAGTCTGTTACATATTTGTAACTGATATCCCATGATAAACATACAAAAATAAACAAAATAAATAAGTCTGATATAAGAAAAGTAGATTTGTCAAAAATAAATCATCCCAAAATCAGGGCTAAGTTGCCCCCTATGATAGTTGATCATCAAAAGGTATGTGGAAATACTATTAGAATTCATGTCCATTCTTCTCGTGTATCATCCAGTGACCACGTGGTTGGTGCGCTACCTCCTTGGATAGTAGATCGGAAAGATGGTTCCTCTCCCTGTAAATATGATGACATTAAATGGTGTCAGATTGAAATTTTAATAATAATACATCATCCAATAGGTTCCAAAGTGTGTGCACGTGAAAAATAGATTGTTGATTGAACCAATTAATTATAATTTTGGAATCTCCAAATATCTGAAGGTGCATGCATCATTTTTCTAATGAAAATGAGAGAAGGTGTATAATACTGATGAGTTCTGCAAATTTTTTGGTGCCTCTTCCTAGACCCATTCTTATTTTTAAGTAGTGTTCCTCATGGATATATAATACCGCACAACCTCCACAACCATCATGTTGTGCATATCCATCAAAATATGCCCATGGGGTTGTTTTTTCAATGGACTCTACTCTTATGGTTTTGTGTGTACGCTTGGGATTATCATCGAGAATCATATAATAAAGAGTAGAAATGTGAGCAGAGGAAGCAGTCCAGTTGGGGATATTCCCTTGAAAGACAAGCATATTATTGCATAGCCAGATACCCCAAAAAACAGTAGTGGGATATTCCTAAGCTTATATGCTTGTGCTTGGTTCCACCACGATTCCTAGGTTGTTAAAATTGTCTGTCCTATCCAGGTTATGTTGATATTGAATTAATGAAGAAGATGGTGCCAGAACGCAGATGTAGAGGGGAAATGAAGGAAGAGATATTCGATACTTCCTTAAAAATTCCTGGAAAGATCACACTAGGAGGGACCCTGAAAAGACTGTCTCTAAATATTGTCTCATGTGGGTGCTTTGTTACGTAAGATACACCTCGTGAAAAGCGTGGCCCTAGGAGGGATTTTCAGTTTCCATAGGGGGTGCCACCACCATACCATGTTAGGAGGTTTGTGGTCTGCAAATATGATGGGGTATCCATCCTTGGGGGTGTACATGCCATCTTGTGATAAGGCCCATACAAGTTCAGTATCCCTGTCTAGAATCCTAACATGTGATTCTGATAGTGTGCTAATATAGTGTGCCCATTCATGATGTCATTCAGTAGGTATGTCGAGGTCCAATGCCAATTTCCAGGCTTGTGAAAAAATAGTAGTATTGGTTGGGGCAGCAATGTGATCAAGTGTTAATTTGCTAGATTGTTCCAAAATATTGATGACATCAGGTGAGAGGGAATGTGCATTGCCACAACCTGACCAAGGATCCATCCCGATACAAACCTTCATCCCCGAATTGATTCTCCAAGACAAAATATTTCTAATGTGCTCAATAGAGTTAAGTATGGCATGCGAAATCGTGGAGATATTTACTTTGTTTTGATGCGATCGCCCGATCCATTCAATGGGGTGACGAGGACTAATATATTTCCTGATGACTACCTTGGTCCACAAATTATCTGTTGTAAGGATTTTCCAACCTAATTTTGCAGCAAGTTCTTTGGAGAAACATTAGAGGTTTTTTAATCCCCATTTCTTATGCAGGGCAATTAGATCCCATCTGGTCTAAGAAAAGGTTTGGCCTTCCTTAGTTCCTTTCAATAGGAATATGTTGCAAATCTGTTGAATTCTGGAGAGTATGCCTTTAGGGATCCATGCTAGTGACATCTAGTAAACCAAGATCGCCTCTAAGACTGATTTGATTAGGAAAAGACAACAAACCTTTGAGATCCATCTATGATGCCAAATATTCAGTCTTATTTCAATTTTGGCCACCAGCCAAGACTAGTCAGCAATCTTTTATTTATTGGGCTTGAGTCGGAACCATAGATATTTGAGACCATCTTCAAATTCTAGGGGGGGAAGGAAATTCTTATAGGGAAAAATGAATTTCATGTTTAGAGTAACCCATAGATGAAAAGGTGGATTTAAAATGATTACACAACATACCAGTGACTTTACAGAATAACTTGAGTGCAAAATTGAATACCATGGAGTCACTGATAGAGACATTCAAGAAAATGAGAACATCGTCCACAAAAAGGAGATGTGATAGAACACAATTGTCAACAATTTTGATGCCCTTTCATATGCCATTGTGATTTTCATCGGCTAGCATTCTACTCAGGCCTTCCATTACCAATAAGAAAGGCACAGGCGATCAGGGGAAACCTTGACTGAGTCCACGCTCAGCATGAAAGAAGTTAAATGTTGAACCATTAACAAGAACACTATATGAAATTGTTGTAATACAACACATAATCCAGTTGATGATAGAGATAGGGAAACCTAGGTGTCTCAGAAGCATCCGAATATATAACCAATTGGTCTTGTCGAAATCCTTTGCAAGGTCAATCTTGAGAATCATGCCCTTTAAAATCTTGATATGCATGGAATGAATCCCTTCTTGTGTGATGCCAATGGCATCATGGATCTTGCGATTATCTAGAAATTAAAATTGTTCCTGGGATATATTATGATAAAGTATAAGCTTAGCAATTATTTTGGAAATAATATTATAAATGCAATTACAAAGGGAGATGGGTCTGCGGTCATTAAAGGTGCGAGGCAAATCATATTTGGGAAAGAGGGTGATGAAGGTTTATTTAAATGCATCATACATATGTCCATTTGTCCTGGATTCTTCAACTACTCAAAGAATATCTTCTCCAAGTAATTAAAAGAAGGGTAGATAAAACTCAACCAACCAACCATCCGAGCTCGGGCTCTTTTCCTTATTGAACCATTTGAGTACAGCTTCTAACTCCCCCATAGATACATTTTTTTTCAGGTCCTCAATTGCTTCATCATCAAAAACCATGAAAAGAGACTAGAAATTTTAATAATTTCTGCCAGGGTGGCTTCCTATGGGGCTTTAAAAAGTCGACCAAGGTGGGAAGTTCCCAATGTTTCCAATTAATTGAAAGAAAAAATTGATTGTCCTTCCTCATTTTCCAGGGACCAAATGGTGTTGATGGCCTTTCGGCCTTTAGAAAATTGTTGATAAAATTTGGTGTTATCATCTCTATCTTGTAACCGAGTAGTTATGCTCTTAATCCTTCAAGTCTCATCTTTTTCCTTAAGGATTCCGAGTTTGTCCGATTCCAACTTAATGACCCGATATTTAGTCTCATTTGTTGAGAAATATCCACTTCCTAGATCTTCTAGCCTGGCTAATTCCTCTTCAATAGATCTAAGAGAAATATCGCCTTGTTTTCTCTTAACCTTGGCCCATTCAATCGTTTTAATTTTTAGGCACAAGATCTTATTTGCAAAAAAGGTTGTTGTAGTTTGTTCAGGGGAAGGTGGGTCTACTAGCCAAGTGTCTTTAACAAGCTGAATATAGGTCTCATCCGATGGCCAATTCGAGTTTAATTTGAAGGGGGGTTTAGGTTTTGGAGAGGTACCTGAGATGTATAAGTATATCAAGGAGTGATCAAAAATTCCACCTGAACCAACCCATTGTCTGTACAGTGCCAATTTATCAAGTAGAACTTATTTAATTAGGAACCGATCAAGCCTCCTGTCAAGCATGGCATTACCATTTCTCCTGTTTTTTCAGGTGGGTTGAAGGAGAGCCATCGAATATCGATCAACTGGTGATGTTCCAAAAAGGAGCCAATCATGTATGAGATTATGTTAGTCTGTGCATGGGATCGCCAGGATTATACTAGACCAATAGAAAAGTTTAGGTCACCTCCCAAAATGATGTTATCAAATTTCATAAATGAGGAATTCATTACTGCCTCCCAGAATTCCATTCGGTTGTGGCAGGGACCATAGATGTTCACCATTCTGAGTTCCATCCCAAGTTGTTCATAGAATAAATTTTCTACCAACACTCCCCCCCTTCCCCATACATTAAGGAGCCTCAATACTCTAGGGTTTATGCCAATAGTGATGCCCCCATATCGACCACTAGCATCAAGTGCATCGAAGGTCCAGCCTGGTAGAATTGTTGTCAGGGTAAGGATAATATGTTCACAAACACCAAGAGTCTCTTGTAATATAATCACATCCACCTTCTCTACATCTAGGAGTCTCCTAAGGGCTGGACATTTATCGAGGCTAGCCAGCCCGCAACAGTTTAAGGAGATCCACTTCATGAAGGGGACGAATAAGGGGTATTTCTTTCTCTAATAACCCCGACAATGGATATTTGTCTACCTTCAGCAATGTTGAGTCCAATCTTATGAATGGATTTGGACATTTTATAATGTTTACCACTGGAGGTTTTAAGAATCTGGGGGAGAGGATGCACCCAATCCACAACCAGTAGATGTTGAATATTTGGCCAGAGATCGCAGGTTGTATCTATAGCTAGTAAGTGAATCATAGGATTCCTCCATGGTGGATATGGGTGACATAGCAATGGCAGGTATGGCAGGTGGAGTAATGGAGAAAAAATCAGGGGAGGAATTTGAGGGGTAGGATATCGAAGAAGGATTACAACCGGAAATAAAAACCTCCTTCAGGTGAGTTTGATAAGAAATAAATGGCTTAATCGAAACAAAAGGAATAGAGAGAGGAGGAATGGAAATAGTACCCGGAGGAGGATCAGAAGCAGATGAGTACGCTCTGGTGAGCCTTGGTGAAGGCGGATGGGTAGAAGAAGTTGACTTCCTTTGATTTTCCACGATCGGTTTTAATGTGCAAGGCACCGCCTTTTTCAACTAATGTTCCTTCACAGGTGATTTCTCGGCCTTCCCAGTATTACCATCCAGTGTCGCCATAGGAGGATTTTCCTTGGAGAACAATGGACACTGCTTGAAGAGATGACCTACTTTGTGGTAGCACCTACACTGGAAGGGAACCCCTTCATAGTCTAGCATTTGGAACCTGGTAGTGCTTCTCCACTGGATCTTCATGTTTTCCTCTAGCCCTTCGCGTTTTTCAAGGTTAAACAAGATACAAGAAAATGCCACCTTCCCCAACTCAATGAAATATTTTTCATGGTCAAGTTATGTCCCCAACATATTTCCAATGCATTTGAATATATCCTCTAATGATATTTGAAGGGGAAATCATGGAAGCTTAACCATAATGGGACTTGCGCCTAGTTGTTCCTGATCAGAATAGAAAAGAGAACTCCACCTCTTAAGCAATACAAGTTCAAATTCAATATGAAAAAAAATCGAGAGAATCCATTCAACATGTTCTGGCCTGTGGAATTGAAGATAAAACCATCCCTTCGTCATCATAACAACCGATGGTAAAACCTCTAGGATATAGCCCCAAATCACTGAGATCCACTTCCACAACCATGGGGCAGAATAATTCCTACCATGAACCCAACCGACCAATAACCTATCAGCAATGTTGATGACCTCGGCCATCCCAAACCCCTCCCTAAGTATCAAATGACTCCCTATATTGTTGACCTTGATACACTTAGATTTTTTCACACCTCCCTTGTGAGGGCAAGCTTCCAAGTTGGAAGCCTCGGTGGATGGGGCATATGAGGAGATGTTAACCCTAGCAGCATCAAAAGGGCTATCAAGTTGCAGATTCAGACCACCTTCAAAACAGTGACCGAAGGAGGATGGGTAGGGGTAACAGTAGGCAAAGAGTGTCCAAAAAATGTCGATGAGAAAACCCTAGAGGGGTCAGGATCATTTACGAGTCTGGAGGGTTCGCCAATGCAGAAATGGAGTGGGGGATCAACAAGGTAGATAGCGAGAGGGTGAGGCTCGAGGTAGGATTCCAAAAAGTGAAGCGAGGAAGGAGAGGGTGTAGGATAATTTTCACGAGGGAGGAAGAACGGGTCATCAGGGGATCTGGTAAATGGGGTACCAACAGAAACTTGATCGACCGCCAGAAAGGAGGTGAAATATGGAGGGTTAGGGTTATAAAGGGCATATTCTGGGGAAACCGTAGGAGCAAAAATAAAATAATCTGGTAAATCCTCTGCCACTAGTAAGTCCATAGCCGCCACCTAATGTGTAGGTGTAGTCCATATGGATGTGGAATCATAGGGTTCCTCTGAGAATTCGATAAGCTCTTCATGCATCTCAGCAATCGATAGTGATGTAGTTGACCTGTAATAGAAAGTTGAGTCTGATAGGTGCAAATCTCTACGAAAGATTCTCCCGATCCCCAAAAAAGTGCTACAGCGGCTGCAATCATAGGGGATGATGGAGGTAAAAACGTTACCTGGTGAGCTGCAGTTGAGTGGTGAGAATTATCTATGGTTACGCAGAGGTTTCAGGATCGTAACGAAGCGCGATTTCAGAGCCATTCTTCCCAAAACTGATCCAATAGTTTTCAAAAGTGAGAATATCCATGTCATAGAGTGGTTATCAATTTTATTTCCATTCTTCTTGTAAGCATATTTTAGTTCTTTGATATTAATGAAATGAATATTTATTTCTGTTGCATATCTATGTTTACTTTTATATCATTATTATGTTGCATTGTTGTGTAATTCTAGATCAGTGATATCATAGAGGTCTTATATTTCTCTGTTTTTCTTTGCATGTCCCCAATGAGGTGAGGGTATAAGTAATTATGGATGGAACTAGTTGAACCTTTGCAACACCAACCTCGCAAACCTCAGCAACCTCCCATGGCATAAGAAAATGAAGACGAGGGAGCAGGATATCGTTTCAAACTATTGCTCGAGGAAGCCCTCGAGCAACAAAGGAACGCAATGATAAATAACTTTTCCTAGATCCTTCGACAACTACCCATAGGTGATGCAGCTTCATACAATAGCCACTCTAGAGGCACCACTCCCTTTAAGGTACAAGCCAAAATTGAAATTCCCATATTTGAAGGCTAGATAGATGCAGACGCCATAGATAGATGGTTAAATCTGTTGGAAGGATATTTTTCAGTTCAGGACTTTTCCAATCGGGAAAATATTACCTTTACACTCCTCAAAGCGCCCCCCATGTTAAGGATTTGTGGGAAACCTACTATGAAAAAAGGGATGATAGAGAACCCTTACTATTTTCAGTTGCACCCATTTGGAATTCTTTCCTAGATGCCATCAAGAAACAATATTACCCCGTGGGGAGATACAAGGACAAGTACATAGAAATGGATGACATTGCATAAGCAAAGGGATCAAGATGTGCATGAGTTGATGAATATTTTCCATACCCAACACACAAAGTTGGGTATTAAATATTTAGAAAAACATCTAGTGTTCAAGTACCATAGTTGCTTGTACAAATAAATTCAGGAGGAAATGGAGTTCATGTACATCTCCTCGCTTGGTGCATCATATTACTATGCTTCCAATATTGAGAAAAAAATTAAAGAGAAGAAGCGAGACTTTGGATTTGTGCATCTGAAGCAAGGAAAAGGCGCCCCCAAACTACAAACCAAAGGAAAAATCCAAGGCGGGGTGACTCGGGACAACCTATTGAAGCCACAAGCAAAGAATAACACCGCAAAGACAAAGAAGGACGTAGGGAAATGGTGTGAGTTCCATAAGAGCAACCCACATCACAAGCGAGTGTCGAGCTAAGAAGTCATTGGTAGCTGAGCTGAAGGCTTCTGAATCAAATGCATGTTTTGACTTTGAGTTAGAACCCATCAAATGGAATGAAAAAGGGAAGCATATTATTGATAAAGAGCCTAGTGCCACCATTTCCACCACCAAGATCTAGAAGATTGAGCCCAAAGATCTAGAGGAGGGGGAGCGACTCTTCCACTCACAAATGTGGGTGATGGATTCTCCACTGCAGTTAATTATTGACAACGGAAGCCAAAATAACCCCATATCAGCAGAGGTCATGAATTGGTTGGGCCTACCGACCACACCACACCTGTAGTCGTACACCATCGAGTGGCTTCACCAAGGATGAGATCTTCGCGTCAGCAAATAATGTTTCCTTCTCTACAACATCAAGTGCTTCACATATGAGATATTGTGTGATGTTGCTCCTCTTGAAGTTTGTGATGTATTATTAGGCCAACCATACTTGTGGAAGTTTCATGTTTTGTATGAGTCTAGGCCTCGCATTTTTTTATATATTTAGGAAATAATTTATATAAGATACCAGAGGTAGCATCGCCTACCGCCATCTCTTTGATACCTGCAAAGCAATGCAGTATGATCATTTATCCGAATGGGAAATTTGTCCTCCTTATGATTCGCCCTCAAGGAAATAAGAAGATTGTGGTCACATCCATAGTCTCCAGATAAGGATCCTTTGCATGGAAAAATAAAGTGGACAAGGTCATGGAGGAGTACAGTGACATCTTCACCTCACCCACAGGGGCACCTATGCACTGTCAGGTCAAGTACTCCATCGATCTGACCCCAGGCACACTGCTACCAAAAAAACCGATCTACAGATGCTCTGTTCTAGAGAATGATGAAATTAAGAGGACGATTTAGGAGCTATTGAAAAAAGGTCACATCAAGGCAAGTTCATCACCCTGTGGGAGCCTGATCGTGTTGGTATAGAAAAAAAATTGCACCTAGAGACATTGTATTGACTATTGAGTGTTGAATAAGATCATTATCTGGAATAGGTATCTAATCCCATAGATTGATGACCTTTTGGACCTACTCAAGGGGGCCAAATATTTCAACAAGATTGATTTGAAGTTTGGTTATCACCGAGTGCCAATCAAACTCTCTTATATGTGTAAGATTGCCTTTAAATCCAACGAGGGCCTTTTTGAATGCTTGGTCATGCCTTTCAGGTTGACGAATGCCCCCAAAACCTTCATGAGGCTGATGGATGACATATTTTGGCCCTTCACCAATTCATTTGTGGTAGTGTATTTTGATGCCATCTTGATCTTCAGCCAGAGTTGGGAAGAGCACCTACACCATATTCAACAGATCTTCCAAACCCTACAACAACACAAGTTGTGTGCTAGTTTGGATAAATGCACTTTTGGTGTGACCTAGGTTCAATATTTGGGGTACATCATTGATGAGTGGGGTGTGTATGTGGACCTAGCCAAGATATAGTTTATTCGATATTGACCAGCCCTAACCACTCTAACAAAGCTACACAACTTTATAGGTCTTGTTAATTTCTACCACATGTTCATGTTGGGGTTCTCTCATATCACTTGGCCTTTGAGTCAAGTCACCAAGGGCATAGAAAAAGCAAATTTATTTTGGTCTAAATCCTAATAGAAGGAATTTTCTGATTTGAAGCATCGCCTCTTCTCTACACTAGTGCTCACATTACCAAACTTGCAACAACCATTTGAGATTGAGAAAGATGCATCTGACTATTCTATCGAGGCAGTTCTTACTCAACAAGGGAATTTATTGGAGTATCACAGTGAGACATTTTTAGACACAATCCGAAAGTATTCCACTTATGAAAAAGACATGTATTCCATTGTGCAGGCCTGCCAAAAATGGAAGCATTAAATTATGGGGAAGGATACGATCATCCACACAGATCACCGACCCCTGCATTTCATACAAATACAAGGAAAGTTGTAGAATGATCGGAATCATAAATGTTCCACATATTTGCAACAATCTCATTTGAACATCAAGTAAAAGAAGGGAAACACTAATAATGTTGCATAGTGTCTCAGCCAACCACTAGTTTTGGTGCTAACAATTGTGCTCGACTCTTGTGGACACAAGACTTCGGGGTGGACGCATCTTTACAAGAGCGATCCAGAACTCATAAACATGTATCAGATATGCCTAGAAGGTAATAAAGTCCCAAATTTTCACCTTTAGGGCACATTTTTATGCCACTTGGGACACATATGTGTTCCTTCAAGCGAGCCTGCCAAGACGATTTTGGAGGCGCACTGCAATCGATTCATTGGAAATTTCAGAGTAGAGAAAACAATGGCAGTTCTTGCACCATTTCCAATCCGATAATCAAGAATCCAGGCCTATATACTACTCTACCTACTCCTATTCGGCCTTGGGAATCCATCTCTGTGGATTACATGTCGGCCCTTCCTTCTACCAAGCAAGGAAACAAATGTGTTTTCATTGTCGTCGACAAATTCTCAAAGATGGCCATTCTGGCGACCTACAAGAATAGTATCAAAACATAAACCACCACTAAGATCTTCTTTGACCGAGTGTGGATACACTTTAGGATCCCATAGTCCATCATCTCAGATCGGGACAACAGTTTCCTGAGTACATTTTGGTCAAGCATTTTTTCGATGCTGGATACCAAGCTCATTAAGTCCATGGCCTTCCACCCTCAAACATATGGCCAAACTAAGGTCATCAACGGGTCGATTTTGCACAGTCTGCATATGTAAAAATCTAAGCATTCAAGCACATGGGATTAAATCCTCCCCTATGTATAACACAAATAAAACAAAGCTCTCCATAGCTCAACTGGCCACAATCCCTTTCAGGTTGGGTTGGGATTCCATCCAGTATGTCCCATTGATGCGGCCATACCATTTGCAGCTACTCAGGAAGATCTGTCTCATGTCCAGTCCGAAGTTGACAAGGCTACCAAATTCATTGAGCGCATTCAGTGAATCCACAAGCAAGTCCGTGGCATATTTGATAGATACAATGTTAAGTACAAGCAACATAATTATTAGCATCGGGTGCCACACAAGTTCCAGGTGGGTGAAAAAGTTTGGTTACATTTGCAAAAGGAGAGCCTCACTAGGCCCCACCACAAGCTTCGTCCACTCTGATATTGGTCGTACACCATACCAAGGATGTAGGGGGGAATTCATTCGAGGTCATCATTCCACTGTTCCTTGGCATGCACCCAATATCTAATGTGGACCAACTATGACCATACTCCCCCCATTATTGGACACATTTGACGTTTCTGAGCAGGTGAAACCAACAGAACTCAACCCCATCTGAATCAAATAGGACACAACTGACAGGATCATGGACACACAGATTAAGAACACTCGCCAAAAGAGGATCCAACTATATCGAGTTTTCAAATCCAACCAACTCCTTCACCAGTGTAAGTGGTTCACCAAGGACCAGGTTCAACAGAAATTTCCTCACCTCATGGAGGCTTTGCACACAATGGGGACCATTGCTTCCTAAGAGGGGAGGAATGATCTAGGTTTATATAGGTGACCACCCATCTATTCCACCTATATCTCCAGTCGGTTTCATCAATTTCCTTGATTATAGCAGCATTTACTATTTTTAACAGTTTTTTTAGTCCTGAACTTCCAAAGTTGTTTTAAGCCCCTAAATGAATTTTTTTTTTAGGTCCACAGCAAGCCCATAACCATATGAAATGGCTTGCAGAAAATCCTGTAGTGATCAATGACATATTTCCAACAATATATCATACATTCCAAATGAAGATCATTTGACCAAGTTACAACCCCGAGAAGTTGGCTTCCCAACGGGGCCCGCAAATTCTTGGTATTCCATCTCCTGGGGTTAGGGTTTTGGTTTTTTAGGGTTTTATTTGTTGATCAATAATAAATATCCCTTGATCCTCATTGTAACACAGTTCAGAGGCATGTATCCACCATATCTCTTCTTAGAGATAAGCTAACATCGCTCGAGCTAGTTTTATTTACATTTTGTTTGTAAGCATATTTCAGTTCTTTGATATTAATGAAATGAAGATATATTTCTATTGCATATCTATTTTTTTGTTTATATTTTTATTCTGTTTCTTTCTTGTATAATTATGGATCATATTAAACTTATTTTCTTGCATAAAAGTGGCTCAAAATGTGCAACAATTGGATTTTCGTCATGGAACAATATGTCATAATTTTTTTTTCATACATTTGTATTAAAATGCAAATAGATTTTAATTCTTGTCTTTGACAAAATTCTTATCAGTATTTTCATCCAATTCAAATTATAACCAATGTATACAAAATAAGTTCCCCCACAGTCCTCTTTCTTCCACAATTATAAATTTAAAGTTGATTTTGTCATTCTTCCCAAATAATCATTTAAGTTATTTATACCATGCACTATATCAATGCATCTATGTTTAATTCATGTTGATAAGATAACATTGGTTCAATGTTCCCTTGCTATAAACATGTATCTAAAATGTGATAGAATTCACATAGAATCAAATAGGAAATCTCCTACAACATATGCAAAATTGTTTAAATGAATTAGAATATGTTGGGATAGAATTTCATATGTACGTTCTCATTTTATAGAAAACATATGCTTCTCCATTGATTCCTTAACAATCATGCTTCAAATATGTTCTAAATTCATTATGACCTATCGCTCCACGATAAGCACAACACAACTACTCTTTACAAACTGAACATTTGGATTTTTCCTCATGTGACTATTGATTATTCCACTATTCAGTTAGTTCTTAGTCTCAAAGAATTTAATGCTTTCCAAATTCACTGGTTAGTCATCTATGCAACTCCAATATCTATGAGACAACAAATTTCTAACAAAGATCAATTAGGAAAACGAACAGCATGATATAACTATAGACGATAAATCCATAAGCCAATAGAGAATATATGCAGTAATAGCATATGCATATAACTAGATCGATGATGCAACTTTAGTTAAAAAGAGTGGAGAAAATTTTAAGTTATTTTGTTATAATCCAGTTAAAGTTACATGACTAAATGTTCTCACAAGTTAAATGGATTAAAAATTACTACAATTTCTCATCTTCCCTATAAACCTCTATTACTGAATACAAAATTTCAAATAATTCAAAAGCGATTGCTATCCATTCTATGCACATACAATTTTTCTTTTGGTCTTTACATAACCGATAACCAAATTTGGAAGTTAATTGTAACAAATTAAGTTGTATATATTGTCAACCCCACTCACTTTTATGTATGCTATGTAAACACTTTAAGCACTCACATTCAAAACAAAGGAACCACAATGTAATTGATAAATGTATCATAGAATTTTCCCTTGCCTTGGAAAACAACTTCTTTGCATATTCCTTATGCTAACAACCAAAACACACAACACTGCTTATTGTTCATTCCAATAACTAGCAAAACGACAACCTAGCAGAGCACTTAGCAAAGCACTTTGGAGAAAAAAATTCATTATAACAATCCCCCTTGAAAAATATTTGAATATGTGTTAGCAATGTGCATACCAAAAAGTGTGTGATAAACACCTAGTCAATGAAACTAAGGACATTTTACTTTTAAAAAAATAGCTTATCTTTATGCTATTCTAACTACTCATTATATACCATGATCACAAAATTTGTGTAAAATAAGGTGAAAATTATCATTCAAAAGTGTTACATGGGATGGAAGTCTATGGGAGGTGTGTGTGGATGGGGAACGTGTGTGGGGGTGCGGAAATGGGATAATAAAGAGTCACTCGTACATGCCCATCTTCCGCGTATCCTTATGCATATAAGTAGCTTACCATACAATCGAAATCAACATTACTAATGACAAATATAAGTCATTTCGACATTTTACTGTATTTTCCGCGCTAAAAAAGCTAATAGAATACCATAAATATTGAAATCGACGCATACAATTAAACGAGGTTGTAATTAAAATGAAATATCAAATATTGAAATGTACATGGTTTCGCCAACACCTCTATTGTATTCCAATATCAAATAAAATTATCCTACGTCGATATAGTAGTGGGAATGGTTAATCACCCACCCTTATTTCACACCCGATATACATTCAAAACCAAATTTTCAAGCCCAAAACTTTAATAGGCCAATACATCTAATTAATTAATTAATATGTATTTTTGTGCAGGAGGGAAGTGTGTGGAAGAGGTGTGTGAAAAGTGAATGTATGCGAAGGTGCAGGACATTGCATAACAAAGCTTATGTTCCTTGCTCCACACACCCATGCTCCTACACAACACCTCTTAATCATGCACATTAAAAATACACTCCATTTAATATTGGATAACAATTATTTAATTGACAAACATGAATCACAAATGCACTTAGTATTCAAGAAGCGTATATACCAAAATTCACACCAATATACACACAAACCATACTTTTCATGCCCAAAACTTCAATATGCCAAAAATTATAACTAGTTAATTAATATGTACTATCTTTTGGGAGGGAGGTATGTAGAAGAAGTGTGTGAAAGGTGAATGTATGCATTGGTGTGGAAGATTGTGGAAGAAAACTTATGTTCCTTTTTCTGCACACTCATTCTCTTGCACAACACCTCTTCCTCATACGCATTAAAAACACACTCCATTTAATATTTGATAATAAGTATTTAATTTGCAAATGTGAAATCAAAAATGCACTTAGTATTCAGGAAGTGTGTATAGCAAGGTTCATTGATTCTACTTGTCAAATAAAATGAACCCACATCGACATAGTAGTGGGGACAATAAACGCAAACACGTAGGTATAAACGCAAACCAAACTTTTCATGCGATAAATTTTAATAATTCAAAATCTCTAATTAATTGATTAATATGTAGTGTTATGCAGGAGGTAGGTGTGCGAAGGGGGAATGTATGCAAACACATGGAAACTTCCACAAGAAACTGTCTATTCCTTGCTTTGCACACTCTTTCTCCAACACAACACTCCTTCCTCGGACACATTAAAAAGACACTTCATTTAATATTAGATAATAAGTATTTAATTCACAAATGTGGCACAAATGCAATTAGTATTCAGGAACCGCGAATACCAATATTCGTTGATTCTACTTTTATACAATTTTCAAATCAATAGGAGAAATGTTGTGAAATAAATAAAAATAAACATCTAAATATTGAACAAAATATAATCAAATTAAAACATTAGTGTGTAATGAAATAAGCTATTAGAGTAAATGTTATTAAGCACTCAAATGATGTCTTGAATGCATAATTAGTCGAAAAAATGTCGAAAAGACTTACATATTAATATGTGCTAGTCCATGGCATGAGAAGTCGATTAATATTAGAAAATGGACCCCACACTTGATATTCATTCAATAACATGGGTGGATAAATACCATGGGTGATGAATACCATGGTTGGATGCCATTTACAATACTATGGCTAAATTCCATGTGTGAATGAATACCATGGGTGGATACATACCATGGATGAATGAATACCATGGATATATGTCACTTACAAAACCATGGCGGATAAATACTATGGGTGGATGAACACCATGGGTGTAGACCACTTTCCATTCGAATCAGCGAAGGGGGAATATATGCAAACTTATGATACATTCTAGGAAAAAGTTTATGTTCCTTACTCCACACACACATTCCCATGCACAAAAATTCCTAATTAATCAATTAATATGTAATGTGAATATGGAACATTACAGAATAAACTAGTATTCAGAAATCGTGAATACCAATGTTTGTCATTTTATCACATCTTGTTTACATCCTGATATCAAATAAAACATACATGTAAACCAAAATTTTCATGCCCCAAACTTTAATAACCCAAAACCGCTAATTAATTTATTTCTATGTAGTGTTGTGCGGGAAATTTGAGATCACAAATGCACATAGTATTTGAGAACCATGAATACCAATATTCAGTGTTTCTACTTTGATATAGTTTTTAAACGATTAAAATCTTCAAATAGGGTTTCCATATATATCAAGTGGTTATGTCGACGTGGACTTGTTTTGATTGATATCGGGATGCAAAGGACCTCTCGCAACACTACTTTGTCAATGATCTGATGTGCAGCTTTCAAAACTATATTCAAGGGCTTAAAATAATTTTATGTCTACAAAAATAAGTTTCGTTTGTGCCCTTGTTCTCCCACAAACAAGGCATTGTTTGAACGCTTAATAGCATTTACTTTGAAATTTTGTATATAGTGTGCAAAGAGCTTCATAGCTAGCATCCATTCTAGCATATTGAAACAATGTGTAGAGGAGTTATATGAGCAGGAGAACCCTTATTTGATCACTTTCGCACCTCCACACAAACTTCCTTCCGTGCACTTCTTCTACATATTGTAAAACGTCAACTTTATTTTTCCAACAATGTTTGGTGAAATGTCACATAAGCTCAATCAACTTCCCGTATTTCTAAGTAGCATATATTAAACCATTAATTAAGGCTTAATCCTATGATTAAATAAATTCGTAACTTTGAAACTAATTTTATATTGGAATTTCAAAACTAGTTTTCTAAGTTAGTAGCATAATTAAAAACATGGAACTTAAACAAACAAATTCATTGAAATGTGCCTTTATATAATGTTAATAGCTACATATCACGTAACCACAAGATGAATGTTAGGTCCCTATATTACTAGTATAGTCTCTTATTGTTGTCAGTGTAACCCCCTTATTGTTATTATTGTACCCCTATAACCCCCATATTGTTATTATTGTGCCCTTAAATTATTATTGTTAGGTCAGCTAGAATTACATTGTGGCCCCACTAGGATTACATTGTGGCCCCATGGACTCCTATGTATAGAAAGGAGGTTTTGTAATTTGTATAATCTAATAATTGTTCATTCATGTAATGTATTGGAGGTTGTCCCCTCGAAGTGGCTTATTTCTAAGGCGTTGATATCTCTTTTCTTCTATTTTTGGAGCTGGCTTCACAACATTTGGTACCACAGCTTTGGATTCTAGGGTTTCGCTGCTCCAAACAGGTCATCGTGGAATTTTCACTATAAAAATTTTTCTACGAAGTTTTAGAAGCTAAAATTTTTAGGGTGCGAAGCCGAAATCTTGAGGAACATCATCGCAAAATTTCAGAGCTTGGTTCGCAATATTTTCGAAGATATGATCTGTGGAAGTTAGGTCTTTTTGCAGGCTCTTCAATTTAATCTAAACATGTCATCATGGAATTTGCGCTATAACTTTGTTTCTACGAAGGTTCAGAATCTGAAATTTTTAGGGCACGAAGCTGAAATCCTAAGGAAATTTGTCGCAAAATTTCAGAGCTTGGTTCACAATATTTTCGGAGATATGATTTGTGGAATGTAGTGCTTTTTCAGGCTCCTGAATTTCATCTCAAAGAGGTGATTGTGGGAAAATCTTCATAACTCTATCTCTAAGTATCAGATTGGAGTGTCGTAAAAATTGATCACAAGTAAACGGACTATAGTCTCTTTGATATCAATTTCAGAGCTAAAAGACGAAACAGTGACACGTGGCAAGTCGTACAAGTTCGCTTTACTGAACTAGTCCATAATTAGGTCATTGTGGGAGATTGGACATAACTTTGTCTTGGAGAATCCAAATCAAGTCAGACCTGTGGCATTTGAAAGATAATTTAGAAGGCTACCTCAGTGCCAAATTTCAGATATTGAAGAGCTGAAATCATAGAGATAATCCAATTTCAATATCTAGCTCCTCAAAAGCAAGAAAAAGGTGTGTATTTTTTTTCCGAATTGCATAAGTCTTGTTTGAAGAATCAATTTGAATTGATTCCAAGGGCATATTGTAGAATAGATATTAGTATTGGGTTCTAAAAAATGCCCCGTAAAAATAATTCAACACCCATTAAGCCTTCGAAGGCTCTACTATGACTCATGAAGATGAAGAATTGCAACATGATCTATCAAAATTACAAGAGCAAATGCACCAAATTTCGTCTCGCAAAGAGCAACAAAAAATGAAATGGAAGTTTTGAAGAAAGGCGTGGAAGCGAAGATGGATAGTTTGAAGAATAATATGGATGGTTTGAAGAAATGCGTGGAATCTAAGATAGATGGCATGGAAGTTGGCATGGAATCTAAGATGGATCGTATGGAAGCTAAGATCGATGAAAAAATGAAAGACAACATGGAAAACATGAAGAATGATCTAAAAGCAGACATGGAAGGTTTGAAAAAGTTTGTACAAGAAATGTTCCTAATGGTGAAAATATAGTAGAGGAAACTTGATGAGAACAAAATAAATGTTAATTGTGACTTCATAAACTCTAATGGTGGCGGGAAGAACCACCATATTCCAAAAATGGATATGAGGAAGTTTGATGGAAAGGATCCTATAACATGGATACTACAGATGGAGCAATATTTTGATCTCCATAATGTGAAAAACACACAAAAGGTACGCATTGCAACTTTACATTTAGAACGAAACACATTTGTATGGTATCGATGGATTTGCTCCTGTAAAATTTTTTTCACTTGGTCAATTTTTACAGAGGAAATGATAGCACATTATGAGGATACAAAGAGCAATACCTTCTTTATCCAATTGATAAATCTCAAACAAAAGGGTTTAATGGGGTAGCACGTTGAGGACTTCCAAAAATTGAATATAAGGGTAACTGATATTCCAAAGGAACACAGGATTGATCTCTTCATAGGTACTTTAAAGGATAACATCCAACATGAAATTCGTGTTTTGGAACCTGATTCATTGGAGAAGGCATTCAGGTTGGCAAGAAAAATTGAATGTAAAATTATGGCGAAAAGGAAGCCTACCACTCACATCTATAAATATGGAAGTGTTGCTACTCCTAGACTTCCACAACCTACAAGGTTGACACCACAAAAATTGGAAGAAAAAAGAGAAAAAGGGCTTTGCTACATTTGTGATAGAAAATACACTAAAGGTCATAAGTGTGTCGAGAAGAAATTATTTTACATAGATTGTGAAGAGGAGGAAGAAAATGAACAAGAAGAGGATATAAACCAGGAACCAACCCTAGAGAAAGAAGAAATGAGTCCGACCATATCCTGTAATGCATTGATAGGAATTACAATTACCACTCCTCAAAATCTCAAGATAGAAGGACATATCAAGAAGAAAAATGTAATAATGTTGATTGATTCAGGTAGTACCCATAATTTTATTCATTGTAAGGTAGCTAAGGAATTAAATTGCTTCCTTTATCTAGCACCAAAGTGTCAAGTGATGGTTGCAAATGGAGGAACTATAAATTGTTCTGGAAAGTGCCATAATATCAAGCTAACCATGGGGGAATATGTGTTGAATAGTCAAATGCTTTCCATTCTAATGGGAGGTGATGATGTTGTACTAGGAGTACAATGGTTACAATCTTTGGGAATGGTAGCGTTTAATTTTCAAGAACATTTTAAAGGAAAGGAAGTCGAATTATGGGGCATTACAGGAAACCAAGAAAGATAATAAGCCTAATGTCAAGGACAAAGCTTCTAAAGAAAGAACAACGAGGCGTAATTGCACAATTATGCTCATCAGGAAGTTCCAACATCAAAATCATCTATTTCTGCAAATCTCCAACAAGTCTTGGACAATCATTCCAAGGTGTTTGAAACTCCCAAAGGACTCCCACCTATTCGTGATCATGATCATGCTATTCATTTGATTCCATGAAGTGTTCCTCCAAACATCAGGCCTTATCGATATCCTTATGTCCAAAAGAGAAAAATTGAACGTATGATTTCATAAATGTTAGAGGCGGGTATAATTCAACCTAGTCAAAGTTCTTTCTCTGCTCCTGTAGTATTGGTACACAAGAAGGATGGATCATGGCGCATGTGTCCAGATTATAGGGAGATCAATAAGCTCACCATTAAAGATAAATTTCTCATTCCTATGATTGATGAATTATTGGATGAATTACATGGAGCTGCAAAAGATAGTACTATGGTCCTTACAAGGTGCTACAAAAGATTAGTACTATGGCATACAAATTGGAGCTTCCTGCTTCTTCATGAGTGCATCCAGTTTTCCATGTTTCATGCTTAAATAAGGTTATAGGTGAAAATCTTCCAGTTCAAACAATATTGCCAGAACTTGATGAGGAAGGAAAAATCATATTGGAACTTGAAGCGGTTATGGAAACAAGAACTCGACAGCTACGAAATCAATCAATTTCAGAGTATCTCATCAAGTGGAAGAACTTACCCACTGAAGATTCTACATGGGAGGATGAGAATTTTATACAAAAACACCCAAAGCTACTCAAGCGTTGAGTACAATACTTTTTTGAAGGAGAGGGGCATGTTAGGTCCCTATATTATTAGTATAGTCCCTTATTGTTGTTAGTGTAACCCCCTTATTGTTATTATTGTAACCCTGTAACCCCCATATTGTTATTATTGTGCCCTTAAATTATTATTGTTAGGTCGGCTAGGATTACATTGTGGCCCAATGAACTCCTATATATAGAAAGGAGGTTTTGTAATTTGTATCATCCAAGAATTGTTCATTCATGTAATGTATTGGAGGTTGCCCCCTCGAAGTGGCTTATTTCTAAGGCATTGATATCTCTTTTATTCTATTTTTGGAGTTGGCTTCACAACAATGAAATCAGATCTCAACCATCCAACAAATCGAAAAATCTCTGCAGCAATGATCAAACTATTCAAGTAGAAAGTATAATGTGGAGTTAATATTGGAACTGCTAAGGTGTGGACTCCCCCCCACTCCTCGTAACTAGTCAATGGCGATTCAATCTTACTAGTTACTAGTAACAAGGACATCTGCACCTTCCGTAGAACACTTCTTGATTTTGATAATTCAATTATATAAACCAAACTTTAATAATCCAAAAACGTTATTTAATTAATTAATATGTAGTATTGTGCGGGAGGGAGATATGCGGATGAAGTGTGTGGAGGGAGAATGTATGCAGACTTACGGAACATTTCGAGAGAAAGTTTATGTTCCTTGCTATGCACAACACTTCTAATTAGTCGATTTATATGTAGGGTGAATACGAAACATTGTGGAAGAAACTAGTATTCAGAAACTGTAAATACCAAAAATCATCGTTTTTCCACAACTCCTTTACATCTCAATATCAAATAAAACGTAAATGTAAACCAAAATTTTCATGCCACAAGCCTTAACAAGCCAAAATCGATAATTAATTGATTAAAATGTAGTTTTGTGCGGGAGGGAGATATGCTGACGAAGTGTGCAAAGGGAGAATGTGTGTGGAGTTTCAAAAAATTCCAAGAGAAATTTTATGTTCCTTGCTCCAAAATATCATTCCCCTGCACAAGACTTCTTCCTCGCACTCAAACTTAAATAAAATAAAACCAAAAATTAATTGGTTAATAATTATTTAATTGACAAATGTAAAATTACAAATGCACATAGTCAAGCTTTCTCTACATATTTGTTCAACCACACCCCTTCCCCCTCCCCACCCCCCGCTTTGGTAACCAACCTACAACCTCGTCAGTGTTAGCATCAATGGGCAAAGCACTAGCAATGTCAAGCATAATAGTGTCAGTGTTAGAGCACTCACCGACATAATGGTTCCCTCCAAAATTAGTCTTTTTCTTTTAAATAATTTGTTAAGTAGTGACAAATATTGAAAATAAATCGTCGTCCACTAGGGGATTTATGTCACACCAATACTTGTTCGGCTAATGGAAAATTAAAAATAACATTTCCATAAATTAGAAATTATTTTTGAATTTACGAGAAAATAGGAATATTTAGCATATTCCTGAAACTTTGGTTAAAGTTACAAAAACTCAGGGAAATAATAAAGTCAACAAACTTTGACCGCGAGTCGAGTGCTATAGTCCCTAGTGAGGCAAGGACTTATAAAGCATAACTAAATACAATGAACAAAACTGATTTTCAAACATTTACAAAGTCCAAACCAAACATATTTTAAAAATAACAAGTTCTATGATTTCGATGTAAAATGGCATCACAAACTATATACATGCTTGCAATATTCTAAATATGTCTTCCCAAGTTGAGCCTCCAAAAAAATAGCCTAGCCTCAAAATGAATACAATCACAACAAACCAATAATGTTTGTCATTGTTCTCAAAGGTAAACAAATAGAATGTGAGGGTTGTAATGTTTTCCATTGTTCTCATAGGTGTTGAAGTATATTAATATTTGATACAAGATCAATGTACTCCATCTGACATCATATAATTATTCCTATTCAGCCCATTGTTCATGGTTTACGGCTTAAGAGAACAGATGAAACGGATGGAATTTGGAGCTCCAAGCACCATAAATGTCAATAAAATTCATATGATGTGAATAGATATCTCAATTCTCTCATTACCGCGATGGAGAGATTGTAGTCAAACAAGCACAGTTTATTATAAGTGTTTTAACATAAAAAAATTCTTCATAAATTTCAATAAACATCATTCTTCATAAGCCAAATCTTTCTTTACAAAATGCAAATTTATTATTAAAAGAGTATAATTATAATAGTTGTACATTTTATGAACCATATCATGTTTCAACCCATGAAATTTGATACATATAATAGATTAATTTGGACACCTAACAAATTGCTTAATCTCTAAAATCTCTATGTTCATTCGAACAAACTTTCCAATATGCCATCCTCCATCTCCCAGTTGCCACTAGAGAGATTATCTCTTCAAGTAAACATTACGAACAAGCTTTCCAATATGTCATCCTCCATCTCCCAGTTGCCACTAGCCAGATTATCTCTTCAAATAAACATGACTTGTGAGTTATAACAAGCTTAAAAGCCTTCTTTATTTGTTTGGAGATATGGTGCAAACTTCTTGATTTGTTTGGAGATATGGTGCAAACTGCGATAGAAACAAACTAGATTATCATACAATGCCAAAGATCGACTAGTTGCCTGCAAACAGTCAAGAAGTACATGAACAATCAAGCCACGACCCACCATGAGCTTCCTATCATGTAGCTTGTCATTCTTGGCGAGAAAGCTACCACGTAGGATAGCTTCCACATGTGACACCGTGACAGGCCCCCGACCCAAACAGAACGTCCCTTTTAGCTTGACGTAGGTAATAATAACATTTTTCGTTTAAAACAATAAAAAAATCGTCGAAAATATGTTTTATAAACTTCAAGAGATGATCATGTAAAATTTTTAAATGTATTTGATGGGCAAAATGCCCTATGATGCGCAATTTGCCCGTCAAATTCGAACCAGAGAATTTCTCTTTGAGGAAATTTCATTGTTCTATAATGATTATATTTGGACTTAGTGTGTGGACTATTGGAAGCTTCCTTTCCACCTTTTTCAACTTCCATGAAACAAGTCACGTCACTCGAAAATGCACAAGCACTTCTACTCCAAATGTACAAAAGAAAAAGTGTGGGTATAAACAAAGCATGCAATCTCCAAGAAGGATGTGATTGATGAGACTATTTCCCCTCATCCCAATGTTTCCACATTCCCAAAACCTTGAGTGGAAGACTCCTTTGGATAGTATGCCTTCGTTTATTTTCCCTCCTCGTGCTCGCACTTCGATGGAAAATGTTGGTTCTCAGACCTCTCCTTCCCACGAGGATGTTACTGTGCCTCCCCCTTCCCTGAGCCAGGCCCCGTCTTTCCTAAGCCTCTGTGAGAGGTCCATGTTCTTAATAAGTTGTCTATGTCTTTTACTTCGCCTAGCCCCTCTATAAGAGAATGTGTTGTTGCAGCTCCATACACTCTTCGCTCAAAGGTTAAAGTGACAAAGTATTGTATGTGTTTTGAGGAAACATGTCCTTGGACTCCCCCCATTATAAACCATGTTGGATGCAAATCAAATCTTCTTCCTTCACAACCAATGTTTTGCAAAAAATTAAGAAAGGTAAACAAGTCACCATCTTTCATGCATTTAGAGCAAGAAATGTTGTTCTTTAGTCCCTCCATGATCATCCTCTACCAAAATGTTAAGGAGATGAGGGACCAAAAGTAATTAACTTTCAATTAGCTCATTTGGAGCCATAATCCGAATTTCTTTTTCCTACAAGAAACTATGTATCTGGGTGGTAACGATGTTGATATGCTCAATGCTTGACTTTAAGATTGGTCCTTTGCATCCTTGGAAGTGGATGGCATGTCGAGTGGTCTAATCACAAGGTAGAGTCCATCGTTCTCATGATGTATCTGGGTGGTAACAATGTTGATATGCTCAATGCTTGACTTTAAGATTGGTCCTTTGCATCCTTGGATGTGGATGGCATGTCGGGTGGTCTAATCACAAGGTAGAGTCCATCGTTCTCTACTCTTTCTTCATCTGCTTCCCTATATTCCAGTTCAATTTCATTGATGCACAAGGTTCTAGCCACATTTTTAACCTACTAAATATCTACTACCCTTATAAAGGCAGGGAGGAATATTGGGATTAGTAGGTGATTACTAGGAGTTTGGATCTACCTTCCCTTATCATTGGATAAGTTGTGACTTTAATTTGTCACAAAGGAAAATTTGGGGTACTAGGTCTTTCCTTGACCCGATGGGGGTTATTATCATTGTATGTTAGAGAATCATTGTCTCCTAGATCTTGAACCAATCAAACTTATGCCTACTTTGAGGAATTATTGAATTAGTGACAAAGTTGTCACCAAGTGGTTGAAATATTTTTTGAAAAACAGTTAGTGGTTGTGGTTAAGACATGGACTCATCATATCACCTTCCAGTCATTCTTATGCTTGGTTATACGATTAAAAATCCATCGCGTATGTATAAATTTAGTAGGGCATGTTTCAGATGGAGGATTTCAAGAACTTAGTGATACAAGCTTAGGAACCTCTTTCTGGTTCCTCTACTCATTCTTACATGGCCCACTTGGCAAACAATATCTCTCAGTTTCACTTGGAAGCTATGAAATGGGAAGTATTCAAAACCAATGTCAACGGAGACTTTGAAGGGGATTGAATCAACTATCAAAGCCTTTCATCAAAACATGGACCACATTTCCTTCAAGGATGCGAACCTTTTTTGCCTCAAGAGGTTTGAGGAGGAGAGACAAACCTTGCTTAAGAGGGAAGTGTTCGAGCCATGGGTAAAGTGCATGACCATTTTGGATAAAGGCAAAAATAACACAAATCATTTCACAAGTATGCAATGTTTTAGAAAAATGTCAACGCCATTTGAAACATTCATTTGAGCATTAATTTTTCCTCCACTCTTTCTCAATCATTGTAGAGGAAGGGTTGTGTTTTTATATCACATATTCATTAATCCCCCTAGCTACTCCATCCACAATATCTTAGGAGTTGTTGACCTCTTCCCATAGATTATCTCAAAGGAAATGAACCAAGATTTGTGCGATGTCATGTCCAAAGCAAAAATCTAAAATGTTATATCCTCCATGTAGAAAGATAAGATCCCAAGGTCGAATGGATTGTTCGTTGAGTTCTATATCAGTGTTTTTGACTTGATGAAGACCGGCATATGGTTAGTGGCTAATGTTTCATGAAGTTCCGGAAAGACCCTTGGATCCCTAAACAAAACTCACATTGCTCTCATCCCCGAGAAGCGTGACATATCTTCCTTTGTTAATTATATGACCATATCAAATTTATCATTTTTTTTAGCGCCGCTCCTCTGTATTTGAATTTTTTCGCGCTCGCTCAGTCTCCTGCTGGGCTCGGCTCTGCCCTGCCCGAGCTGGGTGTGGAGACCTATGCTGCAGGGGTGGCCGCTGGTGAGAGCTGTGTTTTGGACAGGTGGGGCTCTGTTCTGTTCTCGCTCTTTTTCTTTCGTCTTTGTTCTGGGCGTCCGTTCTGACTTTGGCTGGGCTCGGCCTTGTTCTGTCTGACCTGGTGAGCCTGGGAGGCCCTTGGTGCGCGGGTCATTCTTGTCTGGCTTGACCCAGGCCATCGTGCCTGCCCCATCTTCTTTGGTTTGCTAGCTCCGGGAGCTGTTGTCTCGGTGCATGGGGACCCTGCTCTGACCCCTGCACCTTCACCCTTGAACATGTCGACCGAAGGTGATTCTCAACCTTCAGATATTGAAGCTTTTCGCTCCCTAGTTGCTGCAGCCATCAAGAGGCCACCCTCGGTCTCGCAACAAAAGTTCGTAAAGAGGCTGGACACCATCCCTAAGGTGTCTCTACCGACTGATGAAACATGCAGATCTGCGTTAAACCTTGCTGAAAGGGGCCTCATCGGCCAGTTTACAGGGCTATGGCCATCCCCGAAGGCTGTTGATGATTGGGTCAGGCGAAACTGGAACCCACTGGTGAAGGAAGGTATAAAAAGTCACTTCGTAGGAAAAGGGTTTTTCGTTTTTGTGTTCGACAACGTGGAAGACCGAAGCTTGATATTCAGAAGCGGACCTTACTTCATGGGTCCCCAAGGGTTATACCTGAACAAATGGTCCCCCGATTTCGACCCTGCTCAAGATGTGCCCACAGCCGTTCCTGTTTGGGTGCGCCTCCCGCACCTCCCCCTCCATTGTTGGAGTCAGAGTGCTTTGCAGTCCATAGGGAATGCCCTCGGCAGGTATATTGACCAGGCCCCGAGAAAGGATCAATTCTCTTGCGCACGCATCTGTGTGGAAGTTGACCTGGAGGTTGGGCTCCCTGAAGCCATCAATCTTTCGGTGGCTGACTGGTCGCACATTCAAGAGTTAGATTACGAACAGCTGCCTTTTAAATGCCGTCATTGCCACGAATATGGGCACTTTGCAAGATATTGTAAAAAAAAAACGAAGAAATAGCAGAGAAAGAAAAAGGCGAGCAGTGGAAGCAAGCAAAGAGGACTGCAAGCAGCAGGCAAAACAACAAAAACAGAGTAAAAGAGACAGGGAACAAAGCAGGGCAAGAAGGAGCAAGCAATCAACCCAGTGGAAGCAGGGAAAACAACATCATTGCTGGAGACAAAAACCCCTTCGAATCCCTTACCCCGCAGACAGATACTCCAGAGATCGAGCAGGAAGAACCTCAACAGACGAATAATGCAGACATGCAAGAGACAGGTAACATTCTAATCCCAAACTCTAGTAATACTTCTTCTCCTTCTTACGCTGATATCATAAAACAAAAGAAGAAGACTCAAGAAAACACGTGCTCTTCTGATGAGGAAACCTTCGAAAGGCCAACAAAAAAAGTGGGAAGAAGAACAAACAAGGAAACAAGGGAAGAAGAATCGGAACGGCAGAAAACCCTAGGCAGCCAAACTACTATTGAAATGTCCATTGGGAGAAATACTAGACCAAGGGCGCCCAAGGGAGGAGGTCCCACTCAATCAAGTGGTAAATGATGCAGTTGGTCTCTTGGAACTGCAGGGGTCTGGGTAATCCCAATAAGGCAGAGGCAATCAAGGATTTATTGAAGATGGAAACAGCGGACATCCTAATGCTCCAAGAGACCAAAATAGAAGGAGAAACTCTCCTAAATACTAGCACCATGAAATGGAAGTATGATTCAGGAAAGGCAGTCAGTGCAAGGGGTTCGGCTGGAGGTATTGGCACTCTTTGGTCAAAAAACTCCTTCACACTAGTTCGATCTACTGAGACCCAGCATTGGATCTTCACAGAGCTGCGATATATTACAAGTAACCTCTCTCTCGCCCTGTTTAATTTGTATGTTCCTGTGCATTATGAAGAAAAGAGAGAGTGCTGGAGGTCACTCTTGGAATTTATAGAGCAGATCAACCCCAAAAATATGATCATAGGTGGTGATTTGAATATTATTCTGGACTCCACAGAAAAAAGAGGAGGGAATTACTCTAGGGATCATTTTCTTAATACAGTGGGAAATCTGATTCTGCAGTGGGATTTAGTTGACCCCAAACCCATGAAAGGAAAATATACCTGGACTAACAATAGAACAGGAGTAAATCATATCTCTGCTAGGCTTGATAGATACCTAATCAGCAGTTCCTTAATGATGGAAAACAGAATAGTCTTTTCCAAGATACTCCCAAAGCTTACATCGGATCACAAGCCAATCCTTTTATGCCTAAAAGAAGAAGAAGACCTAGGTCCCCTTCCTTTTCGCTTTAATCCTCTCTGGGCAGGAATGGAAGGCTTTTTTGAAACAGTTCAAACAGCTTGGAGGGAAGATGTTTTCGATTCCCCAAGCTATGTGTGGGAACAAAAAATGAAAAACACAAAAAAAGCTCTCAAGGATTGGATAAAGCATCCCAGGCACACCCCCACTAGCCAGAGAAAGGAGGCAGTTCTGCTGTTGGAAGGATTACAATTTGAAATGGAGGAGAAGGATCCCTCCCCCATAGACCTAGCAAACGAAAAATCTGCTCAAAGGAATACATACTGTTCTTTTAGAAACGAAGAAGAACACTGGCGCTTAAAGTCTAGAAGTCTGTGGCTTAAATCTGGAGACAGAAATACCACATACTTCCATAGACAGTGTAGGGCTCGCCTTTCACGCAACCATATAGCAGAAATCACCAACTCTAATGGACAGGTGTATAAAGGATTTACTCAAATCAAAGATGCAGCTGTTATTCATTTTCAGAATCTTCTAAGTGCAGAAAGAAATGTGAATGAGGAGGATGCAACAGAATTTCTCTCAACCATACCAAATTTGGTCAATATGGAAGACAATGACTCTCTGATGAGGCCTGTCACTGAAGAAGAGATAACTCAAATAGTCTGGTCCATGGAACCAGACAAATCACCAGGGCCCGATGGCTTTTCAGTACATTTTTATAGAATATGTTGGGAGATTATCAAAGAAGATCTCTTCAGAATGATAAGAGGATTCTTGAGGAAGGCAAAAGTGGGTGGAGGTATAAACTCTACCTTCCTCGCTTTAATCCCCAAGGATACAAATCCTAGCTCCTTTGACAGATATAGGCCGATTTCACTCTGTAACTCATCATATAAAATTGTGGCCAAACTGTTGGCTAACAGAATTAAGCCTCTTCTACAAAAGCTCATCTCTCCGGCCCAAGGAGGTTTTGTCCAGGGCAGACAGCTACTGGACAATGTCATACAAATACAAGAAGCCCTGCATTCCAGTCAAAGCAGGAAAGAACAAGGTATGATTATTAAGTTGGATATGTGTAACGCCTTCGACAGAGTGAATCGTTCCTTTTTGTACAGGGTCCTTGCAACCTTCGGATTCAAACAAGAATTTATAAATCTCATCAAAGCTTGTACTGAAAACATTTGGATAGCCCCAATGGTGAATGGCAGACCAGCTGAGTTCTTTTTAACCACTAGGGGTCTGAGGCAGGGCTGCCCTCTTTCCCCCTACCTCTACATTCTGATAGCTGATTCACTAAGCAAAAAGCTGTCTCAGGAGAAGCAAATTGGATCCATACCAGGGATAAGAATTGCGCAAGGCGTTGCTCCGGTGAACCACGCGCTTTTCGCTGATGATTCCCTCCTCCTCGGAGGAGCCTCCATGAGAATGGCCAACGCCTTCAAAAACATTCTCAAAAAGTTCTGCAACTGCACAGGAGCGTTAATTAGTGAGAGGAAAAGTGCTGTCTATGGATGGAATATAGACCAGCATTCGATTGAGAGGATTGCCAGCGTGCTTGGATTCAAAGGTTATGCTGAGTGGGATAGAATAGAGTATTTAGGCCTTCCTTTGACGCTGGGTTCAAATCGTAATCACCTGTGGGAGGAGACGATATCAAAGTTTAAGAACAAGATCGATGCGTGGGGTGGAGTATGGCTCTCTACAGGTGGCAAGCTTACCTTAATTCGCGTTGTTCTATCTGCTATCCCAACCTTCCAAACCTCGCTGTTGTTGGCTCCAAAGCAAATTGCTAACCAGATCTCAAGCATTATACGAAATTTCCTTTGGAAAGGTGGAAAGGGTAACAGCAACCGTTTTCATCTAATTAACTGGGAAACAACGAAGCGTCCCTATGCAGAGGGCGGACTTCAAATACGTGACCCACAGCATGCTAATCTAGCAATGGGATGCAAACTGCTGTGGCAGCTTATCACAGAGCCGCTGCACCCTGTCAGTCAAATTTTTAAACAGAAGTACCTTAACAATCATTCGCTTTCCAACTTCAGTCCAACGCAAGCTATGAAAGGAACGCAGGCTTGGAGGCTTTGTTGTAAAGGGCTCGAATTCTTCAGATCACAGTTGTATAAAATTCCAGGAAACGGTAAAAGCACTCTGCTGTGGAAAGATCGAATAATGGGGCACCCTCCACTATCAGATAATAATGAAATTGTCGACTTAAGAGCCTGGTTAAGATCAAGAGGAATAAGAAAAGTCGAGGACATCGTTGAGTGGGACTGCATTGGCTACTAGCAGCGATGGAGACTGCCCATCATTCCAGCACACCTAAAAAATCAGCTGAATATCCTCACAGAAGCCATTTCAGATTTTACACCTGTGCACAAGGATGAGGCTGACTCTTGGGGATGGGGGAAAACAGGTGTGTACACAGTCAAGCAAGGTTACTTTCAGCTGCAAGGCAAAAAGGCCTCTCAGCATCCGGAATCAGTGTGGAAGCTGATCTGGGAATCCTTCAGCATTCCTAAGATTAATTTCTTTTTCTGGACCTTATTTCATAATAAAATTCTGACTGGTGACAACCTGTGCAAAAGAAACATAGCAGGTCCTCACCGCTGCGTGCTCTGCAAAAAAGCCTTGGAAACCTCAGTACACATGTTCATCGATTGTGAGTATGCTCAGAAGGCTTGGACTAGCTTCCTGACAGGTCTGAATGTGATCCCTCCTTCCCATTGTTCGATCACTGACATGTTTTCGTCTTGGAGAGCTCGATACCCCCTCAAAATCACTGAAAAATCTCTCTGGCTTAAGGTGTGGATTGCAGCCCCTAAATATCTTTGCTGGAAGCTGTGGCTCGCCAGGAATGATATAGTCTTCAATCAAAAAGAAACAACAGCAGAGAATGCTGCTGATCAGGCCAAGAATCTACTTCTAGAAACTTTACGACATTCCATTGTCAAAGATGATAGCTTCATACGAAAGGAGGAAAGGGCATGGCTGGATGGCTTCTCCCCCATGTTGAGAACTTCAGCAATTACTCGCCTAATTCAAAAGGAAAATTGGCAGATTAGAGACACCTGGGAAAGTTTTCAGAAGTGGTGGAAAGCACAAGGTAAATGCACTATCTTCTTTGACGGAGCCTCGAAAGGCAACCCAGGCAGGTCTGGGGCAGGCGGGGTTGTTTATCTTCCGAATGGGAGAAAGGAGGACTTCAGCTGGGGTCTTGGGTTTAAAACCAACAATCAGGCCGAAGTCCTCAGTCTTCTAAAAGCTTGTCAACTGGCCAGAAAAGGAAACGTAAGAGACATCTTAATTTTTGGAGACTCTGAATTGTTGATAAAATCCTTGATAAACAAAAAAGCGCCCAAGGATCCAGTACTAAACAAGCAGCTTAAAAGAGTGAGTAGAATCCTACAGGAATTCTCCACAGCTCAAATCTTCCATATCCTCAGAGATTTAAACAAAGAAGCAGACACATTGGCAAATACAGGATGCACACTAGAAACAAGCATGATCAGCATAAATGAAGGGGCACCGAAAATGGCACCTATTCCCTAAATGGGCATCTATCCACGCAAAAGCTGAGAATTGTAATGACAGAAACAGTGAATTGTAAGCTTGATCTGGCTATAGCCATTTTTCTACATCAATAAAAATACCCGTTACAGTTAAAAAAAAATTATATGACCATATCATTTTGTAATGTTATATACAAGCTAGATACAAAAGTAATATTGTCCACCTAAAACCCATTTTGAACAATGTTATCTCAGACAAACTTTGGTTTCCCATATGGGAAACAAATTCATGATAACATAGCTATTACGCAAAACACCATCCACTTCATTAAATTGTGCAAAAAGCCTACATTGGTGTCTAAAATAGATCTATCTAATGTTGCAGCTATTACTCAAGAGACTATCCATTTCATTAAATCATGTAAAAAGCTTGATCGATGTATAATGATCATTCGTCTCAATCCAAGGATAATCACCAATATGGGCATTCAAATTGTTGCCCACTTTACTTTTCCCTGTCCTAAAATAACAAAACAATTTTATAAAAAATGAAGCTTATTGAATCATTGCAAACTCTTGAACGTGTATTTCAATTGATGGAATATAATTATTTTTTCTCAAAAAAATAACTAATCTATGTCAACTTCAAACTTATAGTTGTTAGACCTTATTAAATCATCATTTCATCACTTGCTACACTCGAGAATCATGCCCAAGTTTTTTTCAAGCAAGTAATAACAAAAGCACCTAATGTAACCTCATTGTTGCATCCTCAGTGACAAAATTGTAACAACTTAAATATATTAATTTCTATTTATTTTGCAAAATTAAACTGTTATATTTTTCTACCTTTACAAACCTCATTTCTATTTTACAAAATCAGCATAGATTCATTCTAATATAATCTTTAGTTTTATTAAAAACGAAAACAGATCATCATAAAACATAGCATAAACATCCTACTACAAGAAACATCTCGAGAAAAATACATCTATCATATGCTTTTATCACTTTTATTGTTTATAATCTAGATTTCTTTTATAATGTTTCATTTATATGAAACACTTGAAATTTTCATGGGTTAACGTATCAGTGATCTTTACATTTTATTCATACTACATTGCATTTATATGTATGTTTTACTTTCCATATTAAAATTGTTATGTTTATTTTAACTTTATAAATTTTATTCAAAAAGAATAAATTTATTCAAAAATAAATAAAAAAATAAATAAAATTAACCTTAAAATTAGGAAATTAAAATTGTTGTGTTTATTTTAACTTTATAAATTTTATTCAACAAGGAAAAAAACATTAACCTTAAAATTAGGAAAATCAGTGCACATGGTTTTGGATGGTGATAGGGTGCTTTGTTAAGACACTTCTTGATGTGAGGTCACTAGTTCTCTTTGGACATGGTGAAATTAGGAAATTAAAATTGTTATGTTTATTTTAACTTTATAAATTTTATTCAACAAGGAAAAAAACATTAACCTTAAAATTAGGAAAATCAGTGCACAGGGTTTTGGATGGTGATAGGGTGCTTTGTTAAAACACTTCTTGATGTGAGGTCACTAGTTCCCTTTGGACATGGTGAAAATGTCTTGAATAAATGGTGATCGGGTGCTCCATTAAGACACTCCTGGGTGCTCCGTTAAGACACTCCTTTATGTGAAGTCACCGGTTCCCCTAGCAGGGGTGATATTGGACATGGTGAAGATGTCATCTTGCCAAGCTTTTATAAAAATAGTAAAATCAAAAAGAATTTATCCAAACATCCTCTTAATTTTTATAAGGCTATTTTTATTTTATTTTCATTGAATTAAAATATTCACATTATATTATGTTACATTAAGTTACACATCTCTACCATATTTTATTTTTATTACTTATCATTTTCTAAAGCTAATTGTGTATCTAAATATAACATCAAACAAAGATGGCACTAGGCTAGTTCAATTTTCCTTTTAAATAGATTATATTCCACATGAATACCATGTGTCAATACTATGGATTTCTAATACCATGTATCAATACTATGGATTCATGATACCATGGGTCAATTTTATTTTATTAATGAAACTAGGCTAGTTTAATTTTCCTTTTAAATAGGTTATATTCCACATGATACCATGTGTCAATACTATGAATTCCTAATACCATGGGTCAATTTTATTTTTATTTTTATTAATTTTTATAGGGCTATTTTTATTTTATTTCCAATGAATTAAAATATTTACATTATATTATGTTACATTAAATTACACATCTTTACCATATTTTATTTTTATTTTTTCATAGTATAATGCTCCACATTTTTAACATCTTGGATTAGAAAATACCTCTCAACCAACTATATATATAATCCACAATGTCAAATAACTATTTTACTTTAATTATTTCACATTTTTTTCAAAAAAAAAATATTATACTGCATTTTAAAATAAAAATATTAAATTGAAAATATAGAATCCAAAATCGTTAAATAACTATTTTACTCTAATTATTTTGCCCCATTTTACAAACGGACTTCCCCTTAGCCATGAAACTTGACTTTTCTTACAAAAAACAATGTTAAGTTCATATTTTGTTTTATCTTAATACTTATATCAATTTTTAATTAGGCCGACATGGACATTACTTAAATTTTGTTAAGTTTATATTTTATTTATGCATACACTGACATTTGATGACATTCGATTAAATTAATTAAATGATAAATGTTCATTTGATTAAATTTATTAAATGTTAAATGTTAAACATTTAACATGGCACAATTATATATTTTATTATTATAATCCAAGCTCACTTTCTTAATTTTTCATTTTATGCAACTAACTCTTTTTCATAGATCAGTGATGCATTACATCTCTATCTAAATTGTATTGTAAAATACTCACTTTGTTTAATGCGATTTATCAAACTATTAAAATAAAAATAAAAAATAAATCACAGCCTAAGCTCTCATTAACAATATCAAGCAATTCTGTTTCAACCATAATTTTCATAGATCAGTGATGCATTACATCTTTATCTAAATTGTATTGTAAATTACTCACTTTGTTTAATGCAATTTATCAAATTATTAAAATAAAAATAAATCACAGCCCAAGCTCTCATTCACAATATCAAGCAATTCTGCTTCAACAATAAAAACACTATGGGACAAATCAGATAAATTCATAAAATCTTACACTTGGGATGCCCCTTTTTCATTGGTCCCAAATGTTCTAAATCTTGGGGATGCCCATTTTTTCAGTGGTCCGAAATTTACTAAATCTTTTTTCCAGAAGTGGAGCCCCATAACATGAACAAGACTATCCCACAACACATAAATTAAATTGTTGAACTCGCATTTGTCATTAGACTAAAACCCACAAGCATTAATCTCTGCTACTTGTCATTAGACTAAAACCCACAAGCATTAATCTCTGCTACAATCGCAAGAGTTGGGATCCACAAGAGGCAGTTAGCCCATGTTGCAAAACATACAGGGAACTCTAAACCTAATGTACAAATGCACCGCTATATATTTTCCCCTTAAAATGCTAAAAGCTATAACAGTGAATACCACTCAAAAAATTCATAAACCATTTGTTACACTAAAAATCAAAACTGCAAACTCACTCTTCAAAAGAGAAACGAAATGAGAAAAGGATACAAAAGTTCATGCAGTATCAAGAGCAACAAAATACCAACAGACTGCGCGACAAGCCACAGAAAAAAAGTATACAGAAGTAAAAACCCTTCGACACATGGGAAAATCATGATGTATAATAAACCTGGACTCTCCATAAAGCTGCATCAAGGCACAAGGAACAAGTTCTAACAGGATGCAAACATGTACTTATGTAAGGCAGCTCAAACCATCCCCTGTGATAAATCACAGAAACACGTACTCCTTAAAGTTTGAAGTTTATCGGTAGACCAAAAAAAATTAAGTGCTCAAGCCCGCATTTTAAACAATGAAATGTCATGCAGCATTGTCAATCTGTGGTATTTGCCTTCTAAAAGAAAAACAGACCATAGGTAAGGGTGTTGAAGGCAAGAGGCATATTAATGACAGTAAAGCAAGAAGCATCGAAATGCTAATACAAAAAGCAAACACATTTTTAAATGAAGTTTTACTTCTACAAGAAAAACAGACCATAGGTAAGGGTGTTGAAGACAAGAGGCATATTTCAGACATCATCTTGAAATTTGAAGACCAATACTTTGCTCGAGCATTTCTAAATCAAACTCTATTCTAGTTATACCTGATAAAAATCTAGCAAAAATAGTGTGGCAAATGCAATTAAACTTATATGCCCTGGATGTTCGCTGAAAACTGGAAAGGCAAACTGCTGACATAAAACTTGAAATTCACCACCACTGTATTGCAATACTCATTTCAGCGGTACCTCTGAGCAGAGTCATACATTCGACTTCCAGGATATGGTTCCCTCAAATCGTAGCCCTGATTTCTATTGTAAGAATGTGGAGGATTGCCATAAAACTGTGTTTCATCCCTTCGTGATTCATATCCTCCAGAGTAGAGCTGATGACCTTCACCAAGACCAGCACTATAGCCACGATGATCATCATAACCAGGTATTGGACCACCAGCCGTTTCATGATATTGTTTTGAAAGAACTGGTTGTTGATGCTGACCAGCTCGTGAAAGCAACTCATGGCGAAAAAACTCTTCTCGTCGCTTTGCATGTTGATCTCTCAGGGCTACCATCTTTGCCTGGTATTGTTCATGAATCTCTCGTGTGCGCTGCAAGTAAAAGTATCTTTTCAAAATCATACAAAGCACCAAATCCCAGAAAAAAAAAATGGAATAATAATAGCTGCAAAAAGACCAGAGAAAAGGATTTCAACTTTTATGCAATTATAAGATCGCTTCTGGCCACTCAATGCATATGATCACAGTCATGAGCTCAGAAACAGTAGACCCAAACTGCTTTTTCCCTTGCGGAAATCTTACAAGAGACAATAGACCCAATCTTACCACACCAGCCAAACAAGAATGAGATTGCACACCCCTATCCTCAGCACAAACCTTTTACATGCCAACTTTCAAAATACTAGAAATAATAACTGCTTCAGATAACTAATTTTTTTCTAAAATACAAAAGTGAAAACAAAACCATATAGCTGAGCTCCCGTGAACATAAATCTACAAAACTGACTCAGTAAGGATTTCTAATGCTCTAAAGCAGTGGATATTGCAGAAATAACAATTAAAAGACACATTTCATATAAAAGATTACAAACTATTAGAAAATAGACAAGTATCTAATTTCAGAAAATAAAGCAACGTCGGTCTAGATAAACTGACAGCTAATTCTATTTTCACGAGTCATGTTACTTCATGAACACGTCACATTTACGAAAGATGACCATAGCCTCATCACCAAAACAGTTTTCCTAGAGATTAGAGTTCCCAAGTGTGAACTAGAGAATCATGGAGAACAAAATTATAATGGTGGAGAAAATAATACCTCCCGGTGCCTTGCATTTTCCTCATCCTCTGCATTATTTTGATCCTTTACAAGAGTCATTACATCATCCATTAGTCTATGTTCCAATGCTTCAAATGACTTGGGTAAAGACCCATCATCAAACCCAACATCCATTTCCTGTTTCCGGTCAGAATCCTTCAGGAGAAGACTGCTACCTTCTAGTGGCATAATATCCGGCATCTGCCCTTGATAGTATGGACTTGCTCCATCAGGACCTCTAACTTTAGATGGAGAAATGTTTCCACTGCCTGGATCTGAGGGACCTCTTCCTATGGGGGGGTGCAAAAGGTGACCAATCAAATATATGTAGAAAATAATATCAGTTGGAATTGAACAATCACACACAAACAATTAGTAAAATAACTGAAGAAAATGACCTTTGAATGATAACATTTTGAAGTTCTCATCTAACCTTCTTTATACAAGTGAGGTGGTACAGAATTAGTTCCATTACGAGAACCTTCCCACTTCCAGCGTCCATCTCCCTGGGAAGACCGTCCATCTCCCTGGGAAGACCCATAGCGTTGGTCCATGTCCACGGGTGGGACATCCGCCATGCCTTGATAAGGCTGTGAACCAGAATTGTGCTGCACTCTCTGAGCAGCGATATGCTGCATCTGAGCAGCAACTAGTGAATTTGTGTTTGATCCACGGTTAGAACCCTTCCGCCCCATGTTTTCGTCTCTATATTCCTCAACCTGTTCAGCACGTTTGTCGAAACCTACGGATTTTGACCCCCTTACCCTCTCAGATCTGGACGTGTTATAAAATGCCTCACGCCCTCCGCTAGGATGACTTTCATGTTCAAACCGATTTCCAGTATCTTTGCCAAAATCCTGATTTCGAGAACTAACAAGTCCAGAAACACGTGATTTGAACTTTTTGTCTCTTGAAGGGCTTCTTTCAGCAACTGCACATGACTTCCGGTTCACTCCCAGCGTTGTTGGACACCCCTGCCACGAAAGATACACATCAGATACATACCATAACAGAAAAAACTTTTACAACACTTGCAGAATGCCACAAAATAGAAATCAACGACAACTTACAAACCCAGATAAGCAAATAATATCATATATGTAGATCACTTCATTCATAATGTACTACCACTTACTGCAAAACTTGTATGACATAAGGAAATGCAATTTACTACAGAAATGGAACATTGCAGCCCAGCCCAAGCGATTAGTTCAACCAGTTGCCGTCAGTTGTGCTGGACATTCAGTTAGTTCTGTGTCAACAGTGCCTAATTCAAATCCCCCTAGGTTAGGTGCACTAAGCTCTGCTGAAATATTGGGTAAAATGTAATATTATTGTATTATATATGGAGGTCGTCAGAAATATTAGATAAAATGTAATAATCACATTTTTCTTAATATTTCCCCACCATATCCAGACAAATGTCCAGCGCAAACATATCCAACATATCCATAAAAAAGTACCTTTACAGGCTACATGGATTCAACACCATTTTCCACAGCTAATCTATGTTGCAGGAAACGGCCCTCGAGGTAGCGTCCCCATACCCGTAACTCGCCAAAAAGTCGAAACGTGGTTGAAATGTCTGGGTGGCATTTCCAAATTTGGAAGCGCCACCAAAATGCCACTGAAACATTTCTATGGTGTTTCGGCCCAATTCTGCCCTATTTCCGACCATTTTGACCCATTATGTAATTTTTTGCTTCTGTGGGCTCACTCAAGCACCCATGAAGGTTGTGAGGCCCTTCTATAGTCAAAATAGATTTAATATAACACTAAGTTTTATGTCTAATCACTCCACAAACTAATTTATCTCTAATCAATCCACGCTCTAGTTCTGCGACAAAAGCAACTTGTTCTATTTTTGTTAATGAGGATGAAGATGAGGATTATAAGATATGTAATTGTACTTGTCATTCCCATATGTTATGTTTCATTTTTTGCACATATCGCCACATATAAAGGCTGATTTTGAATGTAAAGCCATGTATAAAGGCTAATTTTCGAATCTTGGAAGTACAGCCTCATTTATAAATGATAATATTGGATTACATATCATTTAATCATCTATAAGAGTTAACATAGACTGGGTTTTCCTTCTAAAATGTCAGTTATGTGTCTCATTCTTTTTTTCTTGCAAGATGCATTATTAACTTATTCATAAAAAAATTACATACATGTACATATATGACGTTTCGCCCGACATTTCCATTTTTGGGGGGGTCACATTTCCAGCCGTACCTATTTCGGAAACTTCTAGACGTTTGATGTTTCGTGCAACTTAGCAACTAATTATGTATCTACATATAACATCAAACTAAGATGGATCTATGCTAGTTTAATTTCCCCCTTAAATAGGTTATATTTCACATGAATATCATGGGTCAATACCATTGATCCTTAAAACCATGGGCCATTTTTTTCTTTTTTAATTTTTATAGGTTTATTTTTATTATGTTATTTATATTTTATTTTCACGAGTTAAAATGTTTACATTACGTTGTGTTACACATTTCTAGCATACTATAGGCATTAGATCTCAGGTCAATGAAGGAATTACATATATCCCTCGTGCTAAAAAGTAAATTTTTTTTAATTTCAATTATTTTGTTTCACTATATAAAGTCTGATGCAAAACAAAAGTGAAAAATAAAGTATTTTATTTATGGCTGACATTGATTTTTAAAGTAACATTATTAAGCCCACAGGGGTTTGGTTTGACGGTAAAGAGTGTTGTTAAGACACTCGTGATGAAAAGGTCACCGGTTCCAATCCCCCTGTGGGCAAAAAGTCCAGCCATGATAAGGGCTGGTGTGGCTGAGGCCGGGTGCGATCCCCGGGTGATTTAGACAGCTTAGATGCTCCTTGGTCACGGTTTCTCAGACCAAAGGTTTGGCACTAAGTCATCTCAAGACCCACACTACCAAGCAAACAAACAAAAAAAGTAACAATATTCATTTTTTTAAATGATGTTACACACAACATCTCTAGCATATACATATATAGTTTTTTATATGTAACGTTACATGACATATCCCTCATGTACTGGGCTGTAGACTGCCTCTCAGCGCAAAGAGGCAGTCAGGCAACAGCACCATTCCAGCTTCTAGATCAGTGAGACCCCCAGGGAGAATTCAATCACCACCAGCAAGTTGTAATACCTGCTCAAGAGCCTGCAGACATATCAGTTTGGATCCCAAAAGAGCAAACATCAATCCAGCAGATAAACAACCTCCTATATCTCTCAGCAGCAAGTTACCTATTCTAGTCTACAAAGGACACCACACACCATCTCTTCTAGCTCATCTCACCAGCCTTCCATCAGTATTTTCCTTCCTATGTTGTAAGGTTTTAGGAGAGATACGCATACAGAGGTTGCTGAAACATAGGGAAACCTTCACTCTTATGTTTCAGGCAATGGCTCCAGTGGTCATCATTATAATTTCGTACAAGGCAATCCTCCAGGGTTCTTGGTCTTAGCTGTACTCACAACTTTGTATCTGCATCCGAACTTTATATTTCGCCCTTAGATATTAGGGCATAGGCATTACAGATTATATATCAGATCTGCTTTTCACTTGCTTTATCGTAGTGGCCATTTCACTCCCATATTGTATCAACACTAATATACAAAGCAGTCCCATTGACCTATTTGTGGTCACTTGTTCGACACCAATAAACAGGCTGGTCTAAAAAAGTTAATCAATGGGCATTGGAGACTCTGACATTCTGACATTTTTTGTTTTATTTGCGCCTTGATACATCCTACAGTATCAGCTCTCCAATAAACAAGCAAATAAGGTCATTTGACAAGCTTTCAAAATGAATTATTCAGTAGTATGAAAATCAAAAATCCGAACAAAAGAGGACAATTTCAGCTCTTCCATGAGAAGTCCAGGAAACAAAGTAACAAATAAGGAATATTATATGAAATATGCATCCACAGTCCCCAATTCATATCTGTCATTCTAAATGGACTACTACAAATAGTTGACAACACGTCCTCCACAAAAGAATCTAATATTCTAAACATCATTCTCTCTTAATTTTCATGAAAGCTATCGATCATTGCAGTTTGTAAATTTTTCAAGGTTCATAGTCTTCTGAGTGATACCAATCATTGTTTCTGCATCTAGTCCAAAAATCTAGTAACATCTTAATCACCATCTTTTAATTTCATTTACAGGCCCTTATGCAGCTTCTGCAATGCAATTGGCCTATTGCTCATGGTGTGACAGAAAGTTCATGTCATAATTGTTTTCAGCCCATCACAAATCATCCAGACAAATCACCAGCAGAGGAATATAAGATCACCCATATTTTGGATATGTATCTTCTAGATATCAGTAACTTCTCTTTCCTCAAACCAATTGGTCCAATCTCACAGCTTACAGGCTCTATAAATTCATTCATTCCTAACTGGACTGTTTAAATAGAGAGAAATCTGCAGAATTGTTAATCCAATCTAATATTTGAAATGCAAAATGTTGGATCCACTGAACCATACCCATTCACAGTGTTCATCAGCAATACTAAGCACAGGCCCCAAATAGTCTACATATGATACAATTCATCATCTTCACTACTACTTTGCAGTATAAAGACCACAGTTTGAAAATGCTTAGAATGGTCACAAACATCGGTGCCATGCTCATCCTGCAACCCTGTGCAAAATCTAATCCAAAGTAGTAGATATTGTATGTATAAAGTTTAAACCACCTCAAATTCAAGTAAACAACTCCCCCAGATCACGATTTATAGTCAGCATCTATCCTAATTAGCAAATTGATTTCATTGAGAATTTACTAGCTCAAACCCATAGAACCAAGGCCTGATATTCCAACAACAAGCATCAAGGTCACTACCATGGCCCCCCTAATGTGTGTTCTTAGGCATTTGAGAGGAAGAATCATAAGGCTGTGTAAACCAATTCACAAGGCAGTTTGGTTTGGAAATTAAGAGACAAGAAATGCCATCATTGATCAACAACACCAAGCCCAGCAGCCAAGGGAGCAGGTTTTGCCATGGTGTACAGCCAATTGCAGGTTTTGACAATATTAACTCAACTTATCCCATTTACAATATTAACGATACAATCCTACCAGCCAAGGGAGCAGGTTTTGCATTGTTGGACATGTGTTTGCAACATTTTTTATTTATTTTTATTTAAAGGATGGATAAATCAACAACATTACCTGAATCACTTATCATACCTGGAGCAAACTGGCCTTTCTGAACTTTAAAGTGATGTCTTACTGGGTTATCCATGTTTCCAATATATTTTAAGTATCTAATGTCTCTAAAAAGGAAAATAGTAGGCACGGCAAATCACTAACATTACCTGTATCACTAACATACCTGGGTAAAATGGCCTTTTTCACCACAGATACGGCATGTAAGCTCCTCTTCCTTCTTTCTTTTCCAATTTCTTTCTATGGACTTAACCTTTGACTCCCACACTTTAGCTTCTCTACTAGTAAACCCGGTGGGAATAGCATTTGGATCATGAGTCTTTTCATCCTCAAACTCATCATCACTAGCAGATCTTTTTTTCATTGTATTATTATCACGATCTTTGAAATCAGAAGGCTTAGGAGGTCCTGTATATTCCTTTCCATAAACCTCTTTCATCCATTCCTCATCTTTTTCATCATCCTGAGGATGTGCCATTACAAAAGAACTAAAGTACCTTTTCAATCACCTTCAACAATGCAGATTGTAAGTAGTTGCAGTTATCCCACCCAATCCTGCAACAAATTTATGTAGGCATTTGTTGAGCACCGCTTGGTTCAGAGCAACCACAATGGGTCTGTGAGACAGACATCAAGTAAAATGTGGTTAAGAATTGATAATGCACTGACAAGCACCTTGTTGCCTCACAACTATACGCATGCATGTGCACAAAAGAAATAAGGTTCCTAACCGCACATACTGCATTCTTACCCAGCCAAAATCTATGGTAAGCCATGTAGCTTCTCGTAAAAGGTATACAAAATTTAATATTAGTAATATTTATTGGTGAATGTAATTCCAAATAAATACAAATCAAGCCAAAAGAAGCATATTCTTATACATCAAAACTAGTCTATTAGAAATAGGGCTTTTTCACAGCCCACAATATAGTGAACAAGATGTCAGCAGTAAAGCACTATTTTACCAAAAGCAAAATATTTCTACAAGAAATGAATGAATCCATCAAGTGTGACAGTAATACTACCACACTTCTCCTATCATGAGCACTTTCCTGACAGTTGAAGTCTAATAGCAGGTAAATTCAACCTGAAATAATTACAAATGTTCCGATATAAACTCATTTCAACTAAAATGCAAACTTTCACAGTAGATATCATCTGAACAAAATGTAAAATGGAAGAGCTTCAAAAAAGCACTGTTTAAAAAAGGGCATAACATTGTAAACCACTCTGAGAAAAAGAATACAAGGTGCAGGTATTCAAAATCAAACCCCTTTGCACCAGCTTAGAAACAAGCACAGGAGTTGTTCGCCATGGAAAAACATGAAGTAATTCAGAAGAGGATCATTTTCAGAAGTTTAATGTCCAACTAAAAATAAGGAAAATGTCTAGGATGTAAGTCTCAAGAATTGTTATGCTGACTAATACATGTACACAAGAACACTTTAACGTGATGCATTAATTTTAAAACACAATACAGATTAAATGGTAAGGATACAGAACATTAGTGGACTTCCGACTCCAGTGATTGCAGGTATCATTGCAATCACTGACTCTGTAAAAGGTACATACAAGTTGGTGGACTCTCTGTTGGATTATTTCCCACATTAATTACCATATATTTAAAAAATAATAAAATTTTAAAAATTATATAATAAAATTTACAAAAAAAAAAAGTGGTAAAGATATCACGTAACAGAAGCTCTGTTTGGACAAAAACCACAGGCTACTGAAGCTTAGAACAATTGGAAAAAACTAAGTGTACAACACAATACAAGGGAAAAGCTGCTAGAATTTAAGAAGCTGAATAGTAAACAAAATTCCAACTCTTCTCTAACAGAAGCTCTGTTTGGACAAAAACCTAAGGCTACTGAATCTTAGAACAATTGGGGAAACCAAAACTAAGTGTACAACACAAAACAAGGGAAAAGCTGCTAGAATTTAAGAAGCTGAATTGTAAACAAAATTCCAACTCTTTTCAAGAACTAGCATCAATCTGAAGCATAATGCCAATACATAGCTTAAACTGCACCAAACATCTTGACTAATTCAAAGTTCCCGAGTTTTTACACAGTATCTCACGAAGCTCATTTGCAATTAACACAGAAGAACTATTAACAGCTGTTACCAAATAGTCAATTTGCTGCAACAATATCAAGATGCTATTGAAGTCAACAAATTTTTATTATAAGTCCTGAAGGCCTCTTGTTGAATCGCTAGCTGAAACAATCCATATCAATCATCATATTGAAATATAATCATGGTGAAAATTCTGTAAAAAATCTCAATCAGGTATATATCCGGATTAGGAAGAATGGATATTGTCACTAGTGGAGTTCATATTGTTAGAAAAACAGTGAGTTGTATTATCCAAAAACTTCCCAACCATTTTCAAAGTTCGGCATGTGTTTGATCCAGCATTCAACAGAGACCAGCTTATTTGCATCCAAAAAAAACTGAACAATAGTTTTCATCTCTACTACTGGATACAATCAAAATTTACAGAATTTTGAATATATCTCTGAAGGCCTCTTGCTGAACCATTTGGCTGGCACAGCAGTGCTTGTGGCAACAAAGGTAAAATATATTAAAATAATACAAGTGCTGCAAAAGATAGGATACAGAAATCAACTTTAAGCAAAGTCTTTCCAAACCCAACTTTGAGAAATCAGTCCTTGTATCTAAAAGAAGCACATTGAACATCCTGCACACAATGTGATTAGGGAATTTGCCAAATTTGCAAACAGAGGATACTGATAATCGTGGAGTCTATATGGTAAGAACGCCAGAAGAGTCTATATTTCAGAAGTTCCCAATCATTTTAAAGATTTTGCATTTGTTTTATCCAGCACTCCATAGACAACTTTCTTTGCATCTAGCAAAGCTGTACTATAGGCTGTCTCCAATACACAATACAATCAATTTTCCACTACAATAATGAGAGGCTATCAAAACAATGTGCATCTTTTAGATACAGAATCCAAACCTGATAAAGGCATGCTCTTGAAAATAAAGGGTAAAAGAATTCAAATTGAACCTCTTGCTCAAAAAAGGCGTATATATACCACATATATGCCCTCTCCACACATGAGATAGAACGCTATTATGAGAACTTTCATCGTTGAGTCATAGAACCAAGCCACAATACATCATGTGCCCAACCTGATTCAGAAAATATGCAAATTTGAGAACAGCCATTTGTTCTTGTTTCCTCCTTGTTATTGGAGCTTCAACATAGTTAAATGAAAAAAATAACCCTTGAACTAGTTAGGAAGGTGTTGCATATAGGTTGTCATTGATGTCAACAACAGTGTCATTGATTTCAAAGTTCAGTAGCATGAGAGACTATTGCAGTTTGGATAGCATATCTTCAAAGGCATTTCTTCTCTTGTCTCTAGACCAAATCAGAATGAATGATGCATGGTAAGATAGCCCTCTCAAAGATCTTTCCAATGGTATATGGCACTTCCATTAACTCCACAGGAATCAAGTAAAAAGCAAAGTTGAAGTGAAGAAGCCTCGCAAGGTTCCAAGCCTGGTCTTCAAGAATATCCAGATATCTCAGCATATCTGGGCATCCAGGCCCTCTGCTGGAAAGAGTTGTTAGTTGGATACAATACTTGTTTCTCTGCTTCCGAGCATCATGGTAATCGGAGATGCGGCAAAGGAGCCATTTAACAAAATCACTAGATTTTCAGATTTCTTCAGTAGCCAATGAATGGACCCCAACTGACATGGCAGTACAAGTAGGATAACAGCTAGTGCCAGGTGGCAAAAGATGAAGATGTGGCACCCTAAAATGCGGACATGGTAAGAAGAATTAGGCCTTTTGGATGGCCAAGTGGTCCTATTCCAAGTGACGTGTGGCGACAACATGGCACAACACATGGGATAAGCTGGAGTCGCAGAGGACATGGCAAGTTCTGATTCGTTCTTGAAGTTTCCATGTGGCGACCTCAGAATTCGTGCCAAGGACTGCTTTGGCAAAGGTTTTGTGTATTTAGCTCTTGACTAAATTAGCGGCAAATAAGGAAAATTGCCCCAAAACAACAGAAGGCCTACTGTTCACAACCATCCAACCATCCGGTATCTGGGGTTATGCTAAGTGATCCAAGAATCCAATAGTCTAGGGGTGCAAGCAGCTTGCACATATGCTTCAAACCTGAATCTAGATATAATTGTAAAAAAGCCGCTTGGTCAAAGTTCCAAAGTCTTGGTTCGATGTGAAAAAGGTATCCAGGCATCCGAGGGTCGGTCCATGCAGCAGTGTCGGCTAGTGCTAAGAGAGGTGGATTTCCAGAAATAATAGTGTTGTTAAGGCTGTGGTCCCACCAGTTGGTCATATAAGTTAGTCATATAAGCCCCAAGGAACCAAGAAGTGATCGACTCATGTTGCATCCGGGTCATCCAAACTGGTTCTCCAGCAAGCAAATACTAAACCAAATACAGGTCATGTGTTTAAATTGTCAGGCCTGCCATGGCTGGTTTCTTTGAAAAACTATAAATAAGCCAGAATACTTTTGAGTTACGTGTGTGTTGATAGTGGAAATAACATGAAGAAGTTTCGGTACCGGGGAGCAAAGAGAAAGAAATAATACAGTGGAATGAAGTATGTAGAAGACATACGATTGAAGAAGAAGACAGACAAGAATCAGAGGATGTCTCTGAAGCTGCACTGCAGATTTAGAACAGGAAGTAAAGAACAGAATAGAGCAGTACAAAACTAAGCTAAAGTCATACTCAAGGAATTCTATTAAGCATTTATCAAGCTGGTGCCTATATTTCTTAAGAGGTTGGTGCCTCATTCTGGTTGGTGTGAGAAAATCATTTTAGGAGGTTGGTGCTTCTTTTGGTTGGTGCCAGAAAATCTTTGTGTGCTTCATGTCAGAATTATATGGCTTCCACACTAAGTGCCATCAAAGAAATCCCAGTCTCTTTATGCTATCCAATTTCTATGCCCCTGCTTCCATGGATTTTCATTAATCTAGGTTGGTTCCGAGAACATATCATGTCTTACCTTATTGCAATAATTAAGCATTTAAAATTCTATAACCCGAATGCCAGGAGCACATCCAAACTCCTTAACTCTCTCTTGCATTCCACAGTTGCTACTCCTGAGATCTTTTACAAAATCAAGTGTGGATTCTACCTGAGGAAGGACATTACCTTGATCACAGAAGACAATATTAGGTTTCATTCTTTTCAAAATCAAGTGTATTCACCAACAGGACATTGGTTTGCTGGTGAGGTTGACAGAACATTAAACCATCTCCCATTGTTTCATTCTAAATGTAGTCCACCCCACCATAATGACACGTCAGAATGCGCTGAGGAAGAGTGCAAGCTCCAGAAGATTTTGGTGGAATCGTTACTCCTCAGACCTGCTCCCTAAGCGAAACTGAATGTGTTTTGTGGTGAAGCTAGGAAGCTCAGTGCATGTTAACATGTGGGTTCTATCTGGACAGGAAAGATTGTTTTGTCCATGAGCCCAGTTATAATATTTCTAGCTGACAAGGGGCATTACCTCATTCGATTTTCACAAGTGTGGGTGAACCAACGGGGCCTTGATTCACTGGCAAGGTTAACTGAGTACCAGGCCATTTGCCATGGTTCCATTCTCACTGTTACATGCCCTACAAGAATGGCATGTCAGAAAGGGATGAGGCCGAGCTCAAGCTCCAGAAGATTTTTGGTGGAACAATTAATTCTCAGACCTGTTACCTACACCAAAAGGAACTATGTTTTAAGGAATACAGCCATCAAACTCAAGGCGTATTAAAATGCGTGTTCTAACTTCCACCTGACAAGAAACATTGTTTTTACCAGAATTCCACAGTTGAAGGGTCAGTCTAATCTTTGATGACAGTTTTATTGTCTTTCTGCAGAAGGAAGAAGTCATACCAACCAACTGTTGAGCAAAAGATATCAATAATCAAAATTAACATTTTCAAAACTTTTAACTACAATCAAAATTAGCACTTTCCAAAACCTTTAACTCCACTTACTTATAGTTATAACAGAATTTTGGGTTGTTGCTAATGGACCATTGGTGAGTTAAGCCATCCGCCAGGGTTCCATTCTGACTGTGCCCTGCCCCATCCAAATGGCATGTCAAAAAGGAAGGATGGGGCTACGTTCGTACAAAATAGAAACCTATCATGCCAGTGTCATAAGCCAAAGAAAGTCCCTATTATGACGTTCAACCATCGACACCGGAGCATATTTTCCGAAGCCAGGCAGCGATTGTTTTCGCTGAACAGAATAAAATGAAAGGAATTGTTTAATTCCATCATTTATAATCTTCAGCACACAATTTACCAGTTTTCCAAGTGCAGTAAAAGACAGTAATATTACTAAACATTGCCACAAAGGGTTTTTCAATGCGTGATATAAAGATTATAATCGAGTTCCAGCCCCTCTAACAAAACCCGGGAGAGAAACAAGCACCTCAATAACATTCAAGGTTTCTCTTAACATCTGCAGTATTTACAGAATAATGTGCAATGCAAACAAACCCGTTGGTGATTCAGGGTAGTTGTAATAACTCCAACCCCGGTGATCATAATATGGTCGAAATCGATAAGGAAAATAAAAGGGGAAACATGTGGAATTCATGACACCGGTAGTAACACAAATTAGGAGCCGCAAACAATGCTTCCTATAAGGTTTCTTCTACTGAGAAATTAAGGGTTTTTTGTGTTCGCAAACCTTCGATACGAACGAGTCGAGGTCATTCACATTACTGGGACTCGAACGCGCGATCTTCCGCCGCCTGCCCAAGGGCCTGCTATTCACAGAGAATTTCCTCCCGCTGTCCCTTCGCCGCTCCTGCACACTGGGGCAGATGAATACACTGGGGCAGATGAATAAATAGATGTGGAATTTAAGTGTACAATGCCGGGTAGAGGAGTTTAGGGCCGAATAGTGAGCGGGCATTAATTTTAAATGCACTTGGGTGGGTACTGAATCTATATATATATTAATAAAATGTTAGAAAGAATAAATTATAATTATGTGGAAGGCGTTTTAATATGAGGTTTTATCGTTTTCTAGATTCGTTGTGTGTTTCTTGTAAAATTTATTATCTTAATAATATTTTTTTGTTTTGCTGGTGACGAGTCATAACTGAGCTATGTGGATTTATGGGAACCGGTTTCGTCCAATAATTTTAATCACGTCGCAAAACATTCGAGCGTGATTATGTTTTTTTTCAATCCTTTGGTAGGCATGGTGAATATGTAGCGAGTTTTCTGTAAATTTTCTTTGACTTTGCAGTGATATTACTAAAGGATAACACCAAGGAAAGTTGCGAGATCGAACACAAACTAAAAACCTTCGACACTTCAGCAAGCACAACTCTACATTCAATTCACAACATATCACAAGTTTGAGCGTTCATAGGAGACTTGAAATGCTTACTTCCAGGTTTTCCATTTCATCCAACAAACGAAGGGTTGGTCTGCTATTATCTCAGAAGGAAGCTTTCTAAGTCGAAGTCGAATTTGGAACCCGTTTACTTGAATGCAATTGCAGATATTGAGCTTTACAAGGACGAGCCATCTGACTTAGCAACGAGGGCATGCTTCCAAGGCGGGGATCGACAGTGGTTTTTCTTTACGGAGGGGAATAGGAAAAAATACCCTAATGGATCGTAGAAGAATTGGGCTACCGAAGGTGAGCACTGGAAAACCACTTGTAAGGACTACTTGGTTCTGTCGAGAGGGGTGATTGTTGGGATGAAGAAGACGGTGGTGTTCCACGGAGGGCGCTCACCTCACACAAAGCGTACTAGCTGGGTCATGCACGAGTATAGGCTTTTTTTTTCTTTTTCTTTTTTTTCGTAAATATAGTAAGGTCTCACTATTTTTTATTTATATTTGGAAAGCAGGTTACATAATTATAAAATCTAGTCTGTGGCCTCAACTTGCCCGTAGGAAACCAGGTCTGTTGGCCATCTTAATGCATGAAAAGCAAACCAAAATTGAAATAGTTTCATCCGTCTATAACCCGCATGAGCTATATGTTCTATTGCATAAGTATCTACATACTGATAATATAAAATGAGTTCATGTAAGACCGATAATTTCATAAAAAAGCATTATAAAGGAAACCACTAGCCATCAGAGGAAGAAACTGGAGCTGGGTCTTTCACTGTAAACCTTGGCATATCCACTTGTTGTAGCTGCTGGAGCTGCGTCTCCATACGGCCTACCCGATCATCCAATCTGCTAATACGATCAGTTGCCTAATACTGAGTGATCTTGATATGTTGCCGCTGGTTCTGCATGTCCTGCAGCATGTCCAGAAGGCGGAGTTCAATCTTTGTTGAGTCTTGCTGAGCTTGGCCAAGGGGGAAACTCTGTATAGCCTTAGCTAGAACGCACTTAACTATCCAATACGTATGGATAGTCTGTTGGGATAACGTGAGACGACCCCGGGTGTTGCCAGGGTTGGTTATGAAGTCCAAGATTTTAGCTTCCGCTTCAGTATCTTTAGGGTCACTCTGAATGTCCCGTTCCCAACCACGAATTTCCTGGCGAGCCGTGGATGAATTTCCCATGACATAGTTTGCAACTAAGTTCTCAAGAATCTCTAGATTGGATTTTCGACCTCGCTTCTTTGGAGCCTGCTCAAACTGGACCTGTTGTTTCCCTTTTGCAAACTGAGAATTGGACCGATGCTTCCCCATAGTGGATAGAAGCCTATGCAGCGACACAAACAGGCAGGAGAAAACGATGAGGGAGTGAAAAACATCATAGGACCACCCAGCGCTTGCCCAATGAACATCGATGGTGCGTCTACCTGACGAGCAGCGAACTACTAACCACAGGACCCAATTACTAAAGTAGTGAATAAAAACAGTTTGTCTGCCCGAAGAGAAGAAGACCGAGAACCCTGTAACCCAAATCCAAAGACAAAAACCCTAATCTAAGATGGGCTTGAGGAACTTTAACAGGACTGACCACATGCGGAAAATAGTGGTCGAGCTCACGAAATTAACAGGTGCAAGGGTGATAACAGGGCACGTAGAAGGAGTGGGAAACATCTGGAACTTCACCCTATTAAAACCCCAACACAGAAGAGACAGGGGAGACCGACAGCAGAAACTACTCATAATGTCCCATTGTTCATGAAATTGACACCACCTACATTCGCCAACCCGACAGCTTCCACTATAAGTAACCGCAACCACTACCCGACGCCAAAAGCCCCACACCCTACCCGCAGAATTCAACCCTGCCACCTACAAGGTGCCTGACGGGACTGACCTAACTCGGGTCCAAGAACTAACTGGAGTTACAACACGAAAAATTGGTTTGGCTAACAAGTTGCAGGGGTCGCGGAAGCATGGTTTAACAGGCTTCAACAGAGGAGTAACATAACTAAAAACCATTAACAGAAACAAAACCGCCATAGTATACACCAACCAAAACAAAACCATAGCAACTGCAACCGTGAGAGCAAGAACAAAACCATATACATACCCCCACAAAGTTGAGTGGCTGACAAATTGAACGATGCTCGGCTTCCTCCTTGAACGAATGAAGGGAGGGAGGCAACCCACTTACCATAACAGAAACATTCCATCGGCAATCTGACAGCACAGGCTGGCCATCCTGCAAAATCATTAAAGGTCAATCTTTCACATACTGTCGTGAGCTGAGATGTCGATGCGCCATTATGAACCGTTATTACGTGAAGGACGAGCAACCGCCAACTATCATCGCTTATGAAACTCTGCCGGACAGGTGTACACCCCGATCGGGGGATGCACGAGTATAGGCTTGTTGATGACGAGGTTGGGGAGTTTTCTTTGTTGGAAAAGGACCATTTTGTTCTTTGTCGAGTATTCCTCGGTTTTGTATTTTTCTCAAAATTATTTTCAATGTAAAAGGTGTGTTCATGCATGATATCTTAACAATGTTTTATAGGGGTTATTTGTTTTAGGAGTTCAAAATTATCAGTGTTGTTGTGTTGCAGCTACCCTTAAAATCCTTGATTCCAAGATCTAGACTTGAGCGGAGTTAGATTCTAACCTTTCTTCTAAAAAGAAGCAGATTTGTTTGTGATCTGTAATGTAAAATTTAGGGTGGGGGGGTGGTTGAATTGAACTAAAGAAGATTCAATCCAAAATGTACAGTGACAAATGTCGTTTGTGCAGTGTGGAAGTGTTGGGAATCTATGCCCTTGTTGCGGATGTGGTCGTTTCTGCAGTCTGGAAGTGTTGGGAATCTATGCCCTTGTTGGGGATGTGGATTTGTTATGCAATGAACAGTGTTCGTGTAGGGAAGGAGTTATCAAATGGGTTGAACCTTGTCCTTCATTGTTTGTTCCAACACAATGAGGGTGTTGGTGCTTACACCATTTGCCCTCTTTTTGGAAAAACCTCTACTAATATATTGTATTTATCAAGCATAGATATTGGTGTTTTTTTTTAATAATTATTTCACAATTCCAGAAGGAACTACCTCCATCTTATTCCATTTTGCTTTCTTCCACTTTTGCAATTTTGAATGTAATATTTTATTTACTACACAATTACACAGAAATTAGGAATTTAAGTATTTTATCAACGATATGTAAAAACAAAAACAAAAACAAAACAAAAAATATTCAATTGTTTTTCATTTAAATTTTTTCTTTAAATTTGATTGTATTATTTAACTCCAATCCAAAATGTACAGTGACAAACGCCCTTTCTGCAGTCTAGAAGTGTTGGGCATCTATGCCTCCTTACTGGGGATGCAGATTTGTTATGCAATGAACGGTGTTCGTGTAGGGAAGGAGTTATCAAATGGGTTGAACCCTCTTTCCTTCAGTGTTTATTCCAACCCAATGAGGGTATGGGTGCTTACACCATTTCCCCTCTTTCTTGAAAAATATGTACGTGGGTATTTTTTTCATTTCGTTCGATTTTCTATGCAACTCTGCAGTGTTGAATATTGTTTTAATTTGTTAACATTTCAAATCCATGGTTCCATGCGAGGAATCCAAGATGAAGCGACCAACAACAGTGATTTTACCTTTGTGTGGACAGTTCTTTCTGTTGTCTCTTGGGAGGTAAGTTGAGCATTTGAAGTCTACATTCTACATCCCAATTACTATTACTATTATATAAGCAAAATAGGTATAAGATTCTCATAAATATTTTTTACAATGTATATGCATTTCAAGCGTTCTTGCTCATGGGATTGAAGGATATGTCCCTGCCTTCGCTTCAACAATGCCCAATTTGGTTCCCACCATTATTTTCATCATGGCATGGCTTTTGGGGTTGGTATTCGTATTTCTAACTCATTTGTTTTCCTATTGCTCTCTATAAATTTTCCCATAAGTTTACAGATTTCATAAATTAAACATCCTCTACCTTCCCATGGGCTTACAAGTTTCAGAAATTAAACAGTCTGCCTTCCCATGGGCTTACATATTTCAGAAATTAAACACTACTATGTGCATGATAGTTTTTTCTAGAAAAGAATGTTGTTTTTTCTACTGAAAAGAAGAAGAAGATAGTTTCCAAAGATTAGACAGTTATTGCAAATGAGGAAACAAAACTACATTGGAAACAATACTTTGGCATTCACTAAAGAGGAAGAAATTCTAACAATAGAAAGCCTTTTTAATGTGCAGGTTTAAGCAGTGAAGAAATATCCGACCCCATTATCCCAATCATCAATTATTGCCATTCTAGGCTCCATTCAAATTGTTGTCCTAATAACGATTCTGGACAAAGGAATCAAGCCAACATCATGGGTACTATATAGGAGCGGGATCTTCGCTAGAGTCTTTGCAGTAAGTCTATATTTTGATCCTCTTTCCCACCTTTTAACATCCCCCAATAACGTAATCTAAGAATGAGAATGCAAGACCTTGTTGTGGATTTATTGAGGATTTAATTGCACAGGGAATCAGCTGCAATGGACTTGGACTTGCATTGCAATTATGGTGTATGCAAAAACAAGAGCTTGTATTCGACACGATATTCAGCCCAGTACCTACTCTGTTCTCGGCAATATTATCATCTTTGTTTCTGGGAGACACATTGGGAAGGTAGGTGGTTAGGTTTTAACATTTTCAATGGATATGCAAACTTATTGATTATATACATATCTCGGTTGTAGAGGCTTCTGCAATGCTGGAATTTTTGCCTCAATAATTTTTTTTCTTGGGCCTACATATATCTTAGTGATTGAGAAAGTATTGTGTTTACAAATTAAGAAAATAATTTCAAGAAGTGTTTGGTTAGCATATTGTAATAGTATGATGGGTGTACTACTTATATTCGTTGGTCTCCACCTTGTTCTATGGGGAAACACTTGAGATAATGTTACTCACATCAAAATATCTTCACAGAAAGAGGAGGAACTATACATCATAGAAGAACAACAACATCACCATCCTTCTTCTTCCCGAGTGTTGGATGTGAAAATACCTCTGCAACGTTGACCACTACCAATCTCCAAATGAGGGCTTTTATGTATAATTTTAATGTCACTAACCAAAAATATATTTCAATGGATATGTAAGACCTGATTTGATCTTTTGGCTCTGTACACAACACGCTCGTTTGATCTCTTGGTTAAGGATTCATACATCTGCATGGTGGAAGAGATTGTTGGCTCTCAAAAAGTTTGGTTCTTTTTTAAAATTCCATTAAAATTTATTTTAATGGACAAATGCTAACATAACTACATAGAATTGGGTTGATATGATGCTTATACGTCATGATATTAACTAGAAATTTACAAAACATTTTAAACACTCATTACCTTTGTAAAGTTTGAAAACATAGAACTCAAATAGAATTGGGTTGATATAATGCTTATATGTCATAATCTTAACTAGACTTTTGTCCATTCCAATTGTTTTTTTTTTTGGCCTGGAAATTACATGGATCATCATCAAAATTAGTAGGAGCAACAACAACGAATTCAATCTCAATCCTAAAACCAACCCCCATTTGTTTATGGATTTTGCAAATACTACTTGTGACTGTGGACAACAGGCCACATGTGCGGCATGGATCATCATCAAAATTAGTAGGAGCAACAACAACAAATTCAATCTCAATCCTAAAACCAACCCCCATTTGTTTATGGATTTTGCAAATACTACTTGTAACTGTGGACAACAGGCCACATGCGCGGACTTTTTTTTTCCTGGAAGAAAAAAACCAACTTTTCATTAACTAAAGTTTGCAATTACATAGGATTTGTTTAGTGTGTTCCTTTCTACCAAGTACCCAACTTCAAAACATAAAAATAGGGGAAACAATATACTTTGAAACCTCCATCTATGGACTTTCAACATTGATTTCTAAACTATCTAGAACCGGATCATGATAGATCCAAATACTGAAACCTAGAAAAAGAGTATTGACTTTTGTCCAATCAAAATAACAAAACAGACATGAGTCCCCAACTGCACATAAATGACAAAAAAGGTAACTACTCTAATATCTCCAATTGTCTATCCCTCAAGATGGGCCTGAGAATGATCTTCCCAAATATTTTATTCCTTCGGTGTACCTCTACACCTTTAGGGGAAATTGCTAGTTTTATTATGAATGTTGAGAAATTTTTCGTAAAATTCACATTAAAAAAAACCTTTAATTTACATGTCGAACCACATATAAGTTATATACATATGTATGGAACAAATTTTTTAATTATAAATATTTACTCTATTTTAATGTTAAACTATTATTGCCTACGGGGCCTTCGATAAATGATGATCAGGTGCTCTGTTAATACACTCCTTGATGTGAAGTCATTGGTTCAATTCTCTGCCCCGATCGGGGTGATATATTGAACATGATGAAGATGTAGTCCTACCAAGCTTCAAAAAACAATGTTAAACTATTATTATTACTTATAAAAATTTATAATATATATAGCAAAAATTTTAACCATAAAGATTTACTCTATTTTATGGTGGAGATTCATATTCTCTAAATAGGGTTTGTTATAATGGATGACTTATTAATACCATGTGCCAAAAAAACCTTAATTCACTTTATATGAAAATGGTTCATATGACGTCTTTTCTAATTATTTAATTTAATTATAAAGGCATAATTACTTTGGAGATAAATCTCAACCTTCGATTTATGTATACTACTAAAAATATTTTAAATTTTTTTGTGGAGGTTAAATCTCTATCTTCCAACTATAATTATTGATAATTAAATTAAAATTTTGGAAGCCCTTTTTCAAAATAGACACACCTATCAATGTAACAATTTGAGTGAGCTTTATCATAGATGTATATAAAATTAGAGTCTAGTCAAAGTGGAGGCCTTCAACAATGGTGATGGTGCTCCATAGTGCCCTTCTCTAACGGCTAGGGTTTCCTTAGTCATTGTTGATTCATTCGCTCACTGGTGCAACCACTGTCGGGCCCTTCATCTTCGAATGATGCAAGAGAATTGTGCTTGTTCCTAAGGTTTGAAGGCAAGGCATCTATTTGTTGCTTTGTTGTGTCGTTGATCAATTCTGCGCGGTTATCTCTTGCAATCAAGAGAAGTTTCATTTGCTAGTTTGGTCAACCGCTATGAATTCATCCATAGCTTTCTTTCGAATGTTGAGAATAGTTGCCACCACCTCACTTATATTATATGATTTGGGCTTGTTTTGTGCCCCATCATTTGTTTCCCGTAGTTTGGCTAGCAAGCTTGATTGCTAGCGTCCTTTGCGAAGTTTTTAGGATTTTTTTTTGGTTGTGTATTTTAATGCAAGCACAATGTGTGCCCCAAATAAATTTGTGAAAAAGGTTGAAGAAAACCATTTTATGCATTTGGAGCTTCCCCCTCGATGAAAAAGAACGTGGTTCTCTTAAAGGAACATGGGTTATTGGGAAAGTTCATTGATCTGTGGCCAAGTTATGAAGATGTTGAATATTCGGTCTCTAACAATTAGGTAAATCATGAACCCCACAACATTTACTATTGTGGAAATGGGTATTGTATAATTATCTTTGAAAATTAGGAAGATAGAGACCAAACCTATAAGTCGGGTCCCTATTTCATTGACACCAAAGGTTTGTTTTTCATTCATTGTGTAGAAAATTATATAGAAACTCTATACCAATGGATTCAATCCGATCATGTAATGTACTAAAACAAGAAACTGAATCATTCTACTATATTTGCGGAATATAAAACATGATCGCTCAATCACATGCAAGTAAGAGAAAGGAAATTATCAATCACACAACACAAGATGTTCTTGGGGAAAGCACCTGCTAAAAACCCCTCTATCATATATTGTACATAGTCAAAGAATCATGAAACAATACAATGCTTTCTCACACCGAGAAAATCCTGCACTCTACCGATCGTATCACCCTGATCCCGCTAAAAATTGACTAGCAATTCTCAGACAAAATTGACCAACACTAAGCCAATTCTCATCCCCTGCTTAGCCCAGCCTTTCTCACACAATCCCTAGGCAATTAATCCCTATTAAATAGGATAATCAACCTTCCTTGACTGTGCAATCCCTATGGAGACTTCCTCTGACTCTATAATTGTGCCCAGGAAATTCGCCAATAATACAACTAATAGTTTACTTCCCTTTAACCTCTGTCTCAACTGGGTCTTCATCAGAATTGACATGCATGCAACTATTAATAGTGAATCATCAGTTATTTGGTAGATCACTACTTGTGAATTAAATCTAATTTAATTCACTTGACCTCTCACTAGTTCATCACATAGTTAGAACTAGTTAAACTGATTTTAACTTAATTAATTTGAGTTAACTGATTACACTCACACCACACTAGTGCTACAACTGCAACTGGACCCTGAAAATAATATAATCACTCTACATGCCTCACCATAGACCCTCAACTCGAAATTCTTGAGCTAACTAAGTCATTCTCACTTAGTTAACTGATACAAGTTGTTATGAGATGACAATACAATTTACTTTCAATTTAATTAAGGGATAATTAAATCAAAAGCCCCACATGGCCACCATTTTTTGGTGTTATTTTATATATTTCATTTCTGGATGCCAATTTCACTGTTTCTTGTTGCAAATTCCAACGCTCCCTCTCAACAAGAAAGGAATCAATTTGTCATGATCTGGTACCTTTGGAATGTTTTGCATGCAACACTTCTCTAGTGTTGTGGGCACATGCAACTCCTGAAACTAAATAGCCTCCAAAAAACTAAATCAGTATAATGCATCTATCATCAGAGTCTTCTGACTGCTGGATCCTACTGCACCTGTCTACTGGACTCTCTGTGTTGTTGTTGACATTTGCATCCATGCACTATCAACTGTTGCAAACTTTGATCTGCACTCCAGTATCCGACATCTATCACTCTGATTTTTGTCCTCCTGACATCTGACTGCATCAATCTAACCAATCCTTCATGCTACTACTATACTATGTGCTCCTTGTAGCCAGGTTCGATCCATGAGACACACCATCTCAATGGACCCTACCCAAATTTCTTCTTGGGATTATATTTGCACATTGCCCCACCTCACACCTAGAGGTATAGTTGCATGTACTCCCTCTGCCCATTTGGCTCAAAATTTCCCCCTCCTGGAGGTCTTTGATTGAGTGGACTCTTCCACTCAGTCTCCTCTCTGCTTCTCCAATTATGGCTGCTCCACAACTTTTCGACACTGCTTCTGAGGTTGTATGTTGAGAGATAATTTCTCCCTCTCAACCACCAAGTCATTGACCACTGCTTTGCTCCTCAAAGATTTGCATGCATCCTCAACCTCCAGAGCATATATGTTCTTGACTCTTGAACCGATCTGCTTCACTTGTCCCGTGGCTACATGTTTAAGGAACACCTTTCCTTTTCTAAACATCACCTCATAACTATGGTCTTCCAATATCGCTACGAAGACAAGATTCTTCCTTAGCCCTGGAACATACAAAAAATCTGCTAGTCTGAGAGGGGAGCCAAACTCCCTCTGAAAGGTAATTGTACCTATGTCGGTCGCGCTATACCTCTCTTCATCTCCAAACTCTATGTTCTGTTGGAGCCCCTTCTCCACCAAGTCACTGAAGAGATCTATATTCCTTGTCATATGCAATGAGGCACCACTGTCTAGATACCACATGCATCCCATTACAGTGATAGCCATGCATGCAATGAGAGTAAAATCACGCTCAAACTATGAATCCAATGCTTCACCCGCTGCAATTGCAGGCTCCTTCTTGCTTGCCTTCTTCTGTGCACAATTCAAAGCATAGTTCCCATGCTCGTGACAACGAAAACATATGATCTTGGACAAGTATCCCTTGCCATCTTTGCCTTGGGATTTATCTCCCTTGGTCTTATTTTGTTTTCCCACTAATGCACAATATTCTTCTTTGTTGGTGCTAGAGATCCCATCTTTGGTGCTCTGCCTTATCTCTTCTATTACCAAATCCGACCAAAGTCGCTCCCAATCTGGTAATTTCTCCCTCCCATTCACAGAAAACTGGTAACTAAGCCAGCTCTTGGGAATGCCTAGAAGTGCTAGGTTCACCAAGTCATCACCAACTATAGTCACACCAACACTTCCAAACTCATCTCGACATTGAGTGAACTTTGCCAAGTATGTTGGTACCATCTTGCCCTCCTCCTTCTTGATCTTTCTGAGCTTGTCCTTCAGTGCCAACTTCCTTTGGTCGCTGTTGTTCTGAAACAGATCTGTCAAGGCCTTCCATATAGCATATGGAGTCACCTTCCCATGGAGGCTCGAGATAATATTATCTCGAACTCCCTCCAACGATATCCTTCTCACCTTTGCTACCTTCTTCTGCCATGCATCAAGAATTTGGGCATCTGTTGCTGCATGCTTGGGAATATCATTATCTATGAATTCCTTCGACCCATTGTCCTCTAACACTACCTCCATCCTGTCCTTCCATGCAATATAATTCGAACTACCCTTGAGTGCATATTCGAGTCTCAAGCCATTGAAATACATCTTGATCTGCTTCTAGCTCCATAGAAAGTATCTGCAAATTTGAATACTATTCAACACAAACTCAATTTATTCTCCACTATTGTGATTCTTGGTGCTCTCATATAATGTAAAAAATCTCTAACACAGCTCTGATACCATGTATAAAATTATATAGAAACCCTATACGAATGGATTCAATATGATCATGTAATGTACTAAAACAAGAGATTAAATCCTTCTGTTATATTTGTGGAATATAAAACACGATCGCTCAATCACATGCAAGTAAGAGATGAAATTATCAATCGCACAACACAATATGTTCTTGGGGAAAGCACCTGCTCAAAACCCCTCTATCATATATTGTACATAGTCAAAGAATCATGAAACAATACAATGCTTTCTAACACCAAGAAAATCATGCACTCTACTGATCCTCTCACCCTGATCCTGCTCAAAACTGACTAGCAATTCTCAAGCAAAATTGACCAACACTTAGCCAACTCTCAGCCCCTGCTTAGATCATACTTTCTCACGCAATCTCTAGGCAATTAATCCCTATTAAATAGTATAATCAATCTTCCTTGACTGTGCAATCCCTATGGAGCCTTCCTGTGACTTTATAATTGCGCCCAAGCAATTCGCTAATAATACAACTGATAGTTTACTTCCCTTTAACCTCTATCTCAACTGGGTCGTCATCATAATTTACATGCATGCAACTATTAATAGTGAACCATCAGTTACTTGGTAGATCACTACTTGTGAATTAAATCTAATATAATTCACTTGACCTCTCACTAGCTCATCACTTAGTTAGAACTAGTTAAATTGATTTTAACTCACTTAATTTGAGTTAACTGATTACACTGACACCACACTAGCGCTACAACTACAATTGGACCTTGAAAATAATATAATCACTCTACATGCCTCACCATAGACCCTCAATTCGAAATTATTGAGCTAACTAAGTCTATCTCACTTAGTTAACTGATACAAGTTGTTATGAGATGAAATTAAAATTTACTTTCAATTTAATTAAGGGATAATTAAATCAAAAGCCTCACATGGTAGCCATTTCTGGGTGCCATTTTCTGTATTTTATTTCTGGATGCCAATTTCACTGTTTCTTGTTGCAAATTTCAACACATTGGTCTCTAGATTTTAATCTCGTGATGCAAATATCTTATGCTTCTGTGTGGATCACATTGCCTTTTGACCCTCTTCTTTGTTGGGGTGAAGGCATTTTTAAGGCAGTAGGAAATAAAATAAGTAGATTTATTTCCAGAGATACTGAACAGGGTGTTGTAGTGGCTACCACAACCCCAAAATTTGACCCATTTCAAAATTTTAGAGATGCCTCTGCATGCTAAAATTTCGACCTTTGTCTATGACATCCTAAGGTTTCATGCTCTCTTACATCTCTAGGTTTCTCTGGGACTTAAGGAAATCCTAACCTACCAGACCTAAACTAAAGCTCTCCTATAAATATCTAGTCGCACTGAGAGACTTCAGACTAAGTCCTAATGTTGCAACTTGTGTCCTTTCTCTGATGCTTTTATTGCCTAAAATCGCTAGGTCGCAATTTCCTATGATAATTGTTGTTGTGGCTTTGTGACCTTCCTTTTCATGTGACCTTCACTCGCTATGATTACTTATCTTCAGGTTGCTCTGTCGCATCATTGCAATGGAAGCAACCATGCAACATTCACGATCCCTCCGAAGTTGTGACCTCGCGACCTTGCCTAAACCAATCGCAACCAACCTTTCTAGATTGCTAGGTCACAATGTAGCTTGATTCATTTCATGCGATCTCTCTTGAAGTGTGACCTTGCGATCAATGCATCCTCATCCTGCGACTGCCCTCATCTGAAGTTGCATGCAACTTGGTCCCTTCTCATCTCCACCCGGTGACCTCACATAATATGGTCGCATATGACCAATACCCTTAGATTAGTCGTGAGTGATTTGTCGTATCCCTTCAACCATATATATGTATCCTCAACAAAAATAACCCTATTTTTTTACATCATCCATGGAGTCACCTATCTCATCGCCTCAAGCCATGATAAACTAATCGACTCGCCTCAGTTGAGTTAGTGGTAAACCTTTCCTACTCGCCTAAGTGTCTTTGTTGTTCTCGGGCCTTAGTTTTTCCTTCTCTCCATGCCCTTCAAAGTTCCAATAAAATATTAGCCTCGAGGTTTTTGAAATCGCAGGTCGTGACCCCTATGGGTCATGCTCCCACTTGTGGCAACAAAAAGAGACACTGCGACTTGCGACTAGGTCGCAAGTAGTCATGACAAACACTTTAGCCTTCTCTTAGCCACGTAATTGCACTAAAGAGTTATGAAAGCCTTGTAACTTGTCATGTTATGCAACCTCACGACTTGCGATTTGGTCAGAAATCGCAATTATCTTCCAAAACCTCAAATCGCAAGTCGCAAAATCGTGATTTTTTGAGCTAGTGATTTTTGCGACCTCCTCCATTCTGTGACCATGGCACCCTTTTGCATTTGTCAACTCATTTTCCATTGCACCTGTGCATTGTGATATGTCCTTTTGGAATTTTGTGTGACATGCCTCACCAATTGAGATCACGACCTTCTTACCGATCCAAATTATGACTAAGTGATCTACATATATTTTGTGCATGTGACCCCACAACAATATTTATCCATATTTGGTGTTATTTTCATTTATGTTAGCATCTTTGTCTTGGGATCACATTTTTGAAATGGTTGGAGATGTTGATCTGGATTGCATTAGTATTTCATCCTTCTCCGGAGAGATGGCACCGCCGGTGGTCAAGAGTTCTCCCAAGGGTTCAAGAAGAAGTTCAGCTAGAGCATAGAGTAGCATAGAAGGAGTTGTAGACAACCCACCTACTCTGCCAATTTACAGAGATGCAAATTGCAATATAAATAAGAAGACAAAGTTGACTTGGTAGGAAATATACTCATATTTTGTTAACCAAGACATCTCACAAAGAATATTTTAGAGTATGCATAAATGTTAAAAGATCTTGGTTGCACAATGTAACTACACACCACTGGTATTCCCATGTGTTGAAACCATTGATTGGATATTTCAATTTGCAGATGAGATTCATTAGGCAATCAAGAGGCATGATGGAGAGATTTTGGCCTCTTCTGTTGATGCTGATATTTCTAGCTACTACAAGCTACCTGAATGAGAAGAGTCTTTCAACACTAGATAGCTGACATATTTCAATGAAAATGCCAAAGACAATAAGGACAAATTGAAAACATGGTGGAAGAAACCCACCAAGTTCAAGGTTAAGACGGACCAAATCTATAAGACAAAAGGCTATAGAAAAGTGTATCAGTTGATGGTTGTTATGATGAACAAATTGTACGAGAGAGCCGATATATATTCTTTCCTTGGATCATGGGTACCTTTGATGCACACAGTTGTTACTAAAGGGACCATATTCAATTGGGCGAGTATCCTGGAATCTACACCCAAGACAAATATTCAAGTGGCTAAGGATTTGGAAAAGGGTAAACCATCATAATTTTACATGGCATCTTATCTTCTTGACACTATTTGCGCAAGGTGCTAATTCGAAGGATGGAGTTTTGTTAAAATTGGAAACTAGGGCCAAACTCCACCTTGGAAAACTGATATGATGGAGGTGATATTTTTGTTGGATTCCTCTTTCCTAGAGGTGCAAGAATGATCTAAAGATCATCTTGTTTGGATGAGCAAAAGTGGTATTTTCAATTTATTATCTCACACATATGCAAATTGTCAGGTTGACGAGAAGTCTAATGTAGGCTCGTAAGCCCAATGGATATCTCTCCACTCTCAATGCATGGTATAAATAAGAGAGACCTATTCCTCATTTTTGACATCATCTCATCTCATACATCTCTCTCTCACTTGGAGCTTCTCTCTCTTCTTCACACGTGTGGTCAAGTGATTGGGAAAGTCTGAAATTTTCGGATCTTTTAGGGCTATTTTGTAAAGCGTTGACTTTGGGTCAAACACACTCTAATTGCTGTGTTTTTTAGGCAAGAATTTCGATCTCCCTAGGCCGCATTCTTTAGCACATAATTCGAGGATTTTTGAGCACGTTGACCAACATTAACTGCAATGTTGACCGCAACGTTGACTTTTTGCTGACCGAGTTTGATTGAGTTTTTCAGATCTGTTTTGGGCTGATTTGGACTATTGTTGGAGGCCACATTGACTGGGTTTGACCGAGTTGATTTGGAGGATATTTATTGTTGGTTTGAACAACGTTGACTTTATGGTTAGGTGGTTAGGGCATCCTGTTGACTATTGTTTGACTGAAGTATTGGGCAAATGTATTTTGTATATTGTACTCTCTCTCTCTTTGTTGAACTTTTGAAGAATAATAAGAAGATTTGATCAAAGGGTTTTCCCCGCATTGGATTTTTTCCCTGGCATACGCCAAGTATTGTGTCCTCTTGTCTTAGGTTGTCTTCTGCTTATTGTTTATGTTCTATCAGCATTTACTGTCAAATATTAATGTGATTGTTAATCTATAAATTGATAATGGGCTAATAAGAAAAGATTGAAATAAATTGCGCTAAAGCATATAACATACCATTGTTATCTAAAATTAACATGGTATTGAAGCCCAGGTGAAGACAAAGCCCAAGCAAGAGTGAGAAGAGCAATCACTGAGATTTGTTGGACAAGTTCAAGGGTCAATAACTCCCTCATCTTACTTCAAATTTGATGACAAGTTCAATGATAATTCTGATTATCATGCATGGAAAATGTCCTTAGACTTGACTTTGGAGGTGCATGATGCTATGGACTATGTGCAGGGAAAGATTATTGAGCCTCCTTCAAGTGCACCAACTACCAATAAGACAAAGTACAAGAAAGGAGAGGTCAAATCTAAGAATATCATCATGGATTATATTCAAAAGCATTTGGTTGCTTACATCTCCGAGTTGGGCACATCTAAGAGATGCATGACAAGTTGATTAGCATGTTCATGGCTAGCAACGCAAATCAAATCCTCTTTCTCAAGAAAAAGCTGAAGGAAATCAAGATGGATAGAGGAGAATCCATCCAATCCTACTTCACGAGGATTACAAAAAAAAATAAAAATGATCTTCTATCTATTGTAGAGGGTATTGTTAATTGAAAACTCACTCTTATTACCCTTGGAGGTCTTCCCTGAGCATGGTATGTACTCAATACCACTATTCTCAACAACGAAATGATTCCATATTTTGATGAATTGTTGATGATATGCACTCAAGAGGAGACAAGGATGATGGAGAGAGACATGCCTTCAAATAGGAATGTCCCTACTACATTCTCCACTCAAGCTAAAAGAAAGAACAATGTTGGTCCAAGAAATCAAGGTCAAGGAAGATTGGGATTCAAAGAAGGAAGCAAGGGTAGATGTTTCAATTGTAATAATTTTGGCCACTATGCAAGAGAGTTTCCCAATAAAATGGATACACCTTGAGATGATGATTACAACAACAACAATTTCAAGGTAAATGGAAATCAAAGGAACAATAAGTTCAACAACAAAGGAAAGGGAGACGCTCCCACTACACGAAATGGAAATGGTAAAACTTCCAAGAGATAGAGAAATTATAGGTATGATGAGTCTAATGTTGTAGATAACAAGCAAATATAATTTCTTCTTATATATTCCCCCTTTGTTGCCTATCCTCCCGATACCTTAGATAATTGGTTGATTGATAGTGGTGCCTCAAGGGACTTCATTGGACACAAAGATGCCCTCTCTCATTTGATTGAAAAGGAAACCAATTTGGATATCATAGTTGGAGACAATACCACCTATCTCGTGAAAGGGATAGGGACTGTTACTCTTCACTTGAATCAAGGTCAAATCCTTCATTTACAAGATGTGTTATATGTACCTGACTTGAAGAAGAATTTCGTGTCTATTTCGGCGATGGAAGAAAGGTGGCATTCATTGATGGAAAGGTATGTGTTTGGAAGGGGAATTTCAAATAATCGTTCACTCTTGGTTTCAGTGTTGATACTCTTTATCAGGTTGGAGGAAGTTCGTTGGGAGCCATGACATGCAACACTATTCTTCAATCTAAATTATGGCATCAGAGTTTTTCTCGCCTTCATTACAAATCTCTTCCCGAAGCTAGGAAGATGGTCATAGGTATGCCTGATTTCAAAGTTTATCATGAATGTTTTTGTTAGGGTTGTGCCGAAGGGAAACATACAAGGGGACCATTCCCCTTAAGCGATAGCAAGACTACCGACATACTTCAATTGATTTATTCTGATTTCTTTGGTATGTTACTTGTAACATCCTTGGGAGGATATTTGTATTATGCTATTTTTGTGGATGAAGTCTCTCAAAAAACTTGGATATACTTCTTGAAGAAAAAGGACGAAGTATTCAAATGGTTTCGCTCTTTCAAATCCTTGGTTGGAAATCAAATAGGTAGGAAGATCAAAATATTGAGGACCGATAATGGAACCGAATATGAGTCAAATCAATTCAACGAATATTGTTGGGAAGTGGGCATTAAGAGGGAGACCACTACTACTCATGCTCCTGAACAAAATGGAGTTGATGAAAGGAATAATAGAACCATCATTGAAGTTACTCGTGCCATGCTTCATGACCAAGGCCTACCGAAGTTCCTATGGGGAGAAGCTTCCAACACTACCGTGGATGTTCAAAATAGATGCCCACATACTTGGACTCAAAAAATCCCAAAGAAATCTTCACCGGTAAGAAACCTAATGTTTATCATTTTAGAATTTTTGGAAGTCTCGTATATTTTCATGTGCCGAAAGAAAAGAGAAGCAAGTTGGATGCTTCTGGGAAGATGGGAACATTTGTGGGCTACAGTGAAACTTCAAAGACATATAGAATCTATGTGCTTGGTCAAAGGGAAGTGGAAATAATTCATGATGTCACCTTCAATGAAGATTCTACCCTTGGGAAGGTTAGAAATATTCCTATCTCAAAGGAAGACAAAGATGGAGATGCAGGAAAGCAAGAAGAACCGAAATATGAACCAATTACCGATGTTGATGGTCTGATGGATCCCATTGATCCACCTCCTGGTGAGCTCTCTCCTTCTAAAAGAATACCGTCATGGCTTAGAGATACTCTCGAAGATGTCGAGAGACATATTGTACCAAGGTGGAAATTCCGTGAAAGTAAGAAGTTGAACAAGTAACACGGGTACTTAGTAGCCATGAGCACCATTGTTCAATATGAGCCTGGAACATTCAAAGAAGTTGTGAAGCACTAAGTTTGGAAGGATGCTATAATGAAGAGTATGATTTGATCATGAATAATTATGTTTGGGATGTGGTCCCTAGACTAAAGGACAAATTTGTTGTCACCTCGAAATGACTTTAAAAAATAAAACATGGAGTTGATGGGAGTGCTGAAAAGTTCAAGGCTAGATTCGTTGCCCGAGGCTTCTCGCAAAAGGAAGGTATAGACTATGATGAGATATTTGCACCGGTTGTCTGATATACCACCATCTGTTCGATTATTCCCCTTTCTTCCTCACAAGGATGGAATCTACATCAAATGTATTTCAAGACCGCCTTCTTGCATGGCCAGCTTAGGGAAGAGGCATATGTGGAGCAGCCTATGGGGTTCAAATTTCGAGATTGAGATACACATGTATGCAAGTTGAAGAAAGCTCTCTATGGGTTGAAGCAAGCCCCAGGGCTTGGTATGAGATGATCAATAGCTATTTGATGAAGCTGAGATTTACAAGAAGTGAAGTTGATCTAAACCTTTACTTTAAGGTTGATAATGACAAGCCTCTCATTTTGGTGCTCTATGTGGATGATCTATTTCTAACAGGTGAAGACCCTCTCATTCATCAAAGTAAGAGGGAGTTCGATTATGAATTTGAGATAAAAAACCTAGGACTGATGCACTTCTTCCTAGGCTTGGAATTTTGGCAAAATCCAGGTGATATTTTCCTTTCTCAGGGAAATATATTGTGAGGCTACTTGAAAGATTTGGGATGGTGGAATGCAAGTCCCTGACTACTCCAATGGAACTCAACTTTAAGAAGCTATGCAGAATTGTCGCTGAGCCCGATTTGGGAAATCATTCCGAGTATCGTCAACTCATGGGGGCCCTGATGTTCTTGGTGAAATCATGTCCGGTCATATGTTTTACAGTGAATATGCTGAGTCAATTTATGGTCGAGCCTCATCACATACATTGGATTGCTACCAAGAATATTTTGAGATATATCTTGGGCACAATCAACTTTGGATTGAGATACATAGACAGGAATTTGAGGCTCCATGGATATACTGATGATGACTGGGCTGGCAGTGTGGTGGATTGTAAGAGCACATGTGGATGTTGTTTCTCTCTAGGTTCTACTTCGATATCTTGGATGAGTAAGAAGTAGAAGTCGGTTGCTTTGAGCACCGCTGAGGTCGAATACATTGCAACAAGTATAGCATGTTGTGAAGTTGTTTGGTGGAGGAAGCTCTTTAGTGAGTTGTTTGGGAATGTGTTGGATACCACCATGATCTATTGTGACAACCAAAGTGGGATTTGACTTTCAGATAATCTCGTGTTCCATGACCGCTCTAAGCACATTGATATCAGGTACCATTTTATCTGGGATATGGTACAACGGGGCATCATAAGGCTCCATCACATTGGGACTGATGAACAGGCCGCATATATTCTCACTAAGCCCCTGGGGAAGGTCAAATTCTTAACCTTCCATGAGAGACTTGGAGCCATGGACAGACCCTCTTATGGGGGTCCCACTTGAGTTGGACATTGAGCTCTAGGAGCTCCCGGGGGGGGGGCAGATTGGGGTTACTCTTGGAGCTATGAGCGACCATAGGGTGAGGTTCGCCTTCCCCTATTGGTGCGTTATGTACAGGGTGAATGGTTCGCCTTCCCATGTGATACCCCATTGTTGGTTGATATATGAGCATGTTCACCCTCTCTTGCTGATGTAACACATACATCCTACCCATGTAATCCAGGACTCATGGGAAGTACCTCTCATCTAGCTAATGAGTTTGGAAATGAGGATAGAGACCATAGAACTATTGATGAATGCATCATGTACTGTCGTAATCTCTATGCTAAGATGGATGGTGTCCAACAACTTGATCTGGGATCAACTCTGGTTGAGGTTTTTACCTCTAGACCGACTTTGGCTCAGTGGAGAGTGGCAAGGTCTTGTGACTCACTTTCGATCAAATTCTTCTTCATTATTTATTCATAGTTCAATAGAGTATAGAGTAGAGCATAACAGTGCATGGATGATAAGATGGTATAGGGATGACAATGTGATACAGGATGACAGGATGGTATAGGTTAACAGGATGGTACGGGATGACAAATGGATTTATCCCTAGTTGAGAGGGAGTGTTAAAATTGGAAACTAGGGCCAAAATCCACCTTGGACAACTCATATGATGAATATGCTATTTTTGTTGGATTCCTCTTTCCAAGAGGTGCAATATTGATATAAATATCATCTTGTTTGGATTAGCAGAAGTGAGATTTTGAATTTATTCTCTCACACATATGCAAATTGTCAAGGCTACCCATAAGTCTAATGTAAGCTCATAAGCCCCAATGGATGTGTCTCCACTCTCAATGCATGGTATAAATAAGGGAGTCCTAGTCCTCATTTTGGACATCATCTCATCTCATACATATCTCTCTCCTCTCATCATTGGTTCGTACAACACTCAGAGCTTCTCTCCACACGCGTAACAAAGTGATTGGGCAAGTCTGAAATTTTTGGATCTGTTTTAGGGTTGTTTTGCAAAGCATTGACCAACATTGACTTTGGGTCAAACACACTCCAATTTCTGTGTTTTTGAGGCAGGAATTTCAATCTCCCTATGCCACATTCTTTGGCACAAAAATCAAGGATTATGAGCATGTTGACCAGTGTTGACCATACCACTTTGACCACAACATTGACTTTTTGTTGATTGAGTTTGACTGAGTTTTTTGGATCACTTTTGGGCTGATTTGGACTATTGTTGGAGGCCGCATTGACTAGGTTTGACCGAGCTGATTTGGGGGAGATTTCTTGTTGGTTTGACCAGCGTTGAATTTTTGGTTAGGGAATCTTGTTGACTGTTGTTTGACTGAAGTACTGGGCAAGTGTATTTTGTATATCACACTCTCTCTTTGTCGAACTTTTGAAGAATAATAAGAAGATTTGATCAAAGGGTTTTCCCCGCAATGTGGTTTTTCCCTAACATCCACCAAATATTGTGTCCTCTTGTCTTGTGCTTATTGCTTATGTCCTGTTAGCACCTAATTTGAACCTCAGGCTGAAAAAGGCAAATTAGGGTAACCTTTAAACCACACTTAGCCTTGTAGCTAGCCCTACAAGGTCTGGAGAGGGCTCTCTCTGTGAAAAGATATTCAACAAAGTACAATTATGAACTGATTTTAGGCTAGGTATAACAATAGGGAAATGTTTAAATGAAATGAATTTTTCAGGGATGTATGGAACAAATGGGACAGTTTGAATCGGGGAATTAAATCAGGGATACAGGTTATTTCATGGGGCAAGGTAGGCAGGAAATTTTAGCAATTAAGTCTAAATAATGATGGAATGGAAAGACTGGCGAGGAGCTGAAAAGGGCACGGGAAATGGATCCTTTTCAAACAGAAGGAAACATAGAATATTGAATGATTTCCCAAGGCAGAGCATAAAAATGGATTCTACCTATCTATCTTGAAAGTACTCAACCATAGATATTTATGAATGAATGGTACACATAAAAATTTACATATGAACACAAAGGAGAGAACAAGTGCTAAAATTCATACCACATGGATCCCACAAATTAGAGCTGCATTTCTTATTAATTCCCTGTCAAAACTGTTACAATGGAGCACAGAGCGTCCTCCTGATTTCCACACTATTCCCTTACTTACTGATTTATGGATTCCCCTACCGATGATTTCAAAATTACATTAAATAGACCAAAAATGTGGGGAAAATAGATCCACAGAAAAGGGAGTTGTTTTACCAGCTCAAAACTGAAATCCGAATATGGGAAAGAAAGCAACAAACTGCCCCTGAAAATAAGGAACAACAATACATTTTGGGCCATCTGAAGATTTTGTTGTTACACTAGATGAAAGAAAAATAGGCAATCTGAAAAACATAACCCTATTTTACTGCTGCTGTAAAAGTCTCTGTCTCATAATTAGCTTTCGGCCCTTTGACTGTTGTTTTTCTTTATTAAAAATCTCATATATGCCGAGAAATCTATTTGCAAACAACAAAACTGAAATTTATGCCTTTAATGAAGAAAAGATTCATTTCGAGTGGAAGGGGCGCAAGGAAAGGAGGTGGGGTTCAAAATCGCAATCGCAATCAGAATTAATGGGGAAGAGAGGATACAATATATAATGGAGCAATTGAAAACACACGTTGCGATGGTGTAATCGCAATCAGGGATTGGAGGAAAGGGGAAGATGTTACGAGAACGAGGCAAAAAACTCCGATGTGATTGGAAAGGTCTGATGGGGTTTATACAATAGAAGAGCTAAGAAATCCATTTAAAACAAATGAAAATGATTTTCCACTTTTTAGAAATGGAAAAGACCAAATTTCATTTGAAAAAGGGGAAGGGATTAAGGTGGGACCGGGGGAACAATCGCAATTGGAATCGGAAGTGAAGGGAGGTGTTAAGGCGCAATGGTATTTTCACCGATGCAATTGGGGATAAGCGATGAGGGGGGGAGTTCTTTGTATAAAATGAAATAAAACAAAATTTAAGATTTACAAAAGGAAAATGGATTTTTAATTATGAAAGGGCGGAAGATTATGTGGTGGGACTCGTAGATCAATCGGAATCGGAATCGGAAATCGGAGGGGAGCGGGGCTAAGTGTATTGGGAACACGCCGATTGCGATGGCGCGACGGTGTATGAGCCGCCCGATTCTATCAAATTTTCTACAAAGGAGGGTAGGTTTGTGCATAAATAAGCTGCCCAAGGCAGCATTTCAGCTTCCAGTATTGGTTTATGTACATATTGCAGTATGTATATGTTTTTGGATTGGTATGAGTTTTTTGGGTTTACAAAGGTTTGCTGACCGTATTTCCCAATGGATGAGGCACTTGGTCTATGGTGTTCTTGACACCTCCAAGGAGCTTCCATCCCCAATAAGGCCGATGTTAGTTCCAGTCTTCGCAGCCTATCACTAGGGATCAAAATGGGCTCTTACTATGTCTGGTTTTGTTAGATGTTTTTCACAGGATATTTAGTGAAAAACATATTTTAAATGTTTCCATCAGAAGGAGCTCGGAAAAATCTTTCCAACGGTATATCACACTCCTGTAACCGGTTTCTGGATCAGAAGATATGATCGAAATGAATGATTGATTCTTGGTTATGCATGTTTTGAGGTCAGTTGCTGCACACAGGGACAAGTTTACTACAAAATAAGTTTGGAAAGAAATTTTACAAAAGAAAAAGAGTTTTTTTTCATCGCATACTAAATAACAAAAACCTCCTTCATTTTATGCATAAATGTCACTATGTGGGAGATATGCAGTGATATTTGAAGCCTACATTAAAACAAAACAAATTTTGCAGTTATTTTACTGTTTTAGTCATTTCAGTGCGGTGCCATGTTACAATCTATGGAAAGTAATTTTGAGAAACCCAAAGAGGTTTTTGTTAACCACGATCCATGTAACAAAAACCTCTCTCATTTTATTCACAGGTGTCGTGAATTGGAATATTTGACTAGATCTTTACAGCTCATTTTTACAGATTTAAATTTTTAATGATTTTCTATTTTAGAGATGATTTTGTGGCACAGATTCCGAGAAATTTGAAAGGAATTGCCAAACTTTGAGAGAGGTTTTTCTCCAACATGACCTTATATACAAAAACCTCTTTCATTTTTTTAACAGGTTCTATGGTTCAGGAGATACGAGTTCATCTTTGACACCTAATTTCAGAAATTCGGTCTATTAATGATTTTATGTTTTAGATATGATTTTGTGGCATAGATTCCGGGAAATTGGAAATGAATTTCCAAAATTTGAGAGAGGTTTTTCTAAAAAATGACCTTATCTACAAAAAACTCTTTCAGTTTTGTAACAGGTACTATGGTTCAGGAGATAAGAGTTCATCTTTGACACCTAATTTCAGAAATTCGGTTCAAATTTAATGTAAATGATTCTATTTTGAAGAAGATGGTTGAGCTCAATTCCCTTAATACAGGGATGAGAAAATTGTATATATTTTATGAATTTCAGAGTGTAAGGGTTGGATTTTTGCAGCAGAGGGAGGCTGCTATTGGACTGTGTAAATTTTTCCTTGAATATTATTTTAATAAAGCTTTTTTCTGCTCTTTAAATTTGGGATTCATCACGGTGTTTAATGTGCAGCATGTTTTTCTTGTAAATTCATTTCCATGCTTTGTTTTTTCTGCTAATTTGGTTACAGCATTCTCTAAGGGAAGTGTTAGGAATCCATCCATGCATGATGCTCCTTTCACAATGATTATGTTGTTTTATGTAGTGGTTATCTTTTCAGAATCCATCTTCTGTTAGATGCTCTGTTGAGTAACCTGGTGTTTCTCTTTCCTCTAAAGCTGTCACTGTAGATCCATCCCCTGATTGATGCCTACAGGGCAGCGGTCTTTTCTCTCTTTTCTTCTCTCATTACATCTTTAATTTATCTGTACATTGCGCTTACTTTTCCCCAAGTTTTCTGGCAAAAACTAGCCCCAAATTCATAGTCCAATAGTCCCTTCTCTTGCTGTTTTCAACCCACAATTTTCAACCAAATCCTTATTCTTCATAGCTAGCCTAAGATTCAGTTATTGCAACCATGTTTTGTTGGCCAAGAGAGAGCCCTCTCTGGTCTGTTAGGGGTAGATGCCAGATCTAAAGCTTGGTCTATGGTTACCTCAGAGTTGCCTCTTCTCAGCCTTGAGGTTCATTCCGAGTGCTAACATTTTGGCGCCGTTTCCGGGGACGAGGTGACAGATCTTCTCCGGGAAAGATTGTTCAAGTTGCAGATCTGATTGTTGATGGTGGACAGTAGTCAGACACATATGAAGGCTGAAATCATCTACTTGATGTCTCCATAGTTCGAAATCCCGAGTTTCAAAGTATTGATGGTGGCTCTACTGGCTAAATGAAGGACTCAACTGTTGCTTCTATTTGTTCAAGGTATTCATGTATTGATTTTTCTAATCTTCCCGGTTTTCCTAATCAATTACCAAAGGATGCATATATTTTGAGTAATGGCCCTAAATTCAATGGGGAAGATCTGGCTTTGACTCTTGAACATGTAGCAAGATTTAAAACATTTGTAGAATCTCTTAGAGTAAAAAAAGAGGATGTTTTTATCAGATTGTTCTATGATTCCTTTCAAGGAAAATGTAGACAATGGATTGAAAATTTGCCTATCATATCTATTAAGTCATTTGTAGAGTTTTGGGGTATCTTTCTGGAAACATGGATGGAGAAAGAGGAAGAATTCAAAATAGAGGTGCCCTCTATTCAAGGCTTTAGAGAATGGGAAGATATGTGCACAGATGATGAGGTAGATGAGAACTTTGCTTCATCTCTTTCTTCTTATTTGAAGTCTTGTCGATGTAGCCATGAAGTTAAGCTCAAATTTTTGCAAGAGTTTGCCATCAAAATTGAAGAAGATCTAACTGAATTGGAGACCCAAACACAGTCCCAGGATCCGGACTATCAAGTCCCATTCTTTGGGGACCTTTTCCAGTAGAAGGAAGGAAAGGTAAGGTTGCCCTTGGATGTTTGCATTAATAATTTGCAGCTGGAAGAATGTATTGAGGAGTTGGGCCAGAAAACAGAGTCTGGTTTCTTTGATCATGTTGCGGCATATATGGAAAAAAAATTCAGTTTGAATAACAAGCCAGATTTCCTTTTATACAGCCAGACTCCTTTTCTGCATGTATGGCTGTTAGCATTTCCAGTTGTGTCTCAGAGAAATTTGTTGAATAATGAAGATTTATTCACCGAGATTAACCTGATCACACATCAATTTCGAATTGCATGCATAACACATAATCTCTTCTACAATTAATTGTCACATGCGGAAAGAATAGAAGCGATAGCACATCAAATCATTACACACATTAACACAATATGTATGGGGAAAGCTTATAGCTGAAAACCCATCAGCTATTCTGTATATTAGATGGAGAGAACATGCAGCAAATACATAGCACAATACTCCTCACAAGTACTCAGTACTATCTCCCAAAGCTACACAAAAACTAGCTTGGTTTTGAACAAGTCACAGGTTCAAAACACACCCACTAATTTCCCTGCCTCTATTGCGCAGTCAAGGCTGGTCTAAATAGAGATCCAAGTTCGAATCTCACTGGCTCCAACTGCACAATTTTCATTGGTAATTTCCTCCAAGTGTAGTGCAAATCTCATGCACAACTAATGTCGCAACTGATAGCTAACTCAACCCTTTCATCTACCTCTTTCACTTGTCGCCACTGAAATGTCCATGCACTGAGTTAAAATGATGTGTTCTTTAGTTGAATAATGAGTTAATAATTTGTGAATTAAATAATATTTAATTCACACAACTCATCTCTAGTGTATTAGCCAGTTAAACTAAATACAACTAGTTCAACTAGTTAACCAGAACACCACCTCCATTAACTGTCGCATCAACTCCACCGAACTCCACCACTTGAGCTCTAACTGAATTCAACCATGCATTAGCTCAACTAACCCATAGGAAAAGCGTATTTCCTTCTGGCAGCTGCATGCCCCACCTCCGGGGGTCAAACCGAAGTGCTCCAAGAGAGTAAACTGAAGTTTAGAGTCCAAATATTATTAAGGGTAAATAATATTTGACTTCCCTATTTTTAGGATAGGCAGTCTAAAAATAGACTTCGACCTATAGGTCCAAAAAATAGATGTCCATCTACTTTTACCAACATGAACAATACTCCAAGAATAACATACTGCAACCCTCGGACCATGCTCCATATGTCTAAAAATAGACATAGTCTAAAAATAGATTTTTCGACAAAAATCACATGTGTGGTCCCCACCTAGTTTAGGTGATCACTCTCCAACTAGGATCAGGAAATATGTTTCAGGAGGCCTCCTTCACTGTTTCTTGTTGCGCATTTCCAGTTGTGTCCTGGTTCAAGCACTTCCAAGCAGCATCCTTGTCACAGTTACTTGATTGGTTGGTCTGGCAGGGCTAAGCTTGGTCTGTGGTTACCTCAGAGTTGCTTCTTCTTAGCCTTGAGGTTCATTCTGAGTGCTAACATGTCCTATCAACATTTATTGTCAAATATTAATGTGATTGCTAATCTAGAAATGATATTGGCCTAATAAGAAAAGATTGAAGTAAATTTATCTAAAGCATATAACATACCATTGTTATCTAAAATTAATAAGTTTTAAATGGACCCAAGAGGTAACGAAGCCAATACTTATTTACTATAAGTGCTTTTGGAACCTAGGTTACAAGGCTTCATTTGAAACTATTGCAGAATCCTTTATTGCTCCTCTATATCAGGCACTCTTTGGTCATGCTCTGCCTTATATGTCAGAGCTAGCTCAAAATACCCTCATCGAGGTAGCAGATTGGTTCCCTATAAGGTAAGCAACATATATCAGGATTTTGGGTGCATACAAGCCCGCTCACGCTCTCTCGAAAATAGTGACAGATAGAGTCCTCTTGCAAGACGTTTGTTACCAATTGACTGTCAGATTATCCAAAACATTGTTAAAGGGAAAAACAGAACGTGGCATGTGTTTCCTTAAACAATTGGCACATAATATCTTGAAAATTTAAAATAATTCGAATCAGAAGTTGGAGAAATAAAAGGTTTCCTTTTCATTGATATGAGTCTCCAAAATTATGACCCAAGAGGTATTGCAACAAAACATTGCAAAGTAGTAGGCTATGGATGGTCTTATATACATTATAAAGGAGATGAATAATAAAAGGTCAAGAACTTCTATAATTATTTTAGGGCATTGGGTTCTAATGAACAACAAGAACAAGAAAAACAAGAGCAGTCTAATGATGAGGACGGAGAAGGCACGAGTCTCGAGGATCGAAGAAATTTGCTTAAAAGGAAGAAAGAACAACAAAATAAGAATGGAAAACAGAAGAAACAAAAGGGCAACCAACAAAAAGAAACCAATCAGGGATCAGAAAAACAAGCAAACCCAAAGTATCAACAAGAATAAGGGGGAGAAGGGGTAAATCTAGAAGAAAGGAATGTAGCAATAGCTCGAAGAAAACAAGAAATTAAGAGGAAATGGGAGGAAGAGCAGCGCAAGCAAACATACGAAGATAGAAAGAGACAAGAGGAATAACTTCTGAAGAAACAATAAGATGAAGAAAAGAAAAGAAAGTTGGAATAAGAAGAGCAGCTTAGGAAACAAAAGGAAGAGTAAAGAGCACATGAAGGAGAAAAAAATAAGAAACAAGAAGAGGATGACATGAGAAAGAGGAAAGAGAAAGAGGAATTAAGAAGAAAAGTTGAAGAAGAACAAAGAAGGAAAGCCAAAGAAGAAAGGAAACAAGAAGAAGAAGAGGAGGCTGATGAAAACTTGACTAAACTGAGAGGGGGTGTGAATCAATTTAGTACATTCATGGACATTAATTTTATTTTCTTTAAATTCATTAACTAAACCATTAAATAAGCAGATTGACACATTATGGCCAACTGATTTAATATGCAAACAACAAGTAATACGTGTTCCAAAAACATCACATCAACACATAATAGAAACACATATGAACACTAGATGTAAGTGGAAACCCATAAAGGGAGAAAACCACGATTTTGTTATTGTTGTGATGCAAAGGCAAGCTCCTACTCCCTTATTACATCTTCTTTTATGTAGGCTCCAACCTATAGGAGGTTACTACCTCAATTTTTCTGCAAGCTACAACATGCAAGGAAGCTCCAACTCCCATTAGTTTTATGCAAGCTACAACCCACAGGGGGATCCTACCTCAACATGCTCTAGCTTATCATTTATCAAGTTACAAGTTGAAATGAGACTACAATCCTGCATAAAGAAAACAATGTGTTGGTTATCTGGTCTATAAATATGCATACCTCCATTATTTTCTTTGTTTCTCCTCCTCCTAAAATCTGCTTCACCTCAACTCTTCTATGTGCCAAGTAATTAATGAAGAACACCTCAATCAACTCTCACACATTCTCTAGCTCTCTAATCCTATAGCTCTCCAATCTTACACAAATTTATAAATTAACTTTGATGGTTGTTAGTGTTCTACTCACAAGAGTCTAAAATGACTAGACTTGTCTCTTTGCATTCTAAAGGTGTCCCTCCAATTCCAAAACTGTTTAAACTCTTGAATATTAAAATACATAAAAGGAATTCCATCATATCAAAATATCATGCATTCACATTCTTCATGTCAATAAAATAAATAAATAGCATGCAATAATATAGCCTTGCATCCATATTCAAATAGCCCTGCATCACAATAATTTTTCATATCTTTGCCTTTTCCTTTCATCTTTCCTTGCCTTGAAACATGTCTTCGTCTTGCCTTTGTTGTCATGGAGTATTTGCTTTTCCTTGCATCAGGTCTTTTTCTTTCTTTTTTGTCATGGAGTATTGCCTTTACCTTGCATCACAACAATTCAGCTCAACCAAACCAATCTTCAAATTAGTCTTGATACTCCTTTGCAACACCCTTTATGTCGCTTCTTTGTTGCTTCTTGCCTTACTACTCCTTTGTTTTGTTATTGCTCATTTGCAACATCCTTTCTGCTACTTCTTTGTTGCTCCTTGCCTTACTGCTTCTTTTCTTTGTTGTTTTTCCTTTGCCATTAATCTCACCCTTTGGCATTTATGGCAATCACTATGATCCTCTCCCCCCCCCCCCCCCCCAATTTTTTTTTTTTTACAATCATTTCTTCTTACTTCTGCTTACCTCCCCCTTTGACATCAATGGCAAGGGGGTTGGTTTGTAATGAAACTCAAATTCATTAGGATTGTCTAAAGCGTATTTTGATCCTCCATGAGAAAATACCTAGCTTCAAAATTGTAGCATTTATTAGCCAAAAGAAAGACTTTAACTTCTTCTTTAAAGTCATGCAAACTTTACCTGATATTTGTTTATGAATATCCTTATAGAATCCACTTTCTAGCAGTTGGATAGAAAGTTCAGCAAAACCATTTTCCAATCTAATCCAACTTTCGAGTACCATTTTGCATCAAGTAGTCATCCTAAAGATAGATGAAATATGCATGGGAAAATTTTCCATACACATCAAGATTGAAGAAATCTAAAAGTTGATTAGAAGATGAATAAAAAACTGAATATAGAGACACATCTTGCTGCCAAACTTCAAATTTGTAGAATTAATATTTGTTTTCTCACATAAATAAATAAAATGTTCATAGCTTCTTAGAATCCTTGATGTAACATCATCCACTGGAAAATATTGCTTCACAGTTTCATAATCTATTTCAAGCTCTAGATCTTCTGCTTTTTACATATAGTAGCGTGAATATGAAATTTGATTTGTAGAATTCTTGCAAACAAGTGATAAATATATCTTCCTACCCCACTCTATAATGAGGAAGATGGAATGTTAGGTGTAGTCAATGAGTCAATGTAGACATGCCATGAGCTCATGTAATATATAGCACTTCACTCATGTTTAGTTATGAACTAAAACAAGGCGACATTAAATACCATTTTAACATGTGTTAGAACCTCCATCATTGTGTTTATGAGAAAAAGAATGAACTCCTTGTGATTTAGGGCTTGAGGTCCTCCTTTAAAATGATTAAAATTTCGGTTACTCCCAAAAACATGTATGTCATTGTCCATACATATTGTGGTTATGAAGATATGTCCTCTTGTAGATTTTAGATTTTCAGTAAGAGTGCAAACTGCAAATGCAAAGTCCCCATATTCCTTGGCTATGCAAGAAACTTCAAATCTTAATCTTCAGCCATAAAGGCATCATAGATGGGATTTCCATGAAAATACTAGCAACCCATGTTCCATCCACATATTCCAATTGAGAAGAAATTTGTCTTCGTGATTTGAATATAAGCACTCTTTATATTAATATGCTCTCCATGATATAAATTTCCAATAATTATTGCTTCTCCATGATGAAGGTTTTTGCATAATGAACTCTGCACAATCGAAATATTAGGGAATAAGCATGTTAGGGCACAAAACCCTAATTCATAAAAGTATGTATGAGAATGTATTAAAAGGTGTCGCCAATGTATCAATTTTAAAGGTTTCTCAATGCATTAATCTCCAAGGCTTCCCAATGTACCATCTTCAAGGTTTCTCCAATATAAGATGATCCGATAAACCAATAAAAGTTCTTCCAATATGTGCTTCTCCAAGGCTACTCCAACTGGATAAGTTGTTTATAAATGTTGCTCCAATATAGGATGATCCAATGAATGTATTCCAATATACAATGATAAACGCAATAATAATGTTTCTGCCATATATGTATTGTGAACATCCATAATATGTGCCAATGCTTTCATGCACCAATTCTCTCAACAATATGTGCCACTACTTTCATGTACCAACACTTTCAATATTATGGACCACAATTTGCACCAAAGCTCTCAATAATAAACTATCTCCATATATATTCCAACGCTCTCCATATAATTAATATGCAATGTTAAGCATGAGAAATAACACTCTCTCCAAGGTTCTCTCCAATATTATAATAAGACTGCTCCAATAATGTAATATAGTGTTGCTCCAGTCGCTGAATGAATGTTGCTACCATGCATTATTGGAAGAACATATTGCATTGAATATAACACACAACTAATCCATAAAATAGCCCTAATATCATATGGATGTCAACATATATATAAAGAATATTGAAATCCATGCATTATAGTTACTTCAACAATGCAATACATAATTAATACAATGGTTATAAAGGCCACACTAATATAAGAACTACCAATAATGTAAATCCATAACATCTTAACTATAACACTGACATATGAATATTCATAATGATAATGATATGATACTCCATTCATAAGTTGCATCTCCATACAATTGTCAAGCTCTCCATATTAACAACGCATAAAAAAAATTGTTAGACTTTCCATACAATGCACATTACTAGCATTTGCACCAAGAGATGCAAAGATACGCCGAAAGTCTCTCTCTCTCTCTCTATATATATGTGTGTGTGTGTGTGTGTGTGTCAGAAATAGAATGGTTTCTAATATTTCACTGGAGGTCGGTGGTCGAATGGTCGAATGGGCTCGTAGGTTGGCTAGTTGCAACATGAATTCCCAACAATTCCATATGCCTCAAATTTCCAAGAACTTTCTAACAAGATACATGCTAAATAACCCCAATATTGAAGCAAACACTTCAATTGCTACAAAATATTGATCTAAATGCCCCTTAGAAGAATCCAAAGACCCATACACTTCAATTATTTTGTGAGTTTTGTCGCTAGTTGCTTACCAACTTTGATATAATATAATTGTTATATTTGTATTTTCAAATAGAATTTCGATAAGGCTTTGCATTTCTTTGAGGGGACGTGAATTTGACATATCTAAGAACCCATGTTACATTGTAATCCATATGAATTTACATTTAAGTTATGTTACAACAATATAATTTCCTTTCTAGAGAATATTTATCAAATTAACTTGAATAACTATCTTTCCTGAAAACAACAAAGTAATTCTTTGAGGAGTCCTCACCTCCACTGATTGGGAAGAAACAAAGGTTCTTTGAGTACTCATTTCAACTGTTTCTTGGGGATTTGTGACTAACAACTTACCAACTATAAAAAGTATATCTAAAAACATTTATTTGGTTCATTTAGGTTAGTTTTTTTTTTTTTTTAGACCAACGATCAGTTAAATAAGAATATTTGAGTAATTTACATATATTCTTGAATTTCTCAAATAAAAAACATATTTATATTAAAAATATTTTTAAATTAAAAAATTATTATAAATTAAAACATTTAAAAATAATAATAAAATAAAGAATAATTATCATGATGAAATATGAGAGAATTTTTAGAATTTAAACCTACTTAATGATTAAGATTAAAGGTATTGAACATCACAATTTATTCAAAATTGTATGGATCACAAAATTTAGTAAAATAACTAAATTTCCAAAATAATTAAATTTCCAAGTTCTATTACCTCAATTTCTTTCTAAAATGGATCACCCGAATTTTAGGATTATTTCCTTCCATATTCGCCTATTCCCCTTATCTACGTTCCTTTGCACCTCTGGGTGCAAATGCTAGTTATCATTTCATGGACCTTTTAATTAGTATACGCATTCATTGCATAGATAAGTTCACTAATTGAGGCCTATGCAGACTATCCAAAGGACTTTAAAATGGTGAAGTACTTACTTGGGTGTGGCCTCTATGTTGTGTACATCTTCCATTATTAGAAATAATGTACACTTAATTTTATTTCAATTGGATTATTTAGTAGAGTCATCCATGGAAACCTTGTTTTTTTTCCCAATGAAAAATCATAATTTACATTAATATTGAAAATTACATGTTGTAGATGCTTTGCATATGCAATTTTGTGACTATGGTCACGTACATATAGTTCGTCAAAACTCCCCAATGGGGTTTACATCAAAGACTGATAAAAATAATTACAATAAATGCAATATTATGATCGGATGTATCAAGTTCAGAGTCAAATTCTGTCAAAACTTGTCAAAATCAGATTTGTTGGTCTTCAATATCCGGCTGATCTATGAAGGGACGATGATAATAGCTGAAATGATGTGCGTCGATCTGCTCCTCTATATGCCAGAGCATCCTATGTTGGATCGCTGCATCCTTGGAAAGCTTGTTGGAAATGCTGTTGCGTTCCCTGTATATGTGAGAACATAAGATGGATGATAATTGAGCTTTCAAGCGCCAGAGATATTCCAATATAGTTTGAAGTGTATGTACATGACATAATGCAGTTTTGTTGAACCAATTTATGATGATTCTAGAATCTCCAAAAACTTGTAAGTGAAGGACGTTGTGCTCTAATGCAAACTGAAGGAGATGACGAAGAGTAATTAGTTCTACATAATTGTTTGTGCCAGGCCCCAGACCCATCTTGATTTTGTAAAAATGCTGATGGGAGAGGTGTAGAAGAGCTCCACCCCTGCATCCCGTGGGCTGAGGTGAGCCATCGAAGTATGCCCAAGGGATGTCAAAATTAATGGTTTCCGGAATGATGTTTCTTGGTGGTCTGGGAGGGTTGTCTTTAGGGATGATGGAGTAGCTTGATATGATGTTGGTAGAGATTGAATGCCAGATGGGGATACGATCTTTGAATATGGATGCATTCCTGGCCAACCAAATTCCCCAGCAGATGAGAAGAGGAAGGCATCTAGCTTTATTTGAAGAGGCATAGTTCCACCAATGTTCCAAGCCTCCCCTATATTTAGGCCATGCCATTGCAGATTGATGCCGAGATCTGCAGAGATGGATGACCAGAGTGCAATGGTGGATCTGCAGTGGAGGAGAAGGTGATCAATATATTCTAAGTCATTTCTACATAGTGTGCACCAAGTGGGACCGTGAATGGATAGTTTAAGTAAGTTGTCCATGGTGGGAGTGATGTTGTTAAGAGAACACCACATGAACAGTCTGGTGCGCGGAGGTGCCTTGAGCTTCCAAAGGAGATGCCACCACCATTCCAGTTTATGTGGGAGATGATCCAAGTAGATATGCAGATATCCTTCTTTTGGAGTATAGATCCCAAATTTAGTGTGGGCCCAGATAATTTCATCATCCCCTGTTCCAATGCGAATGTGACATTCTGTTAGAGCTGATGTGTAAGTCTGCCAAGCAGGATGCGAGCTGGTTGGCTGATTTCCATCCTTGCAAAAAGAGGGTCATGGTCTGTGGATCCGCAATTTGAGCAATATAATGAATTCCTTGCTCAGTCAGATGATTGATGATATTGGGAGGGAGAGAGTGTGCATTCCCACTTCCAGACTAGGGATCGATGCCAATGTGGGCTTGATTCCCAGATCTAATTCTCCAGGAAAGGTTGTTTCTGATATGTGGAAGAGATGTGATGACAGCCTTCCAAATGGAAGAAATGTTGCGATGACTCCAAGATGGCAACCGGATCCAATCAATGATGTCCATTGGCCAGATGTACTTCATATAAGTCACCTTTGTCTAGAGATTATTGGATGTAATTATTGCCCATCCCATTTTTGTAGTAAGGGTTTTGGCGAAAATGTCCATATTTTTTATGCCCCAACCTCCCCATTTTTTGGGGAGGGAAATACTGTCCCATTTAACCCATGCAAATGTTTTTCACTCTGTTGCCATTCTAAAGGAATCTGTTGCAAAGTCATTGAATGCAGGAGATGATGGCCCTTGGTATCCAAGCAAGAGATATCTAGTAAACTGGAGTGGCTTCCAAAACAAATTTGAGGAGGGTTAGCTGGCCTGCCTGAGACAACCATCTGTTGTGCCAAATGCAGATTCATTTTTCTAACTTTGCAATGAACTAGCTCCAGTCTACAATGCGATAGTCAGAGGGTTTCAGTCTAAACCCAAGATATCAAAGCCCATCCTGAAGTTTCAGGGAGGGAAAAGGAAATTGATTCAGGGAAAGTCCTCTTTCCTGCGGGGAGCATCTGTTGATCGTGATGTTCGATTTTATTGCATTGCATACCATACCAGTGGCAATGCTGAAATCAGCAAGGACTGCTGCAAAAGATAAGATATCACCAATGGATCCATTGAGCAATATGAGGATGTCTTCAACAAATAGCAGGTGAGTGAGGGTGCATCCTTCAACAATCCTGATGCCCTGAAGACATCCCAGGTGCTTTTAATTCATAATCAATTTGCTAAGAGCTTCCATAATGAGAAGGAATAGGAGGGGGGAGAGGGGGCAGCCTTGACGAAGTCCTCTTTTAGAGTGGAAGAATGGAGACGCAGAGCCATTGATGAGTATACTGAAGGAGACATTGGTAATACACCACATGATCCATTTGATGAAGTTGTAGGGGAAGCCCAGATGAGTGAGTATCATGCGGATGTAGAGCCAATTGGCTTGGTCAAAAGCTTTTGCGAGATCCAGTTTAAGAATGATACTTTTGATTTTTTTGTGTTTAATAGAGTGGAGTACCTCCTGAGCAGTACCTATAGCTTCATGGATCTGGCGATGGTGCATAAAAGCGAATTTTTTAGGTGAAATGTGCTCTGAGAGAATGGGCTTGATACGATTTGCGATGATTTTGGCAATGATCTTGTAAAGGCAGTTGCAGAGGGAAATTGGACGAAAATCGGAGAAATGCTAATGATCATCGGATTTGGGAATAAGAGCAATGAAAGTGGAGTTATAGGCATTAGGAAACCTTGTTATTATCACTAAGAGGGAATTCCACAAGTGCATGCATGAGTTTCACTAATCTCCAATTTTATGAGATGGTTAACTCATTAATGCATGGCCAATTAGCTAGGATTATGTGTTAGTTTTCTATAGTGGATGTTCATTTCTCTCTAGATTCACTACTAGACTCACTATTGTACTAGTTCAACCAAGTCTAATATATTGCATTGAATTGTACTCTCTCATAATTTTCTTTTTAGCCCATGAATAGAATTTATTAATTATTTTCTCTATCAATTTTATTTCTTCTTTCCTTGCAATTTTTGTTCATTGTTTTCTAGCTAGATCCAACTTATGTAGGTTCAACTACAATTTCACATGGTATTAGAGCCCATGCGATCTAAGAAGAAGGATCATAGACAATTTATTTACAAGAACTGAAGATTGGAGCTATAAGAAAGAATGAAATTTCCATTTGTAATTTTCACTCCATATAACTATTTGCAATGGAAGTCAAAGATTCTGTTTCAACTTAGAAGTATAAACTTGTATTTGATAGTCATTCAAACATAAATTGAACTGAATTATGTAGTAGAAAATTCAAAAACTATAAATTGAACCAAATTCCGTAGTTGAAAAATAAAAGTATAAATGAAAATAATTCAAGAGCGTGGACTAGACCTTTGGTCTCCATGATTGTTCCATATTGAAGCATTCACCACTCCAAATCAACTTTGAACCACTTTGGAGACACTTTTTAGAAGGCTTAATAGGATATAGAGTCATCCTTATAAATGAGCTAACCCATTAAATCCTAACAATTTTGAAAACATTCAAGATTTAGACCAAACACAACGACACTTAGATTTGTTTTTTTACTAAATTCTTGTTGCATTAAAATGATGTTATATTTCTTTTCCTATTCTCATCATTTTTATATGATTGCACCAGTTTAGAAAATGACATATATTGATGGCTCCTCTTTCCTTTCAACTCTGCAAATGAATTATATTATAATGTTTCGCCCTAATAACTACAAAAATTACCATTAAAGAAAGTACACAAATTACCATTAAATTAACGAAAGTAAAGCACACCAGAGAATTGTATAATAATTTCTAAATTACCATTAAATTAAAAAAAGTAAAGTGCACCAACAAATTGTATAATAATTTCGTAAGTTGAAATATGGAATCATATTGTACCCATTCACCGTCTCATTTTCATTTTCATGATGGAAAAAGTTAGATATGACAGATATGACAGAAACTGAAGAAAAATATTGAAAGGGTGAATTAAGTAATATTTTTAATATTTTTCTAAACCTGAACTACTAGGGCTTCCCTTTTTGGACCTTCTTTTGCTTTCAATGGAGGCCTAGAGAGGCGAGTTGAGCAGGAATTACTTTCCAATAGGGACAAAGCTCCACAACAGGTAGATTCAAGCCTTTATTCAAGGGACCAATGAAAAATCTGTTTGTAAATTATCTCGACAACATCGAAGCAGTTCTGGTCCACCAATCCATTCAAGAAGGCATTGTATGAAAACTTATCTAAATCCAATCCCTAAAACCGCATTTAAGAAAACAACTGCAAAGCTAGATCCTGTTGGGTGTGTGTTGTATTCTCTCCATTATTAAAAACATGTGCAAAGTGGGGGTGTGAGGGGGGCGGTAGCTTCCCTGCATGGGGTCCGAGGCAGTGCCTCAGGGAAAAAAATTTGGACCTTATATTAGGTGGGTAGACCTGCCTATGGTTTTTTGTATGGGTTTGCACATGGTTTTGGGCATGACGGTTTTATGCTTCTGGTATTTTTTAGATCCGGTCAAGGGAACTATGGTTATGTGCTAATCCATGGTTAATGGATTAGTGTTTATGAATGCTTCAACATGTATATATATGTGTTATAACACTAAAAGGAATATAAGGAAAAATCAAGCTGGTAGTCCCGGTTTGGGATCAAGGGGAAAATATCCGTGTATATATGTTTTGTATGTTATGTTCTCCTATTGTTTATTTTCTATTTTTTTAAGAATTCATTTGTAGATAATTTATGTACAGGACTAAAACCTATAGATCGGGTTCCCCAACAAAAGCATAGCCCGTGATTAATATATTATATTATCACTCACTACACCCTCTTCTTTGCTTCTGGAACGAATCTAGCCAATCCAACATTACACTCGTCATTTTCGAATCAAAGAGCATTTTTAATATTGTCTAATAGGCATCTCTAGTCTGCCAATATCTCACGGCCCAATAAAAAAACCTCAACCCCAACAACACATCATCCTTGTGTTGCTTCAAAACCTTGACAACACATTCTTCTGTCAACCTGAGATTGAGTTGAGTGAGTGCATTTTCTATATTAAAACCCTCCCTTTCTCTGCTCTATGAGAGCACTTCATTGGTATTTTCGATAACACTCCCCATTTCTTCGCATCTATGCTTGATCTTTGGGTGTTGATGCCAATGCTGGAAGAGTGCAACAATGTCTCTAATCCCCACATTATTTGCAACAACAATGTTATCAACATAATTTGTGCGATGTTTAAGTAGATCCTGCCATTGAAACCCCAAAATTTTGATTTCTTCTATGTTATGGTGGTAATTTCTCTTTCTTCCATTGAAAATTTGGATGCATCTTCTCAACATCATTGTTCATGCTTAAACCCTATACACCACACCCTAATACTAAAATCTAAACCCTGAAAATGTAAAATCAATGAATAATGGCTCAATTGTTGTCTACGCATTGTCATTTCTGCCACGTAAGCATGCTTGATAAAAATTGCTTAGTTAGCACGGCACCTGTGAAAACCGCACATCTGGGTGGCAACTTGTTTGTCTAGCGAATACTCCATATGTGATTGAAAGCAATGTTCAATCCCAGATCATGATCTCTGGGTTAAAACGACGATATGATCGCAATTTCCATATGTGCCTGAAAGCGTTGTTTGATCCTAGATCATGATCTCTAGGTTAAAACGATGATATGATCGTAGTTCTATGGGTAACATAATTAAGCATGATACGATTATTTTTGTGTTAGAATTTAAAGTTTTAGTGTTAGAATTAAAAGTTTATGTCTCTTATTTTGTTTTGGATATAAATGTAGGAAATGATATTTCGCATTACAGACACAATGACTTTACTTACAGAATGGACAATGGCAGAGTTGTCGTTGAATCCGCAAGTGCAAGGAAAATTTCAGGGAGAGCTGGAGGAGGTTATCGGGTGCCACAGAAGCGTAAAGAAAGATGACAACTAGAGTTGTTATATGTACTAACAATGGTGAAGGAGTTTCTAAGGATGACAACACCGAGAAGTTGTCGTATCTACTGGTGGTGGTGAAGGAGTATCTAAGGATGGATCCACCGAGGCCTCTCTTATCATGGGCCCGCCTCTGCACGAAGGATTGGTTCATGGAAAACATGATGTGCATTCCAGAAGATATGACAATGATGGTGAACATGTGGTCCATTACCCATGACGCAAATATATGGGAACGACCCCATCAATTTCGACCAGAGAGGTTTCTCCCATTGGAATCCAGAAAACATGTGGATGTCCGAGCAAACGACCTGCGTCTTGCGCCTTTTGGTGCCAGTATTTGTGTGTGCCCTAGAAAGGATTTGGGACTAAGGATTGTTCTGTTGTGGATGGCTAAATAGTTTCACAATTTCATGTGGGTGCATTATCCTAACCATCCGGTGGACATCACTATGATCCTTAATTTGCAGTTAAGCATTCCAACACTAAATGAAACTGAACGAAGATGTGTTGAAATAGCCATAGTAGGGTGTTATACAAGTAAATCCTCTCTACGGACAGAGACGATCCCTCTAGCCCAAGAGTGGGTCTAGAAACAAAGAGACACGCTAAAGTGGTGCTTCCTAATTATTGAATGAACAAGGGAAACTGTAGATTGACCTACCTAGAATCCAACGTTGTCGTTGTTGTTGTAGTAGTGGTGGCCTCTCGCTCATGCTTCGGCAAGTCACAATCCATTTGCCATTACGCTTGGATACCTGCACAAAGAACAAGGAAACAAGAACAACATACAAGATCACAACATTCCATTCATAACTATTAACTAGTCAAAGAGGGCTAAACATATTTTGTTAAACAAACATTATAACACAATAGTGGAGCCAAACAATAGTCATGTATATAAATGAATAGAAGGAAGAGTTACAACCGATGCTTTGACGTCGTAGTCTCCTCGATCAGGGATCAAGCGAAGCACGTCTCAAATGCTTGTCAGGGAATTCAGACGGGGTGAAGGCATGGACTCAAGCTCTCCTCAACGTAATTCCTTCTTTCTATCTTCTCTAGTCATTAAGCTATAGTATCAGTTCTCCAAGTTCAGGTAGCTTGTTCTAAGAGAGATAGCTTCTTTTATAGAGGAAAAGGAGGAGGTTGGGATGCCTACAAAGGTGGGAGAGAGTCCTATCCTTTAGAAGAGTTCCAAGGGAGGTGGAAACTACTAACCAAAGGAGGGAGCTTGTGGTTGTTTCAGTTCAACCAATCCCAATGACTCATCCTCGAGGTGGTTGGAATAGAACCTCCGCCTCTATTTTTAAAAAACATTCCATAAACAGCTTGGCACAGGTGCTTAACTGGAACAGAGTGCTAACTGGCGCGGGCTCAGTGTTAATTTTCTAGCTCGGAGCGGGAGTGTAACTGGCCACTTGCGCCAAGGCAAAAACAAGGGTTTTTACAGTCCTTCTCAGGGAATTGTAAACAGGAGGAATGCTACTCTCATGCAAAGGAATGCAATGATGGTTTTTGCAAAGCATGACACTTATTATAAGTCACAGAAATGACCCTCCAATGGGCGAGATGGGGATTGCAGGGACAATGACAAAATGCTGTGTAACATAAGTCCTTTAAAGCATGAGGTTCGAGGGAGAGGGAGGGGCGAAATGCTTTATGAGAACGTGTTCGAACCAAACACTGTTGTTTAAAAACCTGCAATTACAAATACAAATGATATCTTTGATACATGAACATGTGGCATGGGCGCAACCATCCATAATAGAGTATATATAAAAACTGAGATCCGAGGTATGGACCCAGCCATCCAACAGTAAGGATCAACAAATAGACTCAGGTATGGTCGCAGCCATACAATCAAAAGAGTCATGTAATAAGTTATAACAATCCACCAAAATCCACAGCCTGGACTTTATCAGACAAAATATAGGGTCTTTTGCTCCATATCGACCCGAACAAGTACAATTTCAGGCATGCGAATATATGAGCTGAAGTCGAACATGCAAGAAAATCACCTGATTACCAGCCAATGATGAAAGCTGTTAACATGCACAAGAGAAACCACCAATAATGACAATGGCTCTCAAGGTACAAATGGTACAATCCATAGAATGTGAATAGTGATCTGGCTTCGAACATCCATAGAATCACTTGATCGAAGGCCAATGATGTGGACCTTGCGTCGAATGCGAAAAAACCTGCCATTAAGGCATGCAGGCTCCAAGGTACTAGAATAGAGTCTCTCGATCAAATTCCTAGATAATGAGTTGAAGTCGACAGGAAGTGACCTGATCGAAGGTGGGCCATAATGTTTCCCACATCATCGATAGGAGACAGAGGAACATGATAATAGTGTATTATGACCAACAGAGAATCAAAGGGAGGTTGAAAACTGCAGAGGAAAACTTCTCTTGAACATATCAACAACACGACACTGGATTTAGCAGTATTTGACATCAAAGGATCTGAAGTCATGACGACGTGGCAAAGAGAAGATGAGAGGTCAAAAGAGATTACCCAAACCCATGGAGGCAAAAATGACGAAATGAGATGTCCCCAACCCGACATGAATGCAGACAAGTGCCATGTTTAAGAGCGACATACTGCCAACACAAATAAAACTTGGTTCCTTTTTCCCCCACCATTTGGCAAGTACCCCAATTATTTTTAAAACAAGCTTGAAGGGGATAACATATGCTTGTGCTGTAAGTTTGACCTTCAGACAAATCCATCCTAGTACATTTTATGAGCCCTAGGAAGGAGGAACTCGAGTAACGTCATGGTGATGAAATCCGATGTCATCAGGGTTTAACAAGTCTGACAAAGGGATAAGTCGGCATTTTTTCATGTTTAGATAGTTTGAAAAGAAGGCAAAAAAGAAAACTCCATCATGGCCTTTTTCGTAAATAGTCTCTCAGATCTGAAAAGGTAGAAAACAATATCTGAAAGAAACTCTTAGTCGTGATAGGCTAAGGTATTCCTTTTTCGTAAATAATCTATCCCAGCCTGAAAAAGGGGTAAATGTATACTAGGTAGATATCGTTTCAGAGCCATTTAAGGAGTTCAAAATGACAAGAGTCTCGACAGTCTTTTCAGTTTTAGAGAGTCAGAAAAGAGCTAAAAGATGACTCCAGTAGTGACTTTTTCATGTTTTTACCGAGTCTGAAAAAGTATAAAATTTAACTCGTTACTTCATCACTATGTCCTGAAAAAACTATTGCTGCACAAGAGAAACGTGTAAAATCCATTTTTCGAAAAATAATATAATAAAATAATCGAAAAACATGTCTTAAAACCTAATTAGGTTTGTAAAAAGTTATAAAATGCCAAAAATGGTAAAAAACAATTACTTTCACTTTTTACCCCTTGTGGAGCAAATAGTTACCCATTTTACTGTGTGATTTTGCGGCGATGATAGCGGACAATTTAGTAGATCAATCTCAAATCCATCAGTTCCAGGTAAGAGCTGAGATATTTCCCTTCATTTTGAGCCATTTCTTACTACCTGCAACTTCTAATTCTGAAATTTGGGGGAGGAAGTATGAAAATTAGGGCACGACGGTTGGCGCGGGTTTCAGGCACAGAGTCGCGCCAACTGCCCAATTTTTTGTATTAGGGCGCTCCCATTGGCGCGATTGTTTGGGAAACAGTCGCGCCGACGACACTAACCATTTTTTGTGCATAATGTAGGACACAAACCCCATTTACTCACAAATCCAAATTCCCAAAAGGCTAATATCACTCATATGAATGTGTTTACAGGTAAAAAGTAGCAAAATGGTGATAGAATGGAAAGAATGGGAACACAGCGAAGAAGACGAGCTTGCCATGGAAAATGAGAGATGCATGGAAGCTCTCAGGGACTGTGGATTGAATAAGTTCTTCTTGACACTGTGTCTTCGTGCTCAACTAGAGATGTTACAATATTTGATCAGTATATGGGATGAGAACCAGGAAAAGTTCATCCTTTGAGATCAGGAACTTGAGATTGATGTTTCTGACATCTATTTTATCACAGGATTGTCGCGAAAGGGAGCAACACTGATCCTAATTGGTACCCGGCCTTGTATGGAGAGCATGTCCGTGGTGATGGACAGAGTATGTCTAGAGGCACGGAAGGGAACAGGGAGCAGGAAAGTTGACATCCAAACTATCCCAGACCTAGCACTAAAAGTAGTGCTGCATACCATCACACGAGCTACGGGATCACAAGCACCGCACGAAGCAACAAAAACACAGTTGCTTCTTGTTGTAGACTGCTTGTCATCGGCCATCTACAACTGGGCAGAGGCTGTGACAATAAACATGAAATTCCAGCTAACAAAATTCAAGAAGACCAAATTGAAGCAGTTTGGTTATGGGTCTATCTTGGTATCATTCTTCCTGGAACGACTACCAATATTTCAGCGTCAGGAGGTCATAGTCCCGACACCACCAGCGAGAGAACCATGGATGGCCTGATGGGCGGCTCTAATGCCAAGGGCAGGGGGTGGTCAACAGATGTCCTGGAGACCAGAGTTCTTTGATTGGCTCCGATGACAGTTGGTCGTCGTGGAGGACTGGCCCTATTCTGGTACAAATTTTACTGGTGATCCGGACCTCCCACTCGCGGAGGGAGAGGATTGGGATGAAGATTTGGGTAAGACTCATTTTTAATCTTCATGAGTATTAAGATTTTTTTGTTTTGTTTATGTATGTTCTGACTTTAAATCCATGAGCATGTATCCGATAGCAAGGCAAATTCCTCGTGATTTAAACCCTCATGGTGAGGGCAGTGAGGAAGAGGAGCTTGTGTGCAATCTAGAGGGGATCACTCATGGAGTCCCGGATTATACACGATTCGATGATGTTCCTCGCGCCTACCAGAGACATACCGTCGGGGTGTCAAGCCGTATTCATCGCTTGTTGAGGCGGCTTGTACGGGCAGTGACATGCTATCATGAGAATCATGCCGATTAGGCACCTAGGCTTTATATCTGTATTTTTTAGAGACATGGGGTCTCAGGATGTAATAGAAACACACATATATTTTTTGAATGTATGATGCACACTGATGCAAACATGCGATATATATATATATATATATATATATATATATATATATATATATATACATCTATTTTCCTGCATGGATAATTTTCACATGATGATGATTTCACAAATTACGCAAATGTCTATCTAATACAATGTTAGCCACTATATCAGTTAATGCATTCATTCGTCTAGGAATATGTTGATACATGATAAAATCAAAATGTCTTTCCAATAAACGAATACGTAAATACAATCTCAAAATGTACGGGTTTCTAATTGAACAATGACCATTTAGTTGTAGAACAACAAGCTGTGAATCTAGATTTACAAGCAATGTGCGTATGCTGAGATTGATCGCCTCGGTTAATAGTTCAAGAACAACACTATACTCATCGACATTGTTTGTAGTTTGTCCTAGACAAATACCTTGCAGTTCTATCAATTCACCAGCAGGATCATAGATTACCCAGGCTGCTGAAGACAATTTCCTGGTACTGCGGGAAGCACCATACGTGAAACCGACATAAGGAGTAATAGACATCTGCACAAAAAAGCAAGACCCAAATAAGCAGGAAAATGCTCGCAAAGCACACAAAATCAAATCATGTACAAAAATGAAAAAAACACCTATGTACACAAATCATGCATGAATGACATGCATAATACTTTTTGAGATACAACCCATTTCTGGGTTGTTCTAACGGGTGGCCTTCGTAATCAATGAGCTCATAGGCCCCATTCTGTAATACAAGTTTAACAATGTAAGGCCCATGCCACATGGGTTGAAATTTACCTGCCCCCAGCTTATCATGAGCTTGGTCATACAGGAGGACGAGATCTCCTTCAACGAAAGCACGAGGGGAAACTGATTGGTCAAAATGAGCTTTGACCTGCTTTTTTTGTGCTTCAATAACCAAAGCAGCAAAGCGACGGGTTTCATCTAACCTTTCGAGATAAAGGAGACGCTCTTCTTCCGGTGAAGTGTTCGGCAGTAATTTAATAGCCAACTTGAGCGAAGTTATTTCAAATTCAATTGGAAGGGTGGCTTCCAACCCATAAACCAACTGAAAAGGGGTGAATCCAGTTGCACTCTTAACTGAGGTTCGGTATGCCCAAAGGGCCGAAAATAACATGAGATGCCAATTAGATTTATGGATCCCAATCGTACGTTGAAGCATAGTAACAAGAAATTTGTTCATGGCTTCAACCTGGCCATTGGCCTAAGGATAGTACGACGTTGAGCTGTCATGATGCAGACCCAACTTAGAAGTAAACTCGGCCACCATGTAATGCCGAAAATGGTAACCATGATCGGTGACGATGGCTCGAGGGACACCAAACCTAGAAACTATATGATTGAATATGAATTGAGCAGCTGTCTTACCGTCGGCGATAAGTGTAGGCATTGCTTCGGCCCATTTGGTGAAGTAGTCCACGGCTACGATAATATAAGCATGCCCCCCGGTCGAGTGAGGGTTACACGTCATAAAATCGATGCCCCACTTCGCAAAGGGACCAACGGTAATGACAGGATGAAGAGGTACAGGCCGTGCACACATCTTGCGTTGATAAACCTGGCAATCATGACATTTACGAACTGCGACAATGCAATCTTTGAAGATAGAAGGCCAGAAATAACTAGCACGGAGAATCTTCTGTGTAGTGGCATAACCAGACATGTGACCACCACAGGCGCCACTGTGACAATCATTGAGGAATTTCTCATCTTCCTTGAGGGTCAAACACCGACGGAGAATGGAATCTACTCCGACATGATAGAGGGTATCGCCGACTATACGATAAGGTTGCGACTGATGACGGATGCGTTGGCGGGCATCCTTCGTCAACTCAGATATGAAAGTAGAAGTCTGGAGATAAACGATGATATCACTATACCACGGATCGAGGGTGCTAATCAAGAAAAGCGTGTCGTATGGTATATATTCCTCAGGACGAGACGAAGGAGAGTCTGAAGGTAGGGAACAAATCAAATCAGCAAAGACTAATGATTTCTTCGACTCGGCTGCAGTAAATTCCAAATCAAACTCTTGGAGGATAACAATCCACTTCAAATATTTTCCCCCCCAGCAATTATCGAGACAATATATAGGTCATGGGGTTGCAATCAGAAATCACAGTCACCATACGCAAAAGAATATAATGAGATAACGTTGAACGGATTGAACCGCAGCTAATGCTAACTTCTCGCCGTGGGCATAGCGCGTCTCAGGGTAAAGAAGGTTACAAGACAAGAAATAAATAACATGCTCGTTACCGTCATCATCATCTTGTACAAGAACCATGGCAATCGTACTGAAAGCGGTAGCTAAATAAAGGGAAAAATCACGATGATAGTTAGGAGGACACAACAGAGGAGCGTTGACAAGCAGCGTCTTCAGGGCATCAAAATACTTTTGAGCAATCTCATCCCAACAGAATGGGACACCCTGCTTTAATAAACACTTGTATCTCTGAGCCACTTCTGCATAGTTAGGTATAAAACAGGTAGAAAATTAGCCTTACCTTGCAAAATCTGCAATTGATGTAATGAGGATGGAGAGGGGAGATTAATAATAGCCTCAACCTTAAGAGGATCGAGGCGAATTCTGCCTTTAGATACGATAAACCCTAAAAGTCTACCGGAATCAACGCAGAAGGCGCACTTGTGCGGATTAAGCCGAATATTGTAACGTCAACAATGAAGATAAACCTGACGAAGATGGTCAGGATGGTCTAGACGCTTAGTTGAATGAGCGGGAAGGTCATCCACATAAGGCTGAATGATGTGTCGAATATCATGAAAAGCATACGACATCGCTCGCTAAAATGTAGCCCCAACATTCTTTAAGAGAAAAAGGAGATTTTTATATGCGAAAGTACCCCAAGGACAGATAAATTCAGTCTTATGTTGATCAGTCGAAAGAATGTTAATTTGCTTGTAACCAGAAAAACCTTCCATTAAGGAAAATATCTCACTCCCGGCACAGTCATCAATGATCTAATCAATAAAGGGAGTGGGATAATTATCCTTAGGACAAGCTCGATTAATATCACGATAATCAACACATACATGAATAGTTCCCTGCTTCTTATCTACAAAAAAAATATTAGAGACCCATTCTGTCAAAGGAATTGGATAAATAAAACTAGCTCATAGAAGTTTTTCAACTTCAGCTTTAATGGCGGTAGCTTTTCCAGGGTGCACCAGATGAAGACGCTGGCAAACAGGTTTCGAACCAGCATAAGTAGGAATTTCATGCACCACTATACTAGGATCAATGATGGGAATTTCTTCGTAGGACCATGCAAATACATCACGAAAATCATGAAAAAGGCTAGTATAAACCTGGACTTCATCAAAAGAACAAGTAACCCCAATATGGATGTTCTCGACAATTCTTGGTTTAACGGAAATGTCAATAGGCATCGTCTGTGTAGTGTTACTCAAGTTAACTTCAGTAAAGACGTCATGTCTCAAAATAGGAAATTGAAGCGGAGGAGAAGGAACCTGAGCTACAAAACGCTCTAGACAAGTGGACATGGCCCTGAGGCCAGGCATAAATGAGGAACGATGATGACCATCATCCCATGATAGATCTTCAAGAGACATGGTTTCCACGATGGCTTCATCGGAAGGAAACACCTCTATCAACGGATCAAGCGAATCTGAATCAACAAGACAAGGGGATTGATAATAAATGTCAAGAGACATGCTCAAAGGAGCACAATCAGAGGATGGTGGTTTCGAAGCAGCAATGAGTTCACAATAATCAATCTCAATTGGACTCAAAGGCATCGAATCTCCGAAGGAATCAATCTGTTCATCCGAAGGAATAATCCATGGGTCATCAGACCGAGAGATCATATGAATCTAAATAGTATTAGGAGGAGGAAGAGGAAAAATACCCATGAGGGCAGGATCTTTAAAATGACTTGGCCCTATGCTCTCATATGGAGTGGGAATCTTATCCACATACCGAACGTTTTTCTCGGAAGAATACGTGAAGAAAGACAATTGATCAACAGTAACAATCTTTCCTTCATGTGGAAATTTCAAAACACGAAAGAGAGTGGACGGAACACACAACATGGCATGAGTCCAACTGCGACCGAGGATAATATTATAATTGAGCTTAGCATCTACAACTTCAACCTTGACATTGACTATCTTCCCTTTCAAAGTAATCGGTAAACTAGCGAGAACACCTAAAGGCTTTAATTCTCTCCCATCAAACACTTCTAAGGCATTTGGTGATGAATTCAGAGTTGGAGAACCAATGGCTTTCCAACATGAAGATGACATGATATAGGTTGATGCACCTTTGTCCACAACTGCTCGATGAATATCGAGACGATTAGTAACAACTTGAATAATGAGCACAATCTGATGCGGAAGTCGTGGAACAAAATTCTCTAGATTGAAAGAAATAAGGTTAGCATCGGCAGGATCAATCCTGCCAATTGCAGATAATAAAGATATTTGTTGTGACAGACAGATCTGAAGTACTTCTAACGCAGACATCGCAGATGGTGCCTGAGCCAGATATTCAACAATATTGTAATGGTGAGCGGCACGGGCGTTGGGATTATAAGAAGACGTATGAAGAACACCTTTGGAAGGTGGTCGCACAATGGATTCAACATTGGGCCTTTCAATCTCAAGAGGACCAGTAACAGGCGGAGGAAGAGGAGGACCATCAACGATCTCCTTCCCCGTGGCCTGACGGGATCTAGTATAATATTTCGACCGAGTAGCAATAGAAACGATACTCGAACCGTTCATCATGAACACCTGAGAGCCAAATGGGGCAGAGGACTAAGGTTTCTCTACCATCTGAGTCTGCCGAGATGGGAAAGGTTCCTTAAGAATGGCTGGAGTTCCCTGGGTGCCTTTGAGAAATTGGCTCACTTCAGACCGTCGAGGACAGTCTTTGGTGAAGTGCTCTTCGTCACAGATTAAACAAGGGTACTTCGGTTTGCGTTGAGAACCATCACCAGCACGAGATTTCTGAGAATTCTGTTTCGGGGTATCGGATTTGGCTTTACCTTTACCTTTCATTTTACCTTTAGAAGTATTATCCATAGGATTAGCCTGAATGACATTAACTTCTGCGGGTTTACCAGAATTTAGAGTAGACTGAGAAGCAATGTTATTGGAAGGAGTGGACTTCAGCTTCCCAGAGTTTGAATATGAAGACTTCTGAGAAGTATGAGACATGGAACCAATAATACCATTGACTGATGGAGTCGCTGGTGGTTTAGAAGTTCTAGGTCGGGGAGCACCAGGAAAGATATCATATAATGCTCCAGACTGAGAGTACACAAGATCAAGGTACTGGGCGTAAGCAAAGGCTTGTTCCTCAGTTACACATGCCCCCATAGCTATGTCTTTGGCAATCTGATTGAAAAAGGAGGTGGTGAGCCAATGAGTTAGAAGCTGATCAAGAATTTCAAATTTGATCATGTGATGACGACACCTCCACTCATGAATATGATCCGAGATATGAGTAGCTCAGTCTCGTTTCAATGAAGTGAGGAGGTGCGTCCCGGTCTCATAACAGACTGGTAACTGAAAATGCGTAAGGAATGCCATGGATAAAGAGTTGAAATCTTGGAAGACGCCATGAGATAGCTCAATGTACCACTTTGCAGCGGCACCAGTAAGATTTCGCTAGAAAAGATGGAGTCTAATAGAATCGTCAACCCAAGAGTTAGAGGAACACCACAAATGGTAAGTCATAACATGAGCTTGGGGGTCTTCACCAGACTTGCCCTCAAATTTAGTACAATCACTAGGAATCTTGGTTGGAACCAGAGGCCAATATGGGTTATTAAGAATAGGATTGTTTGTTAACTTTGACACATCAGGTAATTCCAACGTAGCAAGAAACGGTAATTGGGTATTGAAAGTCATCGGAGGTCTTTGATAAGGACCTGCATGTACATTCCACCCAGTCTGAGAAGTATTGTATCCCCATGCATTATGTCTTGGAGGATTCGGATCATAGGGATTAGAAGCAGGATAAGTCGATTGATACTGGGATTGAGGACCAAGATATTAGGTCGGAGTAGACCACTGAGGTCCTTGCGGATCAGCGTATGGAGTCTGTTGTGGAATGTAAGCATGACTTTGAGGTTGATGATAGACAGGTTGATTTTGAGGGTAAGGAACCTGAGGTGCAGTATATACCGATTGATATGAACCTTGAGGGTAGTAAGCACCTTGCGGTTGAGCAGGTGGACCTGGCTGAGCAGGTTGAGCAAGCTGCTGAGCGGGTAAACCTGGCTGACTATAAACAGGTAAAACATGCTGCTGAAATGATGGAACCGGTTGAGGAGCAGGTTGAATCGGTTGCTGAGCAGGTTGAACCGAGTATTGAGGGCCACTAGGTTGGCCTTATGGGAAAGGTTGGCCCGATGGTTGTGATGGACCAAGTTGTCCTTGATGACCAGGTTGACCCGAAGAAGGACTGTAGGGTTGTCCTGGTTTCACAACATGTTGGCCATACTGAACATGTCACTGCGGTTGTGGTGCAACAGGTTGTCCCTGTGGTGGGTAGATTTCCCCCCCAGGAGCCTGAGATAGCCCGGGTTGATTATGAGGTTGACCAAACATATTGGAGGGTTATCCATGTTGGACGAAAGGTTGACCTTGTGAAGGTTGGCCTTGTGGACCATATGGTTGTCTCTGTGGACCAGAAGCAGGGCCCTACTGAGCTAAAGGTTGTCCCGATGAGGGTTGTCCTTGCAAGCCAAAGGGTTGCGTAGGCAGGGTAGGTCCCAAATGAGTAACAGTCTGATAAGGATCATAAACATCCTGATAAGGATCAATAGGAGGCAAATAGACCGGATTACCATACACATCATAATGGTGCGAATATATATATACAAGATTACCAACAACATCATAGTGATGGAATCGAGGATTACCAGGAGCCCGAGACTGCTAAGAACCCTGAGAACTCTGCTGCTGAACATCCAACAGATATTATTCAAAAATAAGACCGCCAAGAATCACAGGAGTAGTGGAAACAACACTAGAAGCAGGTGGGGCCTCCCCAGCACTAGATTGTGATCTACTAGAACCAGGATTAACAGGCCACGTTGGATTGAGGAAAATAGACTTGCGAGTGTGAAAAGATCTCGACGACTGATGGGTAACAACAGGTGTGGATGAAGCCACACAGACCATCGGTTGAATTGGAACAGATGTAACAGGAATCGACGAACCAGGTGTCGAAGGCGATAGTCATAATGAAGGTAAGACCGAACTTTGAGAAGGAGTTACTGTACTGGATTGCACAATGGAGGCAACTCTAGACATAATCTGACTCAAGGACCGATAGCTAGGTGGAAGTGACATCGATGGTGGAGAAGACTGAGTAGAAACATGAGGGACATCTTCTGGAAAAAGCTGATATTCTCCCGTGGAAACAGTCATTCCTTCACTACCAACAGGACTAGATGAATCCATATCTAACTCCATCGTAAGATCTTGAAAAAGACTACGGGGACTAGGAGGCACAACAACAACAAAAAACGGCGAGCTCGACATAAGAGGAGGAAAATATCCTTCTTCCCAAAAACCAGACCAAGCACCAGAAGGAGCCCAATTGAACTCAACTGGCTCTTCAGGAGGAGATCGACTAGCAAGAGGCAGGACAGATGGGAGAATAGGCTATGAGACCTTGGCAGACCTAGTGGGCTAAGGAGTTTCGAAAGAAACGTCTAAGAAAGAACTACCACTAGGAGGTAGTGAAGACGACGAAACCGATGGTTTTGCCACCGTGACCGTATATCAAAACAGAAAGGAAAAAAGGGAAAACCAATCGAGGACTCCAAGATGAAAACCAAGGAAAAACAAGAGGCCAAGTAATAAAACTTTAATGGGCGTGTGATCATAGGTGATTAATTTTATGACACTAAAACCATATTTTGCTGTTTCATTTTTAAAGAGTCGAGAAACAGGCCAAAGATGACTCTAGTCACTTTCAATTTTAAACAAGTGTGAAAGGACAAGTGCTCGACGATCTCTTCTCTTTTTAAAGAGTCATGAAAAGATCAAAATGACTACTCTGGAAGACTAATCAAGAGGGTATACCAGGTTTCCGTGAATTGCCATACACACCTTGGTGATCAAATGAAACAGAAATGACCAAGGACTTGACATACGTGTAGGTAGTCTCCTCGAATGCTGTGTTCGGTGTATCACAGTTACAAGGAGGCAGACTCGACTTTCTATGGATAAAAGGATTGCAACCTAGAATGGTCTTCCTTTATATACTTGAAGGTATGGAGAGCACATGTCCGTACTAGCGCTGTCTAAAGCCAAATGGCGAACACGTCTCTAGCCTAGACCACTAAAAGTGTTTCGTTAGGTTTCAAAGCTTCCTTAGGTTAATTAAACAAGTTTTAAAGTTGATCTTGAATTAAGTTTCAGTTTTAAGGTCCTATCGATGTTGGATCTCAAAAAATACCTAAATGCAAGCTATATGCAAATGAATATCATTTCCAATTCAATGAATGCTAGTTATGAGAAGGATAGAGATCTTTCAAACAAAAAGCAAACAAGGAGATATGTAGAAAAATCCACTAATGCATCTAACAAAATATGAAAATGAAACTCTTTCCTAGATAATTTGATACTAGTTATGCAAAAGAGTATTTCACTTTCAATGCAAGAAAGAATGCAAAATACGTTTTTTTTTCAATGAAAAGAAGTACATGATGCACTAATTACATGAAAAACAAAAACAAACACTAGCTTAAGTGTTGCGTAGGAATCGAAATTGAATGACTCAATAGATCACGAAACATACACAAGAAATCACTCAAACTAATGTCGCAATCTTTCAAACCAAGAGACAATTTTCAAAATGATCCAAAACAAGCAATGTAATCTATGCTTGGAGCAAAAGGGTGAAGAACCAATCAAGAAAATGAAATGACTCTGCAACTAAGACAATCACTCAAAAGATCAGGAAAATTGAGTGCAATCAAACCACAAATGGGACTGACAAGAATCTAACCGACTCGATTTTCGAACACAAATCTTAGTGCACAAGGACACCTAAAAACCATAAGGCCTCAACTGACACTGATAGAAAGATGGACAAACAATTGAGAAAAGCAAGTCGACAATAATTAACACAATCCCAAAGGCAAAATCATGCATAGAAAATAACCCATAAGCAAGCACAATTGCCCAAAAGACTCATCAAGGAGGTCAAAACAATTCCTACAGGGGTTGGTGCGACTGTATGGCTGTAATCTGTGCCATACAGGGGTTGGTGCGATTGCAAAAAGAGCAACCTGCGCCAATTGGCGTGATTGTTCAGCGAAAAACCGCGCCAAGCCAAGTAACTATGGGAAAAAGAGGAAAAACCAAAACCTAATGAGCAGAGGTCAATCTTGACACTCTGGATCTAAACAGAGGATGAAAACTAAACAAGGAAACCAAAAAAATAGATAACTAAAGCAATAATTGAAACAAACCCAACAAAAATGAAACAACAAACTCGCACTCATCCCCAGTGTAGTCGCCAATTTATTATACAGGTAAATCCTTTCTGCGAACAAAGACGATCCCTCTAGCCCTAGAGTGGGTCTAGAAACAAAGGGACATGCTAAAGTGTTGCTTCCTAATTATTGAATGAACAAGGGAAACGGTAGATCGACCTACCTAGTATCCAACGCTGTTGTTGTTACTGTAGTAGTGGTGGCCTCTCGCTCCTGCTTCGGCAAGTCACAATCCGTTCGCCATTACGCTTGGATACGTGCACAAAGAACAAGGAAACAAGAACAACATACAAGATGACAACATTCCATTCATAACTATTAACCAGTCAAAGAGGGCTAAACATATTGTGTTAAACAAACATTTTAACACAATAGTGGAACCGAACAGTAGTCATGTATATAAATGAATAGAAGGAGGAGTTACAATCGATTCTTTGACATCGCAGTCCCCTCCAGCGAGGTTCAGGCGAAGCGTGTCTCAGATGCTCGTCAGGGAATTCAGACGGGGTGAAGGCATGGACTCAAGCTCTCCTCAACGTAATTCCTTCTATCTATCTTCTCTAGTCATTCAACTATAGTATTAGTTATCCAAGTTCAACTAGCTTGTTCTAAGAGAGATAGATTCCTTTATAGAGGAAAAGGAGGAGGTTTGGATCCCTATAAAGGTGGGAGAGAGTCCTATCCTTTAGGAGAGTTCTAAGGGAGGTGGAAACTACTAACTAAAGGAGGGAGTCGGTGGTTATTTCAGTTCAACCACTCCCAATGACTCATCCTCGAGGTGGTTGGAATAGAACCTCCGCCTCTATTTTTAAAAAGCATTCCATAAACAGCTTGGCACGAGTGCTTAACTGGGACAGAGCGCCAACTGGCGTGGGCTCAATGTTAATTTTCCAGCTTGGCGCGTGAGTGTAACTGGCTATTCGCGCCAAGGAAAAAACAAGGGTTTTTATAGTCCTGCTCAGGGAATTGTCAACAGGAGGAATGTTACTCTCATGCAAAGGAATGTAATGATGGTTTTTGCAAAGCATGACACTTCTTATAAGTCATAGAAACGACCCTCCAATGGGCGAGATGGGAATTGCAGGGACAGTAACAAAATGCTGTGTAACACAAGGGCATGTGAATTGTGAGTTTTATCTGGGAAAACATGGAAATAATCAATTCGAACTCAGGAGTTGAATTGGAATTTGGAATGGATTTTGGGCTGAGTAAAGGGAATGTTTGGATTGGTTGGATAGGCAGTGCAGGCAGTCTGAGTTCTACATCTCATTTCACAGCTTGAGTGTGTTAAACAAGACACAGTTCCAACGTGCGGTTGCATTTACAACGCCTCTGATGACAATTAAAAAAATGTCCGAGTTGGTTTTGGTAGATATGAAGTTCTGACATGTTCCAGATTCAATTTGAGCGTTGAATTCCTTGAGTGAAGGCTAATTAGAAATTTTTGAACCACACCTAGTGTAACATAAAGTGACGTGTGTCTTCTTTGACAACCATCAAATTGGTGTTTTTTTTACAACCGTCTATTTGGTACATTATTTTTAAGACAACAAATATGCTACAATATTATGTGAAAGAATTTCATAATATAATGCCTTTCGGCATAATAAACCATATTGTTGGGTTCTCCCTACAATGCATCTTATAAACCAATTGTTGGATTCTCCATACAAAGCATATTATATATTATAAACCAATTGCTGGGCTCTCCATAAAATATGTTCTCCATAAAATCAACACATCCATTAAATGAGTGAACAATACTGTCTCCATTATAGAGTAACGTTGCCTTATACCTTTATACCTAGTTTCATTATAAATAGACATTGCATTAGGAATAAATGTTACATTAGGAATAAAAGTTGCCATGAACAAACTGTGAGAACGCTGCTTCACATGTAATTCATTGAAAATAATATAAAATAATACTAGCAATTGCACCGAGAGGTGCAAGGGAACGCCGAAAGGAGGAGCCGTGAATCTCATTGCGGTATATGTAAGGGCCACATAAAATCCCTGTACTTGCAGCGGAATATTTTTTTGGAGTTTTATTAAACATACATACACATGCAATCAACAACGATGACTTTATCGAGACTTTAAACAAAGCGCAAATACTCCCAAACAACATGCCTATAGGCAGAATTGTGGTTCTACGGTCCCACAATACAGCGACCAATCACGGTGCATCGCATATCAACAAACTTAACAAATAACATTAACAAAAAACATATAATCCCGCCGATGCGAAGTTGTGATGACGATGTCACATCGTAACATAGGAACTTTTATAACTTATCGCATGTCACTTGCCCGCAAGTTTAACTCTTATACCGATAATGGTTAAACCATAAATCATGCGATGTACGATAAGCGCTAATGCGTTATGTCGACACGTGCTCCTTCTCCTCATTGCATCGTAATAAATATAACTTACGCAGCCAAGTCTTAATGCTATCCGGTGAAATTTGCGATGTGCGAACTTGTGATTTGCCGTCCATCGTTGATCTACAACCAGATCTAACAGACAACACTGCTCGCTCTCCATTGCATCGCAAGTTATATCATTTACCTTGCGATGTGATCTCTGTCATTTAATCTAAAAAATTCAATTGTGCAATTCGATCCTCGCCGTCCAATTTCCTCCTATTGTAACATTATTTGATTTTGATAAGTTAGCATGGTAGTTTAAAAAATAAAAAATTAAATCGTAAGTTAGAACATGGATGAAAAAGAAAAAAATTAAAAAATGTTAGGAAAAATATATTTTATTACATCCATGTTAGAAAAAATGATAGAGTAGTTCGTTGTAAATAAAGGAGGCAAAAGAAAAAATGTTAGGGAAGCATGAAATAAAAAAAATGCTAATGCTTTAGTGTTTAAAATGAAAAATGGCCGCTTGTTTAAATGTGCCAGTTTTTCAAAATGTTAAGTTTTAATTTATGTACGTTAAAACCTTTGAAAAAGGGTTTGATGTCCATTTATATATATATATATATATATATATATATATATATATATATATATGCACATATGATTTTATTATAAGGTCGCTAAATGACAAAGTGGTTAAATCGTTGGAGTTAAAGCGCTGGTATATTTTGACGTCAGATCTAGAGGTCTACTGAGTTCCACTGCGTAGATCAAATTCGCACACACCCCCCCTGAAAATTTCTTGTTAATGGGGGGGGGGGGGGGGGTCTAAACTCCGGTATTAATGGCTGCCCTTTTCTGCTATGTGGCAACACAATATCACTTGTCACCCTCTCCGCATTAAACCAGAAACCGAGAGGTACCCCCCTGAAATCCACCTCCGATTTTCATCCGCTGACAACCATTTGTTCCCATGCCATATTCGTTGTCGACCAATCAATCCTCTCTGTCCATGTCACTTGTCCGTTAGTCCCCAACAATCCATCATACCGTTAATCCTCCCGTTGGGAAATAGATTCGCTCCTAGACCATTAATTGGACTGTTACACAATTAAACTTCATTAGACTGTTAACCATGACCGTTAAAGCCAAAGTGCAGTCTATAAAATTACCAACAACCTCTCGTTCTTTACTTTACATTGTCGATCACATTCCTTTCATCCTTCATTTCATTTCACAGCGAACTGCAATTTTTGCAAACACCCTTCATATTCCCGAAACCCTGTCATCGTTTCTTTAATTCGAGCTTCAAAGTCATGTACTAGTCCGTATCAGTTAAGCATGGTACCTAAGGCCAAAACGAAGAAACAAACGATTCCTAATGGTAAAGGCAAGAAAAGAGTGACAGAAGAAATATCAAATATCAATTGTGTTGCAGAGGTCGTCTCCGAGGTCGCTCATTCAGTTGCTGAGGTCATTCCTGAAGTTACCAAATCCATTGCAGAAGAAATTCCTGCAACTCCGTTAATCAATCTCGACCTCATACCCTTAGCCGATGCTTATTTAAAAATCACAGACTGCCAATGCGAATTTTATTTCTATAAACTTCATGTGTGGCTAAAACAAAAGGACATGGATAACGAAGACCCTATCAAGTTTTGGGAATCTATGTTGCATTTGTTTGCATTTCCTCAAACTCACCCATTTCTGGATCTAATTTCCTGGTGTCAGAAGCAGTATGACCCTATCACCAGGTCAGTGGTGGCTGAGAATGGAAACATTATTATCACCATATCCCCTAAAACTATTAACTAGATGCTTCTCATCCCTCCTTCTGATGCCTTATCCTATTTCTCTCCTGCTGCCCTCATGGACCTTTATCATAAATTATCTTTCCCTCAGAGAGCTGAGATATTTGATATTTTATTACCTGAAAATGCAGAATCACCAAAGAGAAATCCCCCATATGCATCTTCCATTTTTTCCTATAGCTTCCAAACACTGCATCTCCCTTCTTTCTTATCTGTTATGATATCCAAATGAGGAAACCGTTGATGAACCCATTCTAGGTTTCTTATCTATCTTCAGTCTTGAAAATTCACCAATGTTTATGTACAGTTACGACCATTTCTTGGCTGATATTATACATGAACAATTCATGAACTTCACCACAGAAGGAGCATTTAATTACTCTTCTCTGATTATTCATACGATTTTGTTTCAGCAGGCAAATTTTTTTCCTATTCACTTGAACAAACAAGATGCACAGGGAGTGAATCAATCAATGATTCACTGGACAAAATTGGTCAGAGCTTCATCAATAACTACTTCCTTCTCACAATTCATAGATTCATTCTTTCATCCAGTAAGGCAACTCCTTACCAGTCAATCAGAGCCTAGAATTGGAGAATACATTAAAAGAATTATGCACCTCAGTGAACAAGAAAAGATAGGTGATTGGTATCTGTATAAGAATTACATAGAAATCAGGGTGTATGGCTGTGAACTTCCACCATACAAACTTCCAAGATATGTGCCTATGAGAATTTTTTCCTTAGAGTACATAAGGCAAATGTTGAATACGGATGAATTGCATTTTGTTTCAGGAAAGAGGAAAGCCCAATTTAAAATCAAGGCCAGTGTTAGATCATTCATCTGCAATACCAGAGAAACTGGTGCTGATGCAGATCTAGTATTAAAGAAGATGGGTTTTCAATCAAGTTTTACCTAGTCATATGACCCCCCATGGAATTATTTATGCTCTGAGGGTTGAACTTAAGACAACTCCTTACACACATATTTCCAGAATAGAAATAGAGAAATACAAGAACCAAAATGAATGGGTAGAAGGTACTCTACATGAAGCAGATGAACAAGTCATTTCCACTTCAAATGTAGAAACACCAGTGCCTGACAGTAAGCAGCAAAAGAGAAGCAGAGAAGAGACACCACATTCCAAGGAAATCATGAAAGGATTCATCTTATAGCACAAGAAGGCAAAGCTCACTTCCACCTTCGTTTCAGAGGACAAAATACCAGAGATCATAGATTTGGGAGATAATGAAGTGTACACATCCACCAATGTTCCTTAGACTCCTCCATCATCATCACCCGCAAGAGAGGCACTAGAATTCATCCAAAATTTAGATGCCAGGTCTTCTGAAGAGAAAAATATCTTTTCTAAATTTCTAGACATCAAGCAGAAGAATGAAGCACTGAAAGCAGACATTTATAGCCAATTTTGGAAATAGACATCTACATCACAACATAGACTTCTCACTTCCTTTGACAACGAGAAAGGAAGGATGAAGCTGGCCTTTCTGCAAGCAACATTGCCATTTCCAAAGATACATGCTGAGTATAAGAAGACCGCCTTCTCATTTGATACAAAATAGATACATACAATTAACCAGATGGACACGCACAGACAGTCAGGAGAAATGCTATTTTCAACAATGACCACAATAGCTATGTCTCTTTCCAAATTCAAAGTAGCACTGTCAAATATGGAATCCTAGTTGAAGCTTGAGAAATTGTCTTCATTAGCTAAAAACAATAGGATGAAGAAATTGGAAGAACTTGTAGTGAAAGTGGGATATGATCCTAAGGACTGCAAGGTAGTTGAGGAAATTATAAAGAAGAAAAATGCAGACATTGTTGCTCTGCGAAAACAACTCAAGCTACCCTCAACTAAAGACCCAAAGACAAAAGAGATGGCAGAGAATGAACGTGACAAAGAGGAAATGCTTAATTTGATCATTGATCAAAATCTGCAGATTAGAAAGATGGAAGAACAAATTGAAGAATTGTTGAAAGAGAAAGCATCACTCCAAGTGAATACTGATCCTACTTTAGCAATTCAAACTTCTTCTACAGGTACAAAAATTTCAACAACTTTGTCTACAATTGATGTAGCTAAATTGGCACAAGAGTTGGCCATTCAGAAGCAAGCACATGAGAAATCACAACAAATATTTCAAGTCCTTGAGTTTGAGAAGATTAAAAATGATACATTATATGTAGAAGAGATGCAAAAGACTCATAAGCTTGGAATTAAAATCAAAGAACTGGAAAGTGAATCTTTTATGGCAACCAGTCTTGGAGAAGCCAAGCAGAGCATCTGGGAAGACATCAACAAGTCCATTTCTGAAATATGGCCATCTATAGAGATCATCTTCAAGCAACAGGAACTCATCAAAAAATGCAGAAAAAAAATTCAAGAGCAAAAGGATCAACTTAAAGATAAGGGAACTAAAGCTTCTGACATGATCAAGGTTCTTAATTCAAAGAACAGGGAGGAGTTGGAAGCAATCAATATCTCAGATAGGACTGCAACCATTTTGGAGATAAAGAAGGTTTTACAGAAAATAAACTTGATCAACCAGTTGCAGACCAACTGTGAAGCTTTAAATGTTATTGTTCAAAGGTTTTATACTAAATTTAATGCTTTAAATAATAAAGGACTGCCAGGTCTAGTAGGAATAGAGGATAAGTTGGCGAAGTTAGAAGATTACTGTAGAAAGTTATACAACATTGCAATAGACAAGTCAAAGTTTGCAGATATCAAAGGTCAGATTATAGGGGAAGCTTTTCTTGAAGCTCCACTGTTTGATTTGATCATTCAACATTAAATCAAACATCTATTCATTCAAAGACCAACTTTTGGTAGATATACTGAAGTAGATGAAATCTTCAGGAAAATGATGAATGTAGAAATCCCAAGTGAAGATCAGTGGGATAAATTCTATGAAACCATCGAGTAAAAGATTAATTTTTTCAGCTTGCCAACACATTAGAATTTTGGGGATCCAGTCAACAATGCCTCCCATCAAAAGGGGTCCAGTCAGTGACAATTTTCACCAAAAGGGGTCGAATCATCAACAACCTCCAGAAAAACAGAGACACTCCATCTATTTGTCTCCTTCTTTTATTCTTCTTACCCTATTATTGTAAATCAATTAATATATTTGTAAAGTCTATTAATTAGTATAAATAACTCTCAGTTCCAGTTATTAAGGGTTGCAGCCTTGGATGAGCCAGTTTTTGTAAACAAAAATTGTACAAGTCTTTTGATCATCAATAATACAAGAAGGATTATGAACTTATTTCATACAACTCTGTGTTCTCTGTGAGTTTTTCCAGTTTTCATCCATTTTTTCACTTCATATGTTTAATTGTTATCAATATATTTAGGTAAGATTAACTGTGTTTCGGTAATCTTATAATTCCTACTAAAGTTATTATCAAAACTAAGAATGATTTACTTAACATTTTGTTGATGTAAGGCCCTTTCATTTATAAATTGTCAACATCTTGATAATGTTAAATGTATTTTTTCGGACTTTTAGACTTTGTTTAAAGGTTTTCTAGCTTATGTTTCATTGAATAATTCAATCTGCATATTTAATAAACATATTACCTTACATAAGTCCACTTAATCGAATACAAAAATCTTAATCACTGGGTGAGATGAACAAGCAACCCTTGTGGTGAGTCTGTTTGCCACGTGGATGAGTTGAAGCTGAGGTAGATATGTAAAGATATGTTAACATTCATACCTTGTCAGAAAAAGCATAAAACTGAAAATTTCTTCATGTGACATGGTTGTTCTATTACAATTTGTTGGAACTTTGTTGCATTTAAAAAATAATGAAACCTATAGAAGAGCACAATAAAATCTAGTGGAAATGAAATATAGTGTGTTTGCATTCACAGGTTGTGGAACAAATGCAACAAAATGGTATGGACCTCGGGAAAGTATTCATAACAGCGTAGCATGTAGCCATGACATGTTTGAATGTAACATAGATTCATATTATTGTTCGCAACGAACACATTTCAAGAAAAGGTTAAAGAGTGAATTGCTAAATGGACGTTCAACAACCAGTTGTCCTTCAGCTGTCAAAAGACCCATTCTTTCATTAAAACGACATGCAGACTGTATTTTTGATTATACACAAAACATGTACAAAACGCGTTCAAAACACAAAAGGGCGGACTTCAAATTTTATATGTTCCAGCTCTGAGTCCTCATCGCATCCACGTAAATTGGTGATATTAAACTTTAATTGTCGCGCTATCCGTTAAACATTGCGAACTGCGATGTGCGATAGTGACGTGGCACATATCGCATTGCAATCAAAACAAAATGCCAGTGGGCACTTTACGGGAAACTTAAATTTGTGTGATTGCGAAGTGACATGGCACTGTCACATTGCATATCAATTATCATAGTGTGTGGGCAGTTCAACCGTAAACATAAACTTATGCGATTGCGATGTGTGATGGCACGATCACATTGCATCGCAAAATAAATAACTTGCGGGTGGCGGAAGGTAAGGTTTAAATGTTGCGATGTGCAATATTGCGAGCAGTAAAGTGCGATAAGTGCGGTAATGGAAATACAAAGGAATAGGCAGAAAACAAGGTTTGCGGTGGTATTGTGTATGGGTTGTGGGTCCCACCAAATCACATCAGCAAGGATTTAACATAACATGCGATGAGGGCTTAAGGTTAAAACTTAAGACTTGCAAAGTGCGGTGGGTGGCTTGGAGCATTTGTTCAGCGGAGAGAATAAGAGGGGATGGGTCGCCAACCAATGGTGCAATATGCTGGACTATCTAGAGCTCTAGGACACAAAGCGACTTGCAAGAAGGAGCATTGTATCAGTGAAGAGGGGAAGTAAAACTTTAGGAATGAGAAGAAGAAATAAAAAAGGGACATAAGAGGAGAATCATAAAAGGGAGGAAGGTGGGGGGCGGGGTGGTCTGTACGGAACGAACATGGATTGATGCACATATGTGCACGATCTTCTTTTGAGGAGAACAATGGAGCCTATTTGCGAGTCCCCATTTTGTGCAAGGCCAATATGCGAAGATGGGAGCAGAACGGTATGTTTGTCAGCACCATCAGAAAGGGAGACGTGGTAGCGAGGCGTCGCACTCCGAGCAAAACTTATATGTTCAAGTGCAATGACCTGGACGGTTGGTTGCGGGTCGGTAGCACTAGCGAAAAGTTAAGAAAGAGCATTATGAGTTAACGATGTCTCCATGGCGATGCTGGCGTCTTGTTAAAAGAAGGTGCTATTTTGATTCAATGAAGTTTTGGTGAATGACCAAACTAGCTAATGCTTGTACACAAGTGATACAACTGAAATCAATAACATACTTTTGGAAGGATTTGTCAGAAGCATAATAGCAAATCCTATGTGAGTGGCAACAAAACATTTTCCTTCATTTCTTCAGTTGAAGAATTAAGTCAGATATGCGAAGCAGAGGAAGAGAAGCCCCAACGCCGTAAAATAGCTGTTAGCAGAGGAAGACAAGTCGCAACTTACCAGTTATTTTTACTCGACAAAGTAATCGTAAGTCCTTCAATTTGGAAGTCGACAAGTTGTTGAGGTTTCAAGGTGGAAGTAGGCAAGTCGTGGAGGCTGCAAGTCCGATAAGCAGGTACTGAAACAAACAGAAGGCAAGAGAGGGTTGTCAGAATATATGAGCAGGGGAACGAAGTGATGGGCTGCAGAGAAGGTGAATGCAAATGAATGGGGAGTATGGTCGAAGGGGTTAGATTGCCAAGGAAGAAGGAGAAGGGTACAACAGCAGGAGAGGGGAGCCATGAAAAGGCATGGCCACAAAGAAATTTTGTATGGAAGTACTACATTATCTTTAACTCTCCATCCTCGAACTTTGTTGAAGTCTCATAGCAGTTACTGGCATGGAAAAATCTCTCCTTCATCGGACTGTGTTGAAGTCTCCCGGTATGGCAAAATGGGTACTGTCAAAGACCCAGTATGGAAAAATGGGTACTGTCAAAGACCCAGTATGGAAAAATGAGTACTGTCAAGGGCTTTTCAGAAGTGTCACGCAATAGCTGGTAAAGAAACTGTCCACGTGTTAAGTCTAGAAAACTATCGTTGGAGGGGTCAAGTCCAAATGAAGGATTTTCATTTGTTGGAGGAAGTGCCACATATCCAAATTTTATTGGCCGAAAGGGAAACAACAAATGCTTCTCATTAGATGAAGTGAACCATGTTTCTCACCCCAAGCCAACAAAGGGAACACCTTTCGGCGTATCCAAATTAGAACATAAAACCCTAAAATATTCCCCATTCATCGTTAAATTCTGCAAACGCTATGCAAATACCGCCATAATCTTTCATATATAACGTTGGTTTATTGAATGGTGTATACCAATAGTGCAAACGCTTTATACTTAGCATTCACATTGCAGATATATTATAGCTCTCCCAAGTTGCAAATAACATTGGCAATATACCAATAAAAGTTGTCATTGCATTTATACATGTATTAAGGAGAATAAAGTTGCTGCAAAGTTAATATAGCTGGAATTAAACAATGATATTAAGGAGAGATGCTGGAATGAAACAGTAAGGAGAAACACTGCTCCATTGTGTGTTTTCCAACGCATATATATATGCTCTCCAATTGTTTCAATAAACTGTCTCTTCACATATTAATGTTGTCTACACACTGAATTAAATGGACGTTGATGCATTTCCACCATTTGTTATACCTAATGTATAATAAATGTTTCCCAATAAAAATAATGCTGAGGTATGATAGGAAATAACGCTACTCCAAGAAGAACTATTATTGCACACAAAAGATAACAGTGGAGACTGTCAATGATAATGATAATAAATGTTAATGCTACTCCAAGAAGAATAACCCTACTCCAGGAAGAACACTGCTCTAATATCGATGCTCCATATATCAATTGGACTCCATATATCTTGAAGGAGCGTTGTAAGTATAGATGTTGCTATATTATTTCATATTTACTAGGACCTCCACATTAAATAAATATGTTATTGCACTTATATATACATATAATTGTCGCAATGCTATGGTTGTATTGATATTTTCCAACGCTCAAATAATAGGCAGTGTTCAATGCAGCATTCCAGGCAACATTCAAGGAAACGTTCAGGCAACATTCAAGCCAGCTTTCCAGGTAGTATTACAAACAAATAACACATTGTATGTACATGCATGATACCAAGAGAGCTCTGCCCAGTAATTAAATATTAACACTGCTTCAAATAATCTACATTAACGTTGTTACCAAAGCCACTATTGGCATTAACGTTAATGGCAGCCACATTAATTATTGCATTGCATTATTAAATACCTTAAAAGTATTGGAAATCTACTGGTTGTAATAAACGTTGCTCTTGTGGAAATAAAGCTGCCCATCATAACGCTAAGTTATATATAAACCAAGACTGCCCCATATAACTTGATATTTTCAATATATTGCATTAATGTTGTGTTATTCAATAAATATTGTATAATAATTTTTTTTAAACAACATCATTCCAGTTCAAGATTTATCTACAATGACATTAATGCTGCATCAAAATGCTCATCGCTCTCCAACTGTCATGGTTTAATTCAAGGCACAAAAAAACCATCATTTTAGTGTAATGCACCATTCAATAATTTAATTATATGGTTGTCAATATTCATCATCTATTATTTATTTATTTTCTTCTTTTCTGTCGAATTCTGAATAGGCATAATTATATTCCTACCACATAGTCGTTACTCTTCTTCCCTTGCATTACCTTACATGTGAACATTCATTCTTACCATTATATAAGAGAATTATTTTGAGCCTTCAATTTTCTTTGGGATGCCATTTTCTTCCTTGAAATGTTTGCTTATTGTCTTAATCTTCTCTTTGAGATCAATTTACTCAAAATAGATCTAAATCAATTCTTGATTTTTAGGATTCTACTTCCTTTTCCTTCTTCTCTTTTTCTTTTTATTTATTTATTTATTTATTTTTATTGCATGTAATCTCTTGTCCTTTGGGTATGGTATATTTTCTTCCTCTGTAAATGAAATGATTCTGTAAAAGAAATATTGCTTTGATGATGCATTGTTTTCTTCATATCACTATGCCTCTTTTCATGTGGTCGACATGCCTTTAAGGTAATCAGTCTAATGCTCAATCTTTCTTTTAGTTTTGCATAAGATGATTATTTACATACTTAACTTGTCAGTCAAACATTATTTGTTTAGGATTTGTATTCTCTCTCAGTGGTTTGTGTTGGTCATGTTTGAGCATTTCACTGCAAAGATTCCATTTTATCTTTTATTTCATATCCATTTTCAAACAACATTTATTGACATAAACTTGCACAAAATCACAGGCTTTGATTTGGTGAGTAGTGGTGACTTCTACCTTTTAACATGGACTTCTTTTCCCTTTTAATATTTGTTTCTTCCTTTTTGTAAACTTCCTCTTTTGTTTTTCTTTTAGCCTTCTTATTTCCATCTTACTTTGTGTCACAAAGCACCTCATCTACTCCTTTTCCCTTGCACTTCCATGCTCATGTAATCTAATTTTTGACATCTTTGACATGTTCTTGAGAGGAAAATAATTTGGATGGAATATTCATTCCATCACAATTGTGAGCAGATAGTTTGATAGTCTCAACTAAGGCATTTTCATTTTCATATACATCCTTCTTCCCTTCTTTAACAATTTCATTCTTGAAATATATCGTATTTTCATTGCAAGAGTTTGCTTCCTCAAAATTTTAATATTTTTCAAGATATTTTGGGGCTACTTTTCCCCTGAGATGTTGTTGCTCCTCTAAATGAACTATTCTTTTGCATTCTTGAACAGCTCCCCCTAAGGCTATGATGACTTCATTTTGTCGTTGAAGTTTCGGGATGCTCCTTTTTCTTCCTCTTTCATACCTTAGTTGGTTTCCTTTTGTTTTATGCATTTCCTTTTGGCTCATTGTGTGGCCTGCTTGGAGTTGCTTCCATTTTCTATCTAGAACTCCTTAGGGTATATAAAAGCTTGTAGTCTTTGGACATATGGCTAAGATTGCTACACAAATAGCATTTTATATGGCCAAGAAATGAAACAATTGGTGTGTGCTTTCTTGAGTCATTTCTACTTTTATTTACTACATTTTTCATTGAATAGCTCTATGTCCAAATTCATTGCACAAATAACAGTAACCATAGAAATGATTTGAGGGAGCCTTCTAATTTGCTGCATTTTTTGTTGACTAAACTTGATTTTTTTTGTGTTACATTCTACTGCAGCATGTCCAGGTTCATGGCAAAAAAACACTTCATATCTTTCAAAGGAGCAAAGAATCTCCTTTGAGATCTTCCAAATTTGCTCAATTTATCTCTAGGAGCAAATGCCCTTTCTTCATCTCATTCTTTGGATCTTGATGTTGTTGCTTGTTTTTTTATGTTTCTTTACAAATCATGTTGTAGTTGGCATCTTCTTTTGTAGGTATTTTTAGGGTTGCTTCATTATTCTTTGTGGTTGTCTTTTCTACAATATTTATGGACACAATATCCTCTTCTAACTACTTACACAACATGTTCTTTTCATATAATTATCTTCTAGCTAAAATAATCTCAGACTCTAATCTATCACATTGTACTTCTCTCTCCTTTAGCTGAATATTCATAATCTCTTCTATTCTCCTTGCCTCTTCAAGTTGTGTCTTCAGGCTAACAATTTCCTCCTTGAATTCATGTTCTCTTTCATCACATATTTGTAACAATTTCTTATGGTACATGATTTCATTCCTAAGTCTTTCTATTTCTGACAAGATTAATTCAAGCTTGTATTGTTTTTAAACTAATTTTTGTTCATGAGAATCAAATGCATTTATAGTAGTAGAACATGTCTCGTGTAACAACCTCCTCCCACATTTACCTAAGTTAACCGTCTGCTGGGGTAAACATGTGACGAGAGACTAATATGATTTGATTCAACTCTCCATGTACAGTTAAGGAAGTGGAATTGACACAACATAACCAATCCGACATTCTATACATCCTACAGAACCCTCATGAGCCATCCAACCCTTCTAGGTGATCAACCTCTGAAACAACCTAGAATTTTACTGACCTAGAGCTTCAGTCGCTCCCATGACATGGGCATGCATGCGACTAGGACCCTCCAGTGTCTCCCATAGTAAGGGCATGCCTATGACTGGGGACTTTTCCAGATAGTTTTGTACCAGTGACCCCAAAATCTGTGCCACTTTTTCAAGGCCAAGACTCAGGCCACTGCCCAAAACTCCATGAAACTTCCAAAAATGAAAAGTAACATAGAAAAAATTATACAAATGCAAATACTTGAACAATGACTTGAATAGACCCCTACTATCCATGACAAAAATTTCGTTAAACATGTCACAAATATGCATTCTACAAGTCATAATAACATATCTGAGCATAGGGGTCTCATACTTATCTGAGAATAGTTAAGAAACATTGATTCCTTATCATATTAGCTACATTATCATCTATTAGGTCATATATTCATTTATAAATCAAAACATGATGAGATCCATATATCTTCATTGTCATAAAACATATTCATAATCAACATATAAATAACAAAAATAATAAGGATACAACAACCATAAATATCACATATGAACCAATAAATTTGCACATAAAATACCAAGGAAAGGAACTCTTATTAATGAATTCAAAATCCAACCAGGTTTGGGACGTCCACATTCCACTTGACCATAGATTGGCTGAACCAAATCTCTCTTCAGCCAATCACCCCTATGCCATATTCCAAGCATGAATGTGGGACTCAGACCAAAAATCAACTAGTTCTTCCAAGGCTAAACCACCTCACCCTCATGAATAGAACTAGGCTTTACCGCAATCCTCACCGGATCACTAGGCCATGAACAATAAAAATAGCATACCAGGATTTACTGTAATCCCTATCAGATCACTAGGCCATAAACAAGCATGGATTCCATTGTATTTATCCACCTACACCATGAGGAATTTTCTTGTCTCCTAGTCTCTAGGCTTTACCGCAATCCACACAGGATCACTAGGCCTTAATCGAGACTCTAGTCTCTGGGATTTACCACGATCCACATTGAATCACTAGTCCCTAACCAAGACTCCACCCTCCAGGATTTACCATATATCCCATATCGAGATTCCTAGGCCTGATGGAGAGCACCCACCTCTAGGACTTACTGTATATCTCGCCATTCACTGGTTGAGGATTCCTATGCCCACCGAGGCAACACAAAATTCGACTTTACCACAACCTATAGTCTGGTTCAGGGGTTACTAGGCCATGTCTTCTTTCTTTTAGAGACCACCTTAGTCAGTTTCGAATCCATCCGACAATCCAGCTCAACCAAAATCATGAGAAGCCATCACACCATGGCTATCCGGAAATGGCAAGGTTAGGCTGAAAAACATTGTCTCACCTAGAAAAATTCATCTCAATGACATCAAGAGAACCAAGAACACACATGCATAACCATGCATGCCAAAAATAGCAAGGAAATCATACATGAAACTCGATATTTGCAAAGAATATCGTTGTAGCTACTTCATCTTGCTCTTCCTTACTTGATTCTTGCTTTCCTTAGCCCTCTTTGCTTTCTTGATCCAATGTTGAAGTGCTCCAAGAAAAATATGTGTGTCCAAGGGTGTGTGTGAGAGAGAATAGAGAGAGAGCTCCAAAACTGAACTGACAAAAGGTACTGACTGATCCTCAGAAGCCTTTTTATTAATGAGACCTCTATTTTATTCATTTTCCATTATTTTCCTCCTCACATGCAACCTGTGACCTTTCACCTTCCTTTTCTCCTAATTTCCATTATTTTCATAAATAAAATGTCAATTAATTCCATTTTCCTTTCCAAAGCCTTTGCCATTTCCTTTGGCAATTTTCTTAGCCATAATAAACCAAATGAACACCCGCACTAGGATGGTTTTTCCAAACATTCAACTTGGAATAAATGTCCCATAAATGTGGTTATTATTTTTCCTGTATTAACTTTTATTACATGGAATTTTCACCAAGGTTGTTACAGAACTCTCCCCCTTGGGGGAACACCGTCCTCAGTGTTCAATGACACCTACAACCAACAAGACTACTGTAAGAAAAACATAATTCCCATGGATCTTTATAACTTATATCATTGCAATATTTACAATGATCAACCTGTTGAGAAGCAAACCAACATGACAACATACTAATATGACAACCATAATAACATGACACGCATAGCGATTATTAGAGCTTTATAACACAACTCATGGTGGTATTTACATCCATATACATATGTACATATACCAAAAACATCACATTAAAACATATAACAAAATATATACCAAAAACATTCGCTCAACCAACGAATAGAGAATGATACATAGCCCACATCTGGTCTTCCATCTCCCATGTAGCTTCATCGGGCCCAAAGTGCTTTGACTGCACTTTAACCTGCTCAATTGCTCGATTCCAAAGCATGAGCACCTTTCTCTACAATATACACTTAGGTTCCAGCTATAATTCTCCATCTGGCTCAACCTGCAATACAAACCATTCAATCACATGATCAACATCTTTAACATACTTCTTAAGTAATGATACATGGAAAACATCATGGAATTTCATGACCCAATCCTCAAGGAGCTCTCCTGGGCTTGATGTGCATGTACACCTATTCTCCAACTTGAAATTCCTTAAACAACATGTTCCTATCTACATAAATTTTATGTATTTCCTATGTTTCTTTTATATTCTTCTTGATAACCTACATTTCCTGTTCCATTTCTGCCAACATTTCTAGTCCAATCAACACCCTGTTAACGAGATCAATCCAACTAATGGGATTATTACAACTCTGCCTGTACAATGCCTTAAACAGACTCATCCTCAGTGATTCATGGTAACCATTGTTGTAAGCAAACTCAACCAACGGAAAATACTCCTCCCATCTCCTCTGTTAATGCATCACATACATCCTCAACATGTCCTCCAATATCTTATTGACCCTCTCTGTCTGTCCACCTATTTGTGGATGATAAGTTGTACTAAAGGCTACCTTTGTACCTAAACCTACAAACAACTCCTTGCAAAACTTGGAAGTGAAATTTGCATCTATGTCTGACACAATTTTCTTCATAACACCATGCAATCTGACCACATCTATAGTGAGCGCATGTGTCACATCACTAGTTGAATATGTAGTCTTCACTGGAATGAAGTGTGCCACCTTAGTCAACCTATCCGTCACAATTATAATTGAGTCATGTTGTCTAGATGTCCTCGACAAACTTGTTATGAAGTCCATGGAAATGACCTCCCATTTACACTCTGGAATCAAGATCAGTTGTAGTAGTCCACCTCGATGTTTACACTTTTCCTTTACTTGCTGACATTCCAAACATCTAGCCACAAACTCTGCCACATCCTTCTTTAGCTTCAGCTAATGATAAAACTTCTTCAATGTTGTCAATGTCTTTTGATAACCTGGGTGACCTGAATATGGTTTCACATGAAACTTTCTCAAGATAGTCTTCTTGAGCTCACTATTGTTTGGTACATAGATCATGTCCCTAAATATGATCAATTCATCCGTTGTAAGACAATAGTCCACATCCTCTTAACATGTACCTGCACCTGTCCTCTGTTGTAACTAGTTCCTAATTTATTTATACCTGCCATCCGGTTGTCCTACCTATAAGATCCAATCATGTAGATCTGTCCCATAAGAAATCATAATTGCAATGTGATTTACCTATATCCACCTACTAAGATCATCTGAAACCCTGTTCTCTTTTCCCTTGATGTACTTGATTTCAAAGTCAAACTCCCTGATCGTTGCAACCATATAGCTTTTCTTGCATTCATATTCGGTTGGTAAAACAAGTATCTCAACTCACTATGATCACTCATTAATACAAACCTCTTTCCCAGAAGATAGTGCCTCCACATCTTCAACGCATGAATGATTGTTGCTAACTCAAGATTATGTGTGAGATAGTTCTGCTCATGCTCATTCAATTTCTGTGACTCATAGCACACTACCTGTCCCTACCTATCCCTCCTGCATAAGGACTCCACCAAGTCCTCTCTTGCAAGCACCTGTGCATACCACAAACTCTTTCTCCAAACATGCAATCTTTAGCAATGGAGAATTTTTCAACAATTGTTTCAACTGCTCAAAACTTGTTGCACATTCCTCTATCCCTTCAAATTTCTTACCTTTCCTTTGCAGTGACGTAATAGGATATGCAATCTGGGAGAAGTTCCTGATGAACCTCATTTATTAGCATGCTAACCCCATAAATGATCTTACGTCATCCACGTTTATAATAGCTTCCCACTCCATGATAGCCCTTATCTTCTCTGGATCCATTGCTATGGCTTCATTAGAGACCACATGCCCCAAGTAATGTACCTATGTCTGAAAGAAACTGCATTTACTAAGCTTAGCATACAACTGATGCTCTCTTAACAATCTCAACACTATTGCTAAATGCTCGACATGTTCTTCCTCATTCTTAGAATATATAAAAATGTCATCAATGAATACAATAAAAAAATTGTCCAGATAAGGATGCAACACACTATTCATCAAGTACATAAAGGTAGTTGGAACGCTAGTCAAACCAAATGGAACTACAACAAACTCATAATGCCCATAACTGGTTTGGAAATTTGTCTTATATATTTCCTCTTCCTTAATGCATACCTGATGATATCCTGATCTCAAATCAATCTTTGAGAACACTGTTGCTCCCTTCAACTGATCAAACAAGTCATCAATCCTTGGCAACGAATACATGTTATTGATGGTCACTTTATTCAACTTCCTGTAATCAATGCATAACTTGAGAGTACCATCCTTCTTTTTCACAAAAAATACCTTTTATGTGGAATTATAATATATATATATAAACTAGTTTTCCCTAAGTGTGTTGTTCCTTCACTCAGAACAAAAAAAGAAAGATAGATATTCTTTTCTCTAAGACAAATAGAAAAATAGAAGGGAAGGAAACCTACTTGTGATCCTTCACTCTTGTTCCTCTTCTTTCGTCATTGTCGTCACTAACAATCCAACTAAACACAATAGATTGATACCTACAATCAAAGACAAAAGACAACAAAAAACATACAAATATACAATATCTATCTATCTTAACCAAATCGAACCGATTATATTTGAGAATACATACACATTTGAGAATACATTCACAAGATATAAGCATATATATGAGAGAAAGAACAAATATCTTTATTGAGAAAGTAGGAGGAGAAGATTAAAACCAATAGATCAATTCATCGTCAACCTGCTCCAACTTCATTCCATCCTCATCACACCAAGCATCATCTCAACAGCATAACAATACTCCAGCTCTCATCAATTGAGAATCCAACAACATAAGACTACATAAATTTCTTCCTCCCTAGCACTTAGATGAGTGCTCAATTTATAGGGAAATTGTAGGTAGTTTATCAATAAATGGAATTGAATGGATTTCTAATAATATATGAGACATGTTTCCAGGTTCAATGGTGATGGATGAACACATGTCTTTGAAGTATGACACCTATGAGATCTTCTAGAAGGCACTGGACATGTGGAGATTCCTGTAACAATGATGATTTCACTCTCAGGAGACCAACGCACCCTTAAGTGTCGGGAAGTGTTTTGCAGAGCACCCTTGCATGGGGGTAAGTGCTTTGCAACGCACTAAGGCCCATTCAGAGGAGCGTTGTTGAGTTAATGGTTCATTTTAACTATACTTCAAACATTGGAATTCTCATGAATTAAATACATCAATGGAATGACTTCTCTAGGGCATGTAGCAACTGAGTTAGGGGATGATAGACCCTGTTTGTATTGAATTAGGGGATGATATACCCTTTTCATACTACTCTTAGGGATGATGCCCAAATTGACTTGTAACAGTTGCCCCCTAAATCATGAAGTCAAAATAATGATAGTATTTGGATGAGATGCTTTACGATATGATGAGTAGGATCTGAAGCGGATGATGACCTGCATCAATTTGCAATACATTACATCATGATATCTTGCACATCTTAGACATGAATGGCTGAGGGAGGCATAACCATGCTCAACACGTAAAATATCATAACACATACATAAATCAGACAACCATCTATAGATATAGACATGCCTACAGATGTAGGCCCATGATCGGGTGACCATATACATGTAAATCCATCATACGAATGATGTGGTACAATTCCTGAAATCGCAGTCCGGATGGATGAAACTATTTCTAGGGTCTTCTATCTCATTCACTAGATCATTCGAAGTACAAGTCTAACCATGCAAATATGTGATTTGAAGTCGAACATGGGAAGACATCATCTGATTACCAGCTATTGATGTAAGCTGTCAAACAACCATGAGAGAAACCACCATTGATGTTAATTTCTCTCAAGGTACTGCAATACAATTTGCATGGCGTGAATAAATGATTTGATGTCGAACGACAAACAAAATCTCTCGGTCGAAGGCCTGTGATGTCAACATGTTGCCGGAAGTGAGAAACCCGCCGTTTATGTAAGCAAGTTCCAAGGCACTGGAAATATGTTTCTAAGTCAAATTTCTGGATGATGTAGACATGAAGCAACTTTATCACAAAACATGAGTAATGATTTTGGAGAGAAAATGTGCCTTGATGAAGCAATGTTCAGGGATGGAGGTCATGAAAATGAAGGTTTATGAGTATTGCAGAAGATGAGGAATTACTGAATGACTTCTCTTGAACATATCAGCGACACTGAAATGAGTTGGCAACATTGACCCAAAACCTAAGTAATGGATGGTATGATAGACCATCAAGAAGATTACCCAACCCAAAGCCATAGAGATGAAGTGAAGGTGTCATGTTCAAGAGTGATTTGCTACCATAAAGTGTTTTGTTCTTTTTCCCAATTTTTCCCCAGTCATTGCTGATCAATACCTCTTTATTTTTTAACAAGCTTGAGGAGGATAACATATGCATGATCTATAATTCGACCCTTCGGGTGAATCCATTGCTATTTTATGATTTAACGAGTCTATAGATAATGAAATTTGATCTTGCCATGATCGGACAAGTCCGTCGCTATTTGATGTTTTAATGAGTTTAACGATAGCGAAAAATCGATCCTTTTTCATTTTTAAAGAGTTTGAAAAAGGGATGAAAAGAAAACTCCATGAGTCCTTTTTCATAAATTTGTCGCTCATGTCCGAAAAAGTGTAAAATGATACCTGAGAAAACCTCTTAGACATGTTCGACTAAGGTGTTCATTTTTCGTAAATAATCTATCTCAGTTCGGAAAATGATTAAACTTATACTGAGTAGATGTCGTTTCATTTCCTTTTACGAGCTCGAAAAAGACAAGTGCTCAACAATATTTTCACATTATTAGAGTCTGAAAAGAGCTAAAAGAAGACTCTAGGGGGGTACCTTTTTCGTGTTTAACAGAGCTCGAGAAAGAGATAAAAGTATGCTTGACGGTCAAATTATTTTTGAATAATTGTGCACTTCAAACTCACTGTATCAGCTGTAAAACCTGTTCAGAGAACCATCAAACGAATTACTGTTTCATAGTAAAAATGAACAAAAAACTACAGTCGCATCTTTTAATATGATTAAAATAATTAAAATTACTATCAAAAAGAAGTTTTTACCATTTCATTTTACCATTCCATAGTTACCATTTGAGATTTAGGAGCTCTGAACCTGTTTTTCCCTCGAACTTCAATTGTTTATTGTGACAGTTTCAGTGGACGATTTCTCACGCCGTTTGATCCAGGTCAGAGATCTGAACCTTCTCTTTCTTTTAGTATCATTTTCGTTTCATTTCATGGTAAATTTTTACGTTTTGGGGCCCCTTAGGGTAAATATACAATGATATGAGGGCAACACACCCTTGAATGTCGAAAGGTGCATTGCAGAGCACTGAAATTGAAGTCTAGATGCTTTGCAGTGCTCTGTCCATTAACTAGGGGTGCGTTGGGCACATTTCCAAAGATTGTTTCTTGCTGTGTGCTTAAAAATTCCCAAAATTTTTGCATTAAATGGATCCCAATGAAGTGTATGGTTGGCTTTTAGGTATTGATCGGATCAAAATGACCATTACATGGTGAGAAAGAGAACATCAAGAACAAGACATGATTGCTTTAAATGATCCTGGAACTGTAAGATCCCTCAGAGATTGTAGGTTTCTTAAGTACTTCATATTATCAGGGATGAGACAACATCTTGAACTATTGGAGTTCTTAGTTCCTTCATGGGATCCGGCATTGTAGGCATTTCACATTAGGGACAAAGTGCTCCCAATATTGGTTGAGGATGTTTACTTTCTTACTAGATTATCGAGGCGTGGTTCTCCTATTTCCTTCATGGGATCTGCTCTTGGAGGCGAGGCAATGAAGGACTACATATGCCAGTATTGTTAGCCAGGTACTAAACCTAGCAAAGATGGAAAGACAAACATTTGTGATGTGCATCTAAGAACTATCCCTTTCACTATTGCAAACCTTGCTGGTTCTGTGACACTACATGTTACAAACCGTTCATACATGCAGTATCCTCTTGAGTGTCTCGAACTGAAAGTGTTCAACTGGGCTGAAGCAGTACCCTTTCAGATGAAAGAACAACTAACTAAAGCAAAGGGTGGCAGGAAAAATAATTTTAGTTGTTAACACTGGAAAATTGTACAATAGAAGACGACATCAATTAATGTCGAGCCCAAGGATTTACAACACAGGAATACATTATGGAATCAAGAATTATTTAAAATCTCTAAGGTTTTGAGAAAATCATATTTGAACTAGCCATAAATGCTCAAATGCGTGCTTTATCCTTCGAGAAGAGCACCTTCTGCATGCCTTTTTTCCCGATAAGCGCGCATTCCTGGAAATGGAAAAAAGTCACTTTCCGGGACCACACCAAGCAAAGGAAATTTACTCCTTATGTGAAAGCCACCTAAGGATAGCCACTAGCGCCTCCTTAGACATTATGTGAGCACACAAAAGAATATTTGAGCACACAATGGAATCACACCTCTCCCTTGGGTCACCATCCATCATGTACCAAGAGAGGGAAGGAGGATTTGAAGCTCACCTATATAAACCCACCAAGAGATGAAGAAAGGGTGATCACAGTGTTATGCTGGCCAAAGTTTCCTAAGCAACAACAGCATTGTGTGTGACCCGGAGTTGGAGCTAAATAGGACTCGATAGTTGGCCACCCAACATCTTAGTCCACCACAGTAGAGAGAGAGGGTGAGACTACATCAGAGGCAGAGCTTGGAAGGCAACATCCTTGCATCGAGACCTAGAGCCATTGCCTAGGGGCCCTTTGGCAAGTGGGTAAAATTTCTTCTCCATTTCGAACGCTCAATAAGAAGAGGCCATCGAGCCATCGTTTGCATTATTATCGTTTGGGACTCTCTATATAGCTTATGTATATTTGTGTTTTTTTTTTTGGTTTTAGTTTAACTAGAGCATACTTCAGCATACTATTTCCATTAAGTTTTATGCTTTCGATCTCCCCCACTTTCTGCCTGTTACCAATAGTTTAGAGAGTAGACCACACTCTCTAAGCTTGTGCGATTTCGTACACCCGTGCGACTAATACACAACAAAATCAGTTATGGCTCAATCCTGATTTCATTTATTTTAGAGCGAGTTCCGTTGATGCAGCTGTAGCATGTGACATTGACATTTCTGGTCCTAGAGATCCTCAGATGCAGAGATGGTTCGAATTGATGGCTAGGCATGCTGGTCAATCGACTATCATATTTTCTACCACATTCATTTCCTGGTTCCGACGACATATTATCGCCATAGAGGAGTATCTGTACGTAGGCATAGATTTCAGTGGATATCCAGATTTGATTTTACCAAATGGCGCTCAATGGGGTGAAATAGGTAAAAATGTTTTGACCATGTTTCTTGATTTTAAGGTTTCTACATGTTTTTGTATTTTGTATGTTTTCCAAGACTAAAATAAAGTTTTTATGTGCATAGATGTGGGTCGCGTTCGACCAGTGGGTTGAGCAGAGCAAGCAACAGATGAACCAGCATAGAGGATTATTGGGAGAGAAGTCCTTTGAGATCTAGATTTGACCGAGACTCTTGCTGAGTTGCAGCAGCATGTTGAGGGATTGACTCTTGGGATACCAGATTTCCGGATCGAAGAGATACCTATGAGGCCGCAGTGCCATACTATTGGTGTTCCTAGCCATTAGATGAGGCTATTGCGCAGGATAGCTAGAGCAGTTGCTTGTTATCATGAGCATCACTAGTTTTACTTTTGACATTTTTGTATACATTTTGAGGTAAGATGACCAATGTGTCGTGGGAATTTTTTTGGTAAAAATCTAAATATCTATCTATTTGTTTTCAATGTTTTCCTACTTTTAATTCACAATCCTATTCAATTGTGTGATGTGAATTGAAAATGTGTCTTTACATGTGTTGCAAATGTCTATTTAAAACATAATTCGCTAGAGAATCAGTTTATGTGTTCAAATTTCTGGAAATGTGTTGACATTGAATGTAATCAAAATGTCTTTCCAAAATTCAAACTCTAAGGAACATACGATTAATTGCTTGATTTCAGACGGTATAGACGGTAGTAAGGTGTAGTATGACAAGCTGTGAGTCTAACCTAATGATGATGCAGTTAACGCCAAATGAAATGGCATCAAGAGAAGTTTGATCAACGCGCTATACTCAACGATATTTTTTGTTGATTGAACGATACAAATCCCTTGAAAAATCACTAACATGCCCCCTAGAGAAAAAATGGACCATGCTGTAGATGATAGGTTCTGCATACTACGACTAGGACCATCGGCGTACCCAACGAATGGTTCCAAGCTTCAGTCATCTGCGTTAAAATGTAAAGTGGATTACTAACTTCAAGAAAACTATAAAAAACAAACTAAGACAATTAATGTAATAAAATCATATACACAATATGATACAAAAGTTTACTACGCTTAATTAAGCATAGTAACGTTTAAGATACAACCCATTTCGAGGCTATGCCAACAGAATTCCATCATAATAAACTAACTTGTAGGCACCCTTAGCCAGAACTCTTTTGACAATGTATGGGCCATGCCATAGTGGCTCAAATTTTCTTGTTCCTGTCAAATCAACTTCTTGATCATAAAGCAAGACCAAGTCTCCCTCTGAGAAGATGTGAGGCTTGACATTGTGGTCATATTGCGCCTTGATTTGTCTCTTATGTGCTTCGTTGGCCAATGCGGCTTCATGGTGTGTTTCATCTAGATGCATGAGATTTAAAAGACACGCTTCTTCATTAGAGGTGTCAGGTGACAAGTCAATACGAGTTTTTTTGACAAAATTTCACATTGGATTGGTGAGAAAGCTTCCAGACCATATACCAACTGAAAGGGAGTAAATTCGGTCGCATTTCTCATTGAGGTTCGATATGCCCATAAAGTCGAGTATATGATTAAATGCCAATTTCGTTTATGAACCCCTATCATTAATTGAAGCATTCACTTAAGGATATTGTTAATGGCTTCAACTTTTTCATTAGATTGTGGATAATAAGGGGTAGAACTATCATGCGACAGTCCTAATTTGGCAGTCAACTCATTCATCATATTATTGTGAAAATTCTTACCATGATCTGTAACTATAGCTTGTGGTACACCAAACCGAGAAATGACATGATTGAAAAAGAACAATGCAGTTGTTTCACTTGTGTTATTGAATGTAGGCATCTCTTCAGCCCACTTGGTAAAGTAGTCGACTACGACAATAATATAACCATGCCCCTTGGCCGAACGAGGGTTGCAGGTCATGAAGTCAATGCCCCATTTTTCAAATGGTCCCATGGTGATGACAAGATGCATTGGTGCTGGAAACATGCAAATTTTACGATCAAATATCTGGCATGCATGACAACTTTTGACTGCGATAATGCAATCGCGGAATATGGTTGGCCAGAAGTAACAAGTGTGGAGAATCTTTTGCACGATAGCGTAACCGGACAAGTGTCCACCAAAATCACCAACATGACAATCATTCAGAACTTTCTCGGCCTCCTCATGAGTGAGGCACCTCCTTAAAATCGTATCAACACCACGATGATAAAGTGTATCGTCGATGATCAAATAATCTTTGGCTTGGTATTAGATACAATGCTGTTGTGAGCAAGAGGTATCGGGCCAAAATTTTTGGATTTGGAGATAAATGATAAAATCCCCATATCAAGGGTTAGATGAACCAATCATAAATAAAGACTCATCTAGAATTGATGGTTTCGACGTAGTTTTAGTACTATCATAGGGAAGGTCGCAGAGAAGCTCAGCCAAAACCAAAGACTTCTTTGACTTGGATTTGATGAATTCAAAATCAAATTCCTTCAAAATGACGATCCATTTTGAATATTTCCCCCCCAGCGATTGACATGACATAATGCATGTCATAGGGTTGCAATCCGAAATGACAATGGTCTTCCAGAGCAGGATATAATGGTGAAACCTTTGGACAACTTGAACAGTCGCCAAGGTGATATTTTCAACGTATGAGTACTTAAATTCTGTATCATTGAGATTACGACTCAAATAATATATCGTATGTTCGATCCCATCTTCTTCTTAGACTAAAACCATAGTAATGGTTGTATCTGAAATGACAAGATACAAGAAATAATAACTCTGATAATTAGGGGGATATATTAATGACGCTCGGATCAGGGTATCTTTAAGAGCATCAAAAGAATCTTGCGCAACCTTATCCCAATCGTAGGGAATCCCCTTTTTCAAGAGACGAGTAAATCCTTTATCCATTTTGGCGTAGTTGGGTGTGAACCTCCTTATAGAGTTAGCCTTTCCTAAGTCTCTGTAGCTGAAGTAGGTTTGATGGCACAAGTAAATTGAGAATGGATTGGACCTTCAATGGGTCAATTCGAATTCCATATTTTGAGACGACGAACCCAAGCTAACGACCATAACCAACACAAAACACACATTTGTGGGGATTGAGGCGTATCTTGTAGTGCCGACAGCATAAAAATATAGCTCTCAGATGTACTGGGTGATCAGTTTGTTTTCGTGAATGCGTGGGTAAATCTTCTAGATAAGGTTGAAAAATGTGCTTAATGTCATGGAAAGCATAATCCATTGCTCTCTGAAATGTTGCACCAACATTCTTTAAACCAAATGGGAGTTTACGATAAGCGAATGTGCCCCAGGGATAGATGAATGTTGTCTTATATTGGTCCTCTGGGCGAATATTGATTTGATTGTAATCAGGGAATCCATCTATGAACGGAAAGATTTCACAGCGGACACATTCGTCAATAATTTGGTCGATAAAGGGAGTAGGATAATTGTATTTTGGACAAGCAATTGACATACCGATAATCAACACACACTCTGATTGTCCCTTTTTTCTTCATGACAGGAACAATGTTGGAAACCTAATCAGTTAGCGGAATAGGGTAAATGAAACCAGCACGCAAAATTTTTTCAACTTTTGCTTTAATGGCAGTTACTAGCCTTCTTTGGATGAACAGGATGAAGGCGTTGACGTTCCAGTTTGACATCATAGTACATTTTAATTGTATGTTCAACAATAATAGAATTTATGCCTGGGATTTCCTCATAAGACCAAGCAAATATATCTCGAAATTCACGAAAAATAGAGCGATAAGTGTCGAGTTCGGATGCAGAACAGGACATATCGACATGAATGTTTTCTACAATGCCGTGTTTGGTCGAAATATCGATAAAAATCATTTCTTTAATATTTAATATGTTTCGCTCAGATTCAATGGCATTAATTGGAATAGAATTCAAAAATAAATTAGAGATCATGGGGCGATATAGTTCAATAAGATTATATTCGTTATAATCTTCAAGACGGGAACGGCGATGATAATCGTCCCATGGTTCTCTTTCTGGTATCATGGCTTCCACAAATGCTCTCATCAGTCAATAATGTGGATGAAAAAGGATCAGAAGGAGTACCAAAATCTAATGAACGATCAACGATGATGGGTCAAGATTCACCGCCCAAACCAAGAAAATTGATTGCTATGCGAGCTTAATTGGGCTTGGTGGCAGAAATTCACCCAGTGTATCAACTTCGAAATCATTAGTAATCTTCCTTAAGTCAGATGAAGTGGAAGATATCATGTGGCAAGTCTCTATTTTTGCAATTTCCGTCAACGTTGCAGGCGACGGTGATGAAAAGGTGCCCATTAGGGAAGAATCCTTTAAGATCCCTACACCAATGTTTTGAATTGCTAGATGGAGTGCGTGAACCAATGAAACGCTTCCAGTTACCTGGGAACTAGAGGAAAAGAAGGAGAGTTGATTAGTGACTGTGATAGCACCTTTATAAGGGAAGGCGATCATTTGAAAGTAAGTAGAAAAGATCGCGGTCATAACGTAAACCCATGGCCTCCCAAGTAAAATGTTGTAGCCATGGGGTCCATCAACGACCTCAACTTCAACAGTTACAGTTTTTCTCCCTAGTTCGACATGCAGGTTATTAATAATACCACAAGGCTTATATGTATGACTGTCAAAAGCTTTCAATGTCATAGGGGATTGAGATAAGCAAGGCGAGCCAAGTGACTTCCAGTAATTGAGAGACATAATACAAGTAGACGCTTCTTCATCAATAATAGTGCGATGAACGAGGTGATTTAGAACATTTACTTGAATTGAAAATGCTAATTTGGCTGGTAATTGTGGCACATAGCCCGTGTGATTTAAGACTACAAGATTAGAATCTGTTGGACGTATAAATCATTCTTGCAGACAAGATAGATCTCCCTAGTATCCTACGATAACTAGCAACAAACAGACATATGTAAACTACTTTCTCTAGATTATATTTGATCTAGAATTATCTATAATGAAGGATTTAGGACTTACCTGTAGTCCAGCGTTGATTGTAGTCTTCTTTCTTGTCGCTTTGAATACGTCTCCTTTAGGGATCTGCAATAAAAAACATGAAAGAATCAGAAGCACCTGCATAATATAGACTAATTCATAAACCATAAGCCTATCTTGATGATCAAGGAATTCAAGAAATAAGCCATTTAAATAAACAACTCATTGAGAAAACAAGATCCATTTGTATTATCTTTGATGAAAGAAGGAGCCTTACAAACTAACTAAATCAAATCTTAACTAAAAGTTTCTGGTATAGAAATTATTCTAATATTGCATCAATAGTAGACACAGTATGGATGCAACCATCTGTTTATGAATAGTCTACTGCATAATGAATAATAAAATTCCTCGCAGCCTGGATGGTGGAAACTAGATCCAGGGTCTTGATTTCCGTTACCTGAACTAGTACGATTCTATCCATGCGATTGATTGTGTCGAAGTCGAACATGGTAGAAACCACTTGATTACCAGTCAATGATGAGAACTGTTAAAAAGTGTGTGAGAAACCACCAATAATGAAAATGGCTCTCAAAGTACTCAGTACAATCCATGGAATGTGAATAAATGATCTGAAGTCGAAAAATTTCATGGAATCGTTCGATCGAAGGTCAATGATGCAACCTGTCGTCGAAGGCGAGAAACAGACATATGTAAACTACTTTCTCTAGATTATATTTGATCTAGAATTATCTATAATGAAGGATTTAGGACTTACCTGTAGTCCAGCGTTGATTGTAGTCTTATTTCTTGTCGCTTTGAATACGTCTCCTTTAGGGATCTGCAATAAAAAACATGAAAGAATCAGAAGCACCTGCATAATATAGACTAATTCATAAACCATAAACCTATCTTGATGATCAAGGAATTCAAGAAATAAGCCATTTAAATAAACAACTCATTGAGAAAACAAGATCCATTTGTATTATCTTTGATGAAAGAAGGAGCCTTACAAACTAACTAAATCAAATCTTAACTAAAAGTTTCTGGTATAGAAATTATTCTAATATTGCATCAATAGTAGACACAGTATGGATGCAACCATCTGTTTATGAATAGTCTACTGCATAATGAATAATAAAACTCCTCGCAGCCTGGATGGTGGAAACTAGATCCAGGGTCTTGATTTCCGTTACCTGAACTAGTACGATTCTATCCATGCGATTGATTGTGTCGAAGTCGAACATGGTAGAAACCACTTGATTACCAGTCAATGATGAGAACTGTTAAAAAGTGTGTGAGAAACCACCAATAATGAAAATGGCTCTCAAAGTACTCAGTACAATCCATGGAATGTGAATAAATGATCTGAAGTCGAAAAATTTCATGGAATCATTCGATCGAAGGTCAATGATGCAACCTGTCGTCGAAGGCGAGAAACCTGCCATTAAGGCATGCAGATTCCAAGGTACTGAAGGATTCTAGATCAAATTCCTAGATGATGATCTATCGTCGATAGAAAGTGATCCATCGTAGGAAAGCCCACGACATAAAACCATTAGATCAAGTTTTGTAGAAATATTTTTCAAGGACTGACTCAGGGATGGTCAACACAAATGGAGACATATGTTTGAAAATGAATGGTTTATTTGAACTGTCCTCTTGAACACATAACGACACTGCAGATGGTTTGGTGACAACTGACCTAAGTTAATACCCAGAAACCGGCTGAAGACTTTCAATATGGTTTGATTAACTAATAGGCAAAGGATTTTCCCAACCCAAGTAGAAGTGTGAAAAAAAGTGTCGTGTTCAAGAGTGGTAAATTTCTTTTTAAAAAAAGTGTGACAAACAGATTCGTTTTCTCTCATTTCCCCCACCATTTCTGGCAAGTACCTCTTTATTTTTGACAAGATTGAGGAAGATAACATTTTCTTGTTATATAAGCTCATCCTTCGGATGAGTCCAACTGAGTTTAAAATTGAACCCTAAGAAGGAGTGGTTCGTTCCTGTTTGTAATTGACAGGTCCTTTACTATTAAATTTTAACGAGTCCAGTATAGGAGAAACTCGGTGTTTTTCAATTTTAGGGAGTCAGAAGAAAAAACTTAAGAAAAATCCATGGGTGTACTTTTTCGTAAATTTAGTCTCTCAAGCCCAAAAAAGGATAAAATAATACAGGAGAGAACTCTATTGACCATGATTAGTCAACGTATACCTTTTTCGTAAATAGCCCATTTCAGTCTAGAAAAGGGGTAAACATATACTAAAGGGACGACTGCTCATTTCCTTTAATGAGTTTGAATATTCAAGTACTCGGCAATCTTTTCATCTTTAGAGAGTCTGAAAAGCGCTTAAAAGAGAGCTCCAAGGTTTCTCTTTTTCGTAATTTTAAAGAGTCCGAAAAAGTGATAAAAGTGTACTCAGTAGTTTCGATTTTTCTGTAAGTTTTAACGAGTTCGAAAAAGTGATAAAAATTTACTCATTCGCTTTTTCATAATAATTTTTACCGAGTTCTGAAAAAGTGACAAAAATATACTCGTTTGTCAAAAATGACCATTTCACCCAAAAAATCCTGTATTCTGCACAAAAAACTCAAAAATTAAATATACCTATTTATGATTAATAAAAATAATTTGGAAAACCACTTTTCAAAGTGAAAAATAAACAAAATAATATTTTATTTATTCAAAAAATCTTATAAAAAGTAGTTTTTGTAAATCATTTTTACCGTTTGAATTCAGAGTGAAAATTGAGAGCTTCTGGTAAAAAACGTTCCAGAGAAGATTGCGGAAGATTCGCCCGTCAGAATAGAAAACCATCAGTTCCAGGTAATCCACATCATCCTTACCTTCATTTTTGTCCGTTTACTTTCTCATTTTAGGGCTTAAATTGATTTTTAAGGAGGAAAATGTGTTCAAAAAATCACTCACGGGGGTTCGCAAGTAAAACACATGAAACCTGCGGACCCCGACAATTTTACAAAGAGAAAATTGTCGTGGTCTCACACCTTACGCATAAGATATGTTGTAGACAATTATTGTCTACCCTAGAGACAACCTAGAGTTGCTATAGACCAGTGCCTAGGACATCTTAGCGTAGCAAGGAGCTCATAATATATCTTGGGTTGTCAATCCAAAAGCTCTCTTACTATCTCTTGTAAAACAAGGAAATTAGTTTAAATGGAACCAAACTCTCTCAGAAGCTGATACAAAGATAAGAATAATGTAGGAACAACATGCAAAACTCCAATACAAAAGCATCAGACAGTTAAGAGACAACTTACTGCAAAGAGGGCCAGTTCAAATAATATGCCACATAAATCAAATATCAGAAAATGGATGCAGTGAAGAAACATGAAGAAGATACTAGTTAGCATGAGGTTGATACCCAGATACACAACAAAACCACATATGGGCTTATCCAACTAAGAATCCATACATGACAATGGAATTTTAAAAGCACCCTCCTCAAGTAACTAATATAGCAGAAAATATGGATGAAATGAACATGGAACAGTATATCATGACTAGGCCTATTTAAAGCGCTTGACTAATCCAAGTATGTGCACCAAATAGGATGAATCCTTACTTAAGACCAGTGAGCCACTCGCATTCTAGAACATGATACAAGAAGACAAATAACATGAAATGAGATATTATATTAACACATAAGAAAAGATTACATACTGTGGGATACCAAAGACCAGAATCCTCATTACAGTTATAACTCCTCCTCACTAAAACCCTACGGGCTCTGAGCCTTCATACATAAACTTTACAAGATGTATACCAAAGCCTTTCACTGCACAGTTTGCTGATAGAAATCTGGAACCTTTACAATGTGTTTTTTCATAGTTTTTATAGGAGAAGCAGAAAACTCTAGAGAAAGGAGGTAGGTGATACACATTTAATGATATGATTTGAATAAAATGGCAGAAAACATTCACGCCCACACTATGAATGACTAAATATAAATAACTGTACTTTACAATCTACCTCCAGAAATAAATGCTGAGGATGAAAATCTCCTCATGAACAAGACACAAATAATAAAATATACAATGTTCTGCCCTTTACTGAAAGGGAAAAATCTGCTGCCGTAAAACCTTGAGATAGCTTGTGGTTGTGCATAGTACTCTCGGCCCTCTATCTTTGAATTGAAATCCCAGATATTTAATGCAGGGCATCGCATTTCTCGATCTTTCACTGATTTTTGTAGGCTGCCCCATTAATGTTTTCTCCGTCACAGATCTGCCTTTTGATTTTCTCTGGAGGGTTCGAGGGATTTTCTTTCTATTCACATCAAATGGAGTCACATCACAGCAACTACCTCCAGTTCCCATCTTAAATTTCTCCCTCGGAGACTGTTAATGGCGGTGCTATGAGCCTCTGTAAGAAAAGCAGTGAATCATGGTAATTCTCAGCCGCGGCAAACCTGCAAAACCGCAAACCAGTTAAGAAAAACCAAACAGGGATGGCGAACGTGAAGGTGTCAGCGGAAATGGAGATGAAGGCATGGCCAAGCGGAAGAATGTGCAGGGTGACGGGAGGACTACAAGATGATGGAAAAAACACAGTGGAGGTATGGCAGACAGGCTGGCCAGAGAAAGATATCAACATGTAACGTATGGATGATATTTACATATGAATAGCGGAGGATGAGATGGTGGACACGTGTAGCGCTGACGTGGTGGAAGGTTCGGTCAATAGGTGTGTAAACAATTCATGACCATACGATCAAAATGAAATCGACGGTTAAAACGACGTCAACAGACAAAGTGTGGTGGGATAGGAGCGCGGTTAACTTAGGTTAAGTAGCGTGCAACTTTGGAGGACGGGAGCCGTCAGATGTGGCCCCCAAGATCGAACGACCCAGGTGAATTCCGCTGCCCGGCTTTCGTCCGAAAGATAATGCGCGAAATGAGCGGTTTAGATGTCGTACACCAGGACACGCATCATGCGATTTGTGGAATCACTACATTTTGAAGAAAACCGCCAGCCTGTTATAAGCGGTGCGGAATGAAACCGCCAGTTTCAGCAATGCGCGCGCAGGTGCAGGGGCCACCACGGTAAGCAAGGCTCTGCTCCGTCGATTGGTTTTTTGATCGGACGACGGAGATGAACTACGGGGGCCAAGGTGTATGGGCACGAGACTTTTGGAGCGACCCCCCGTAGTGAATGGCATCCATTGGATTAAGTCCTCACCAATCCTGAGGAATCAACTACGGGGGCACCAAGGTTTGACCCTACGGATAGAGTAAAGCCCCCGTAGGGGAAACGCTTCGGTCACGGCGTCGGGTCACAGGGTAATCAAAACAGAGGAGGCTGAGACCTCAAGGGCTAGGCCTGATATAACTTTAATCACAGATTTTTAGCCTTTATACAGTGTAATTTCTGGGCAGGCAGGATAACGATAGACAGTATATGGAGGTCTAAAGCCACGACGGGGGTTTTAAGAGGATTAAAAAATGAGAGCAGGCCAAGAATTTGTATGTATGGGATGACATGTACAACAAGATACATGCGGATCCACACACTGTTTTTATGCATAAATTGTGGAGGCATCGTAAGAAAAATGAAATGAATAAATCTTCCAAATTAAACCAAATTTTCTCACTAAATTTGTTTCTAACCTTTCAATTTGTCCATTGCAGAATATTTGCAATGCTTGAGTGGCGAGAACGTGAGCATGAAGAAGTTGATGATGCGGCCATGTTACATTTGCCTACATTATGCGTTTTAAGAGAATGCGGTTTGTACAAATTTTGGGCCATTCAAGGTATGAGGGCTCAGGTAGATTTGCTTACCTGGCTAGTCAAAAAATGGGATGTACAAGAACAATGATTTATCATTGGAGGTCACCGGATCGAAATTGAGCTGGAAGATATATACTTCCTCACTGGTTTATCAAAGAGGGGCGAGCCACTCTCTTTGTTTGGGGCTAGGGTAGGTGGCCAGTCTGTCGCTAGCCTTTAGGAAGAATTTTGCGATGAAGAAGAAGACCCCAAGGATAAACTTATTAACATAAGAACCATTATTCGTCTTGAGCTAAAAGTGGTTGCATTTACGATAACCAAGTTGCATGGGAGCGCAGCTCCACATGTTGCTACAAGATCCCAAATGCAGATTGTTGTTGACTGCTTTAGAGGCACCATTTTAAACTAGTGTGAGGCAGTGTTGGCCAATGTCAAAGGCCAACTGACTAGAGCAAAAAACGCGAAGTTGAAAAAATTCGGATATGGAGCGATAGTGGTCACATGTTCTCTAGAGAGGATTCCTTTACTGGCCTCACGAATTATTGCAGTTGATCATGGCAGAGTCAAAGAGCCTCGAATGGTTCGATGGGTTGCATTTATGGCCCGTCACAGTGAAGGTGGCGAGGTTGTTCGTTTTACCATAGTTTTCTTTCATTGGTTGGATAACCAAGTCTTCATGATTGAATATTTCCCTTATGCTGGGATAGATTTCCACGACGACCGAGATATGTCTCTTCCTCCAGGGACACAGTGGGATGAGTCAGGTAAAAATCATTTTGACATGTTCTAAATTCTAATTTTTATTTTGTTTTTTGAATCGTCCAAAATTGATGACAAAAATTTCAAATGCAGATGTGGGCCCACGTCAACCAGCCACTCTCCGTCCTTTTGACAGGAAGCCAGCTGCAGCACCACCACCACCACAGGATCAGACAACAGAGGTCCTTACCGATCTGGAGAACCATCTGGAGCGGTTGACCTTAGATATTCCAGAGATTACCATAGATGACATTCTGCTCCGCTTACAGAGATATGTTATCGGGGTTCCAAGATAGTTCAGGAGATTTCTGAGAAAGGTGGCACAGGCTGTAGTGTTTTATCGTGATCATCACCACGGATAGTGGATGATTGATATTGTAGACTTGTATCATTTTTTGTATCACTTTTTTCCAATCATAAGGCGTTTTGGACCTATGATTGAGGACGATGTAATATTTTTTGAAAACACTACACTTATGCTATGATATTACTACTATTTCCAGTTATCTGTCTTAACATGTTATCGAATGTTATTTTGATCTACTGCTTCAATTATTGCAAATGTCTGTTAATAACACTAGAAGCTACTACATCAGCTAATGTGTTTAAATTTCTCGGAATATGTTGATACTCAATATAATCAAATTCTTGCTCCAAGAGACGAACTTTCAAAAATAATCTTAAAAACACTGGGTTTTTAATTGCACATACTCTATTTAATTGTAATACAATGAGTTCAGAATCCAACCTAATGATCAAGCTTCGAATTCCAAATGAAATGGATTCAGAAAATAACTCAATAACTACGTTGTACTCTGCAATATTGTTCGTCGTTTGACCGAGGCTTACCCCATGCATAGATACTAACTCATCAGTGGGTGAATAAATAACCCAAGTTGCGGAAGAAATGTTTTGTGTACTACGACAAGCACCATCAACAAAACCAATGTATGTTTGAAGGGACTTCGACATCTGCAAAATCAAGAGTGATCCAGATAAGCAGGGATAGTGGTAAAAGCACACTTAAAATAGGCACGCTCTCTAATATACAACACACCAGTTTATGAAAATAACTAATATACAGGGAAGATCTCCACACAAGAATCAAGCTTAATATCTCTTCAGATAAAGCCCATTTCCGGGTTTGCCTAAAGAGACCCCGTCAAAGTCAATCAGTTCATAGGCCCCTTTTGCAAGCTGTCGCTTGACAATATAAGGACCATGCCACATGGGTTCAAATTTCCCAGCCCCTAGCTTGTCGTTAGCTTGATCATAAACCAAGACTAGGTCTCCTTCTAAAAAACTGTGAGGTGTAACACTTCTATCATAATGAGCTTTCATTCGTTTCGCATGAGTTTCGGTAGCTAATGCAACTGTGCACCGATTCTCATCTAATTGAGCTAAGTAAAAAAAGCATTTCTCCTCTTCAGAAGTGGATAGTAGTAACTCTATGGCTAGTTGAAGTGACAGTATCTTGCATTCAATCGGTAATACCACTACTAAACCGTAAACCAGTTGAAAAGGGGAAAAACCTGTTGATGTTTTTGCTGAGGTTCGATATGCCAAAAGTGCCGAAAAAAGCATGGTATGCCAATTCGATTTATGAATTCCAATGATTCGTTTGATCATGGTGACTAAGATTTTAATGATAGCTTCAACCAGACCATTGGCCTGTAGATAATATGGTGTAGAACTGTCATGGTGCAGACCAAGTTGGCCAGTCAGTTCGGTCATCATGATGTTTCGAAAATGACTCCCATGGTCAGTAATTATTTCTTGGGGTACACCGAAACGGGCAATCACATGATTGAACACGAAAGTAGCTGCAGTTTTTCCATCTGCCACAAATGTAGGCATTGCCTCGGCTCATTTGGTAAAATAATCTACTGCGAGAATAATATACCCATGCCCCTTGACTGAGTGAGGGTTACATGTAATGAAGTCAATGCCCCATTTTGCAAAAGGACTGACATCAATTATAGGGTGAAGAGGAGCGGGTGGTGCACGCATCTTGAAATCAAAGATTTGACAGTTGTGGCATTGGTATTTTTGGATAACAAAAATACAATCTTTAAATAAGGACGACCAAAAATAGCCAGCGCGCAATATATTTTGGGCTATGGCATACCCAGACATATGACTGCCACATGCTTTAGAGTGACAGTCATTTAAAACCTTTTCAGCTTCGTCAATAATTAGACAACGTCAAAAAACAGAGTCCGCACCACGACAGTATAGTGTGTCACCAACAATATGATATCGCTGAGGTTGGAAATGGATTTTTCGTCGTTATGACCGTGAAATTTCCGGACAAAAAGTTTGGGTTTGGAGATAAATGATGATATATCCATACCAAGGATCGATAGTACTGATAAGAAACCGAGATTCATCCACGATTGGATGTTCTGCCACAGTTTCTATGTCTGTACTTGGGAAGTCACACATAAGTTCAGCAAAGACCAATGATTTCTTTGATTTGGATTTTTCAAATTCTAAATCAAACTCCTGCAGGATAACAATCCATTTGGATTATTCCCCCCCTAGCAGTTGTTTGGTCAAAATATACATCATAGGGTTACAATAAGAAATCTGTGGTTTTGCGTAACAGTATGTAATGACGGAATCGTTGGACAGCTTGAACGGTTGCCAAGGCCAATTTCTCCACATGTTAATACTTGATTTCGGTCAGATGCAAATTGCGACTGAGATAATAAATCACATGTTCATTGTGGAATTCATCTTTCTGAACTAAGACCATGCCAATCGTAGAATTGGAGGCAGCGAGGTATAAAAAGTAATCCTGGTTGTAATTGGGAGGATGCAATAATGGTGCATGGGTCAAAGCGTGTTTAAGAGCATCAAAAGATCGATCAGTGGTCTCGTCCCAAAAGAAAGGAATATTCTGTTTTAACAACTTGGTAAAACCTTTGGTTAACTCAACATAGTTAGGAATGAATCGACGTAAAAAGTTCACTTTCCCTTGCAAACTTTGGAGTTGGCGAAGAGTAGAAGGAGGAGGTAATTTGATGATAGCCTCAACCTTTGATGGGTCGACACAAATGCCTTCCTTTGAGACAACAAATCCCAACAATCGTCCAGATTCAACACAAAAGACACATTTGTGAGGATTCAAGCGAATCCTGTAATGCCTACATCTCATAAAGATAGCTTGTAGATGAGTAAGATGGTCTGATCTGTGGGATTAATGAGTAGGTAAATCATGGAGATAGGGTTGCACAATGTGTTTAATGTCATGAAATTCATAATACATTGCCCTCTGAAAAGTTGCAGCAGCGTTCTTAAGTCCAAAAGGTAATTTGCAGTAAGCAAAAGTCCCCCATGGACAAATGAAAGCTGTTTTGGGTTGATTAGCAGGGAGTATGTTGATTTGATTGTAGCCCGAAAATCCATCCATAAATGAAAACATTTCACTTCCGGCACAATCGTCAATAATTTGATCGATATAAGGGTTTGGATAATTGTCTTTTGGACAAGCTCGATTTATATCCCTATAATCGATACATACTCATATTGTCCCTTGTTTTTTATTGACAGGAACAATATTAGATACCCAATCCATTAAAGGAATTGGATAAATAAAACTTGCACGAAGTAATTTCTCAACTTCTCCTTTAATAGCGGTAGCTTTTCGCGGATGTATCTGATGTAATCTCTGTCGGATAGGTTTAGCATCCAGGTATGTTTTAATTTCATGAACAACAATTTATGGATCGATTCCTAGCATTTCTTCATATGACCAGGCAAAAATGTCGCAAAATTCCTGAAATAGGGCTTTATATGCTTGGATTTCATCTGGCGTACAAGAAGCATCTATATGAATGTTTTCAACAATCCCTGGTTTTACTGAGATGTCAATAGGAACTGTCGTAGAAATGTTTGCTAAGTTCAATTCAGAGTTGGAATTCGAGAGAGGATTCTGGGGTTCGTTGACATAATCAACGGTAAAAATGGAGGAAAAATCAGTTTCAAAATGATCAAGATCAGGTAAAATCGAAGATCGATGATGTAGATCTTCCAATGGTAATTCTTCTATAGACAAAAATTCATGAATATGCTCATTACTATTGAATAATTGTTGAACAGGATCCAGAATTTATGGCAAAGCTGAACTTGATATCGAAAGGGATTCCTCATTGATCACATTCACTAGATCAGGTTGAGTTGAAGGAGTATTAGAAAATGGCTATACTGCCTGATATGCTAACTCAAAAGGACTCAAAGGCATCATGCCATCGAAAGAATCTAGTTCTGAGTCTGAAGGTACTATCCAAGGATCATCAAAGGAAATAGTACTTGATGTAATCATATTGATATTAGCAATAAGAGACGATACATTGGGAGCATGCAGGGAAAAAGTTCCAAGTAAAGCTGAATCTTTATGTAAACCTACTCCAACATCTTTATAAGGGATAGTCGATTTTCCGATATGTTGGATGCTATCAGTAGCGGCTGGGTCAGATGAATAATGTGAGAGCTGATCTATTTTAACGATCTTTCCTTTATGAGGAAACATGATGAGACGAAATACTGATGATACAACAACAATCATGACATAAGACCAATTGCGACCCAGGAGAAGTTTGTAATCCAGAGGGGCATCAACCACTTCCACATCTAGATTAACGATTTTTCCTTCGACCTCTACTGGTAGATCCTGTAAAATACCATACGGATGGAAACCTCTTCCATCGAAATATTTGAGGTTAGTCAGCAATTGGTTAAGTGTTGGAGAACCAAGTGATTTCCAACATTTTAACGACATGATACACGTAGAAGCCCCTTCATCAACAACAGTACGAAAGCAACGTTTATTTTTTACTATTACCGGAATTTCAAAAGCCATTTGATGGGGTAGGCAGGGTGTAAAATTATCTAAATCGAAGATCATTAGGTTCGAATCCTGAAGTTCCACAGCTCCTATGGTTGAAAATAGTAATTTTCTTTGGGCTGGACATGATTGCAGTACTTCCAAAGCCAACATTGTTGAAGGGGAAATCGCCAAATCTTCAACAATATTGTAGTTCTGAGCAACTCTCGCATGTGGATTGAAAGCTGATTTACGAAATACACCTTTAGTAGGCGGTTTGATTACTAAGTCAGGATTCGATTTCTCGATCTGTAGCGGATCAGAAAATGAGGGAGATGTAGTTGATGCTGAATTAGAAGTTTCTGCTTCTTTACCACCAACATGATTTTTACTACCATAATCTTGCGATTGTGTCGCAACCATTAAGATATTCTCTAGCGTATTTGAGGAAGATCCAATCATGTTACTATCTTGAGCAGGAAAGGGATCCTTCAAGACAATAGGTGTGGACGAATCCTTAACGAATTTCGATACCTCGGCTCTATGCGTACACTCTTTAGTAAAATGATCCTCATCACAAACGAGACAAGGATAGCGAGGTTTGCGTTTATCGTCAGTTGGTTCAGTTTTATCGTTTTTATCTTTTGAAGATGATTTTTTGTTTTTATTCTTACCCTTCTTCTTACCACTAGTTTTAGGTTTGGCTGTAGATGATTCTACAACATGAATATCGACGGAAGTTTCAGCGTAAGAATATCCTTTAGGTGAATCGGGTAAAGTTATAATAGGAGAAGTCATCTTGGAAGATTTCTTGTTACTCTTGCTAGTGCTAACAAAACCAATTACACCATTAGCGGCATGAGATCCTGAAGGAGTTGTAGTTAACTGACCAGTCTTGGTAAATCGGGGATTTTTTCATACAAAGTACCTTACTGTGTATATACAAGGTCAAGGTACTGAGCTTGAGCAATGACTTGCTCTTCTGTAACAACGCCGCCTTTGGCCACATCTTCAGTGACTTTGGGTAATAATGATTTGATAAACCATTCAACCAAAATTTGATCCGGAATAAAGACTTTCACTAAACGTCTCCTGTGTCACCATTCATGAATGTGATCAGATATGTACGTAGACGTAGATTGTTTTAATGAGGTTAACAATTCCGTGCCATTGTCGTATCTGACAGGCAACTGAAAATGTGTTAAGAAAGCAGTAGCTAGCGCATTAAAATTATTAAATGAGCCTCATGGTAACTCAATGTACCATTTGGCAGCTAGAACAATGAGAGTTCTTTGAAAAAGACGTAATCGAATCGAATCATCGATTAGTGAATTGGATGCACACCAGAGGTGATAAGTCATAACGTGATTATATGGATCGTCTCCTGACTTACCTTCAAACTTTGGAATATCACTAGGCAACTTATTAGGCATCGATGGCCAATACGGAAGATAAAATATGGGATCATTCGTAAGGCGCGAAAATAAGGTAAATCTAAAGTTGCTATGAATGGTAACCAACGGATAGGGTCTTGATAACCTTGTGTGATCAAAACAATTCTAGGAGGAGGATATCGAAGATATCCTAGAATTGGATGCGCATTGGGAAGTGAAACCAGTATTAACCGGACCAAACTGGGGTTGTTGCGGTACTTGATAAGTGTACCCAGGATACAGCTGATACTGATATGTTGGATTCTGTGTAGTATGTCCAAATTGATACTACCCCTGGTACGGTTGATAAGTAAATTGTGGTTGACTAGTAGGAATCGTACTTGTACCAGATTGTCTTGTAGGCATTTGGACCGTAGTCTGAATTGTAGGTCCTGACTGTGGCACAGTTACTTGAGGAATTTGTACTGATTTAGGGGTAGTAGAAACAGGAGCTACAAATACTCCAGAAATAGGTGTGGTAGGTTGAACAGAAGTGTCAGCAGCAGCATAAGTTTGAGGTGGAGTTCTAGGTGCACTAGGCCCAGGCTGATGAACATAACCAGGTGTAGAGACTTGAATGGTAGGCTGGATAGGTTGTTGGGTTGGACCAGAACCTATGGGCTGTCTAGGTTGATTAGGTAACTGCACATTGGGTTGCAAAGTCTGTTGAACTTGAGATGTGTCCCACACCATATTAATTCTGGGATATTGACCCATAGAAGGTTGTGCATATGAAGGACCATAACCAGGTTGAACTTAAGTTTGATAATTAACTGGAAAATTTCCAGCTCCTTGTAATAATGGTTGACCTGAAGGAGGTTGAAAACCTTGAGCTGGGTACTGACCCTGAGGTTGATATTGACTTTCAGGCATGTACGGAATCTGGGGTTGATATTGACCCTGAGGTATGTACTGTCCTTGGGGTTGATATTGGCCTCGAGGTATGTACTGTCCTTGGGGTTGACCTTGAGGTATGTACTTTCCTTGAGGTTGATATTGACCTTGAGGTATGTACTGTCCTTGAGGTTGCTCCCCAGGCAGGAAATATTGTCCTACAGTTTGACCTCCAGGTGGTAAAAAACTACCCTGAGGTTGCCCTCCGGGCGATAATTGACTACCTTGAGGTTGCCCCCCAAGGCAGTAACTGAATTCCTTGAGGTTTCCCCCCAGGCGGTAACTGACTTCCTTGAGGTTGAGGATTTGGAATATTCCCAGACATCATAAAAATTTGTTCTATGTTCAATGTGCCAGTATTTGTTCCATTCGTACCAGATGATAACACTTGTTCAATTGGTTGAGGAGCTGCTCCTGAGAAGGTACCAGAGAGTGACTGGTATCCTGGAGGAACAGACGAACCACCGTATAAAAATGTTTCTAGAGATTTAGAAAACATAGATGACTCACTCGACATAGCTAATGAAGGTCGATAACCTCTCGGTGTAGGGTAAAAAGGAATTCAAGGTGGTGAATAAGTAAGACCTGCGTTTTGTAAGAAATCTGTCAATGATAAATACCAAGTGGCAGTTCTAAAAGGATTGTAGAATATTGATTCACACTCTCTAAGATTTAAAGTTTCTTGGGTTTCGGAAAGAACTACTTCTTCGTCTGGACCAATAAGTTCTTCAATACATATGAGATCAAAAGGAAGGTTTTCGGTAATGCGATGTCTTACTCTAGGTGAATCAGGATCACTAGAAGTTGGAGTAACAAATCCTGAAGATGATTCCAACACAGTAGGTTCAGTGTCTGGCTCAGAAATTTCAGGTTCTTCAGCTAATTCACCGGTTGGAGAAGCAATGTCAGTGATTTCGGAAATTGAAATTGGCTCTTGAATATATTCTGCTGTTTGTGATTGATTTACTTCATGATAATTAGGATGAGTAATTATGGATGATTCTCCTGGTTTTGTTGATCTAATTCTGCTGATACTATGCGGTACCATAGCTTTCAGTCCTTCAAGTTGGCTTGGTGTATACTCAGGGGGCTTCCCCTGAAGTCTACGCGATTGTCTTGGTAATTTAGCCACGATTAAAAATTATTAATCACACGCAATCAAAGAAAATTTCAATCAAAAATCCTAAAGTCACTAAGGAGACAATAAAATGATCAAACACTTATAAAATCTAGGGGATCAAACCACACACAAATATTAAATTCCCACACTAAAAACACTAGTTGGTGATGAAATCCAACATCGTAGTATTTAATGTATAAATGGCGGTTGGAACAGTTACCCCGACAACCTGCTTAATGAAACAGACCGGTGCAAGTTTCTCCACTTAAACCATCTCGAGTGAAGATAACCCTCCGGAGAGTCCAAGTGAGTCTAGTCGACATCTGCTCCAGGTACAGTGAGATCTTTCCTCCACCATCACCTTAGGAAAAAATCTTAAGTTTATAGCCACTAAGGTCACCAACATGAACAAATATACCTGGGGGAACAGTCTACGATCCGATATACGCGTAAGGGTAGAGTAACAAATCTCAATCCCCTTGAAGGCTCCTTGACATAATCCAAGGTATACCGACAAGTGACCCCAGGCTCCTCGACAATGGTCAATCCGAGGTTTACCGTTGTTAATACGCACACATCTTCTATCGTTCCCAATGAGATGGAATTGATCACCTCACTGGTTCATATATGATCTCGTGCTTGACTCCTTTAGGAGGAGCTTCCTAGAGCATACAAGTTACTGTTGGATTTTTCCTACCACAAGATTAACTACTTGTTTGTTTTAATTGTCTTGGAGAGTTAATTACTCCCTACTCCAAGACACTAGCTTAAGCTATATATGTGAAAAGAGTCCTAGAAACATAAAAATTACTAGATTGATTTTAATATAAGCGTTGCTTTTAATAGGCTTTTTCTTAAGACAATAGGTATGAAAGTGAAACTTTGATGATATGTAGTGACCCGACTCAAAACACACTAAAAAATGCATCTATTATGAGGAACAATTCATTTCCTTTCGATGAATTCTATCTAAAAGAAAGAGTTGTGAAGTGCAAACTTTTAAAACAATTCTTTCCTTCAAAACAAGAACATACGAAAATAAATCTTTTCTTATGAGAACTCAGAATGATCAATTACTCAAAGACCAAAATCCCTTTATCAAATCTACAATCAAACATTCTCCAAAAGAAAACTACAATTTCTAGAAATAACACTCAAAACTAAAAACACTAATTTCGAGATCTAAAAAAGCTAAGAATTAAATCTGAAATAAAAAATTTAAATATTTTGAGGACGTTTTGCTTAGTTTGTAATCTAACTAAGAAATTCTTTGCTAAAATGAGCAAAAACTCAAAATCATCCAATTATGGTTTTTTAAGTGAAATTCAAAACTTAATGAAAAAGTTTGTAAAGATTTGCAAATGAGAAAATGGGATCTAATTTTCATAAAGCAATTTCTACTATAAAGTCAAAGACTCATCAAGAAAACAATGAAATACCAGTGATCTAAGGTATACAGAGGTTTCTAATCTTTGAGTAACACAAAGACAAAGCAAAAATCACTTATAACATGTAGATCCTATAGAAAATCATTCAAAACTTTAAAAAAGCTGAAAGAAACTCTCATACAAAGATTTCTGACAAAAATACAAGTATGGGTATATACTAAGAATCTTGCAAGCTGATCCTAGAAAAGAGAATTTTGAGTTTTTCAAAAAATTTCTCAGGGTCCGTAGGTTTTAGCGTAAACAGGTGTGGTGCTGCACTATGGATACAGCAAAACAACGGAGATGACCGCACTGTGCCTAAGGACGAAGTGTGGAGACTAGAAAACTTAAAAAAAAATAAAAAATTCTAAAGCACTTTTCAGGAATTCTATAGGAATAAATTACCCAAGCTAGTATCAATCAATCAAAATCAGAAAAATAATTCCACAAGTCAAAAATAAAAGAAACAAAGTTCAAGATCCATTCCCCAGTGGATTCGCCATTTTGTTGGACGGATAAATTGTTCTCGCGGACAAGACAGATCTCCCTAGTATCCTACGATAACTAGCAACAAACAGACAGATGTAAACTAATTTATCTAGATTATATTTGATCTAGAATTATCTATAATGAAGGATTTAGGACATACCTGTAGTCCAACGTTGATCGTAGTCTTCTTTCCTGTCGCTTTGAATACGTCTCCTTTAGGGATCTGCAATCAAAAACATGAAAGAATCAGAAGCACCTGCATAATATAGACTAATTCATAGACCATAAACCTATCTTGATGATCAAGGAATTCAAGAAATAAGCCATTTAAATAAACAACTCATTGAGAAAACAAGATCCATTTGTATTATCTTTGATGAAAGAAGAAGCCTTACAACCGTGTTCGCCTTGATGTCGTACAGGTCCTTCCGGGGTCCGAAACAAGCGTTTCCTCTACTTTGACAAGCCTTTGCACTCTCTCGACTAACATACACATGAGTGTGTAATCATTCCCATATGGTAATCAATTAAGAGAGTCTGAGTTTCACCAGCAATTCTCCTCAAAAAATCTCAAAGCCTAACTCCCCTTGAGGCTGAACTATGGCCTCAATTTATAGAAAAAGAGAAGAGGTTGCAGCTCCAAACAAGAGGGGATAGAATCCTCTTTCAAGGGATTAAGTTCCACATACCAAGGGGTTGGCTCCTTTAATGGAGGGATGAATGTACATGAAAGGAGCGAACTTTCCACCGAATAATTGCTTCCAGAAGCTTCCAGATTCAACCAGCTGGGCTTCCAAATTTTACTTCCGCCTTCACTTTACCTTTTACAGGAGTCCGCACTTTGAATGAAGAGAAAGTGCTGCTGGTTCCGCATGTTCTAGAGCAAACAGATGCGGCACCGCAGGTAATACTAAGAGAAAGTGCAGTACAAGTATTTTTATGACTTTTATAAGATTTTCTCTCAATTTCAAGGCTTGGTTTTAGGAACTTGATGTTTGTAGACTTATAAGGGAGTATGGTATGAGTAATGATGAATCCATACTGACAGTAAAACGTCATGGTGACATTTTTAGTGTAACAGAATCTGTCAGGTCAATTCCACCAATTGCGTACAATAAAGATTTCTTTTGGGAGGGAAAATTTTGAAGTACCTCAAGCGTTGACATAGCTGAAGGTGACTGAGCCAGGTCTTCAACAATATTATAATATTGGGTTGCGCAATCTCGAGGATTGAATGTCGATTTGTGGACGACTCCCTTCGGTGGCTTTATTGTTAACTCTGGAATAGCAGGTGGCAGAATTGATTCAGTGGAGGGATTAGTGGTCGAGGTAGTAGGTTGATCAGTAGCATAACTACTATAATATTTATTTCGCGTAGACACCAAAACATCAGTTTTTGGCTTTGTGACAGATAGCATAAGCACTTGGGAACTAGAAGCGGGATCCGTAGCAACCATGTTTGTGCCCGGATTTGGAAAAGGATCTGTCAACATAGCAGATGCAACCGAAGACTAAAGAAATTTTGAGACTTTGGAGCGGTGAGGACAGACTCACACAAAGTGATCCTCATCACATATCAAGCAAGGGTAACGAGGTTTACGAGAATTTCCAGATCGTTGATCAGATGATCGTTCCTACTGGGGTGAATTTTGGTTTTTCTTTGCTTTACCCTTTTTCTTACTTCCGATTTGCTTGTCACTTTTTCCTTTGTCATATGAAACAACATGTATTTTAGAAGAAGGCACAGGATTAGATGCAGTAGAGGTGCGAGTGTTTGCAGAACCAATCATACCATCACGGGTGTTGTTCCTTGAGAAATAATTTCTTGCTGTGTAAAGAAATCCGTGCTCAAGACATTAAAGATTATGTCACAAACAAAAGTATATCTGTCCCTGTTTTATAAACCTTCAAACATTAATTATATAATATTCAAATATTAAACCCATGGAAGGTTCTGCAATGCCATATCCTCCTTATGCTGAAGTGAAAGGATGAAAGAAACAAGAAAGAAAGGATTTCAATTTGATATGCTGCTTGAAACAGAATCTATCAGTGTAAAATCCTGAAGGAATGAGTAATGATAACGTTAAAATAGAGGAACGCCCATTAAGGTTTATTTAACTCTTAAATACACATGTATCTAGAGACTTGCAGCTCAAATTACTCCATTTTACTCACAAATATGGAAAACATAATGAAAACTGAGAAACTATTCAACATAAACAGAATGAAGGAAACTTGCAAAAACTTTTCATTAATTCAGTATTCTTCAGTACAAAATTTTAGCTTCAAGGTCCAAAACTCGGAACCTTCTTCCCTCTTCCAATTGTCTTTAAATACAATATGACCAAAACAGTTTCTAGTGACGAAACTGATTCTAACAGTTCTAACTAACTCTAATTGCTTAAAATACTAACTTTGATGGAGGCACATGCCTCGAAAAAGTTCTATTACATTTATATGATTTCACCAAAAACATAATAAAAATTTGAAAGTTTCTAATCTATGTGAAGCCCAGTACTCCACAGAGATAATTCTTTGTCTCAACGACTACTTGTGTGCTTTTTTATTCTATCGCCCAAAACGGGCCAAATTCTTGTGTCCATAGAAAATCTCTTGCATTCTTTCCAGAGTTTATCCTGAGTCGTCGAAGCATTCTTATAACGATGATATTCCAGTGTAAATGCAAAAACCTGACTGTGATTAATATTACCTGTGAATAATGTCTTCACCATCCATAGCAGGAGGAAATGCCTTTGTAAGAAGTTAAATATCGTTTCTCCCTTTAAATTTTAATGATAACTTTTCATGCACTTATCTTTGCTCTGCTTTTTGCAAATGTTAAGCGATCTTCATAAAAATTCCATGTTGTGATATCTCCTTACGATCCCGACGCAAGGCAACTTTGTTCTTCTTTGTATTTTTATCATTAGATTTACAACACCATCTTCTTCTTTAGCAAAAGTGCCTCTCAACCCATGGGCAATTACATGTTGAAAATCACCTAGCTATAACAAATTATGCATTCGACGATAGTGACTGCGAACTGAGAATGCATTTTCCCAATGTACTCATCCGAACACAATGGTCTTCGAAGTCTCTTTTTTCTTTGTCTACGGATGTAAAATACTATGTGCTCCATATATAGTTGTTACAAGACTAAATAGAGAAGCCATATTCCAGTAACATAATTTCACCCTTTTTAGTAATGTGAAGATTAACCAATCCATTCTCTGTAAGGACTCCTTTCTATGATCACAAAGATATTTTCTTTTCAGAAAACAATGATAGGATTCAATGGAACAGTTTGTTTCTTGGTTGGCATGATAGAAATTTATATAACATTTTTCCCGCATATGAAATTTTTCGCCCACCATCCAATTTGTTGAAAAATATTCCAAGAACCGCTCCTTTGCTGCAAAGTCAATATAGAATGCATTTATAGCTCGGGATATCGCATCTGGGTCACGACAAGAATTCATGATTTCACCCAACATTATAAACATCTTTCGAACATTCTTCCCGCAAGTGGCCAACTTGTCCATATTCTTCAACCATGCTCTCCTAAAGTGCCATACGCAGAGCAAACTCGAGATCCAGTTATAGCACTTAATGCATCAATGTCGACCAATGCATCACCTATCATGAAGGCATTTATTGTCCATGTAGGTTGAACTTGTCGACCTCTCTCCATGAGTGCTGGCAAGCACTGTAAGATGTCTGACAATCCATTCTGCGATGAGATAACCCATGCAACAGGAAGAGAATTTTGTTGTGTGTCAAACACGAGCAAGGTGTACAAATAATTCGTGGGGTATTTGGACAACAGAAATATGGCGGGAGCACGACTCAAAGGAAAAATAACCACAGACAAATGAGAATGAGACAACGGGACATTTAACAATTACGAAGATCTGCAATAAATGCCAAAATGACGTGTATAAACCTTGACAGTTGTTTCCCACTTTCCTGATGACGTCACTACGGGGGGTCCGGGAGTACGATGGAAATCTTCAACCTATACCCCCCGTAATGAATCTCAGCCGTTGATCACGGCTCGCTCCAGATTTGACCAGTCAACTACGGGGGGTCCGGTGTTGATAATTAACGAGCTATTTTCCCCACCGTAATGACTAATCCAGAACCCCTCTTCCGCGATCACCACTTCCGCTCGGGAAGCTGCTCGACGCTTAAGCTCGAGAATATACATATCAAAATAAAGCTTTATGACTACTTTTATGTGCATCAAGCTTTATAAAAACATTTTATTTGTTTTTTATGATATAGTATTAAAACTATAGCATATTTTTTGAATTTCCAAATTTTTTATTTTTATTTTTATTTTCGAAATAAAAAATAAAAAGGATATGCAAAAGATGATCCACAACATCTGGCTCCACCTGGGGATAGTGTTTTTACCACAAAACACTAAGAACCTGCAGATTAGTGCCTTCACCTCGGGCATGGAGTCAAACATTGCTTGATGGAAATGTACAATGATCACACCGGATATATACAATGAGGATCGAACAACTATTTAATGCCGAAAATAATGCTTGAGATATTTCCCATTCACAGGCATATCCAACACTTCTCCTTCAAGATTTTCCAACATGAAAGTATTATTCCCTCTGACTTCATTAATTTTGAATGGGCCATACCATAAGGGATCAAATTTTCCGTGTTTCCCTTTGTCTTCCCTTCGTGTATCTCATCTCAATACTAAGTCTCCCTTCTGAAACATGATTTCTTTGGCCTTCCTGTCAAATATTGTCTTCATTTTCTGCTGATAAGCAAGCAAATTCTCCCGAACTTTATCTCTGTTTTCACTTAGTTCTATTACATTATTCATTCTCCTAATCATGGCATTAGGTTCTGCTTGAGCATCTTGAAGGAAGGAAATCACAGGCTTCACCAACTGGGTGGGAAACAATGCCTGAGTACCATATACTAATTCGTAAGGTGACTTACCAGTGGATCTTCTAGCAGTCATCCTTGTTGGCCATAGCGCAAATACTAGCTTTGAATCCCAATTCTTTTGATTTTCATTTATTGTCTTCTTCAGGATTCTTACCAATGTTTTGTTAGAAGATTCTGCCAAGCCGTTCCCCTGTGGATGATAAGCTGTAGAATGAGACAATATCACATTGTAAGTCTGACAGAAATTAATGAACCTTAGTGAGCTGAAAACTTGGGCATTATCTGTCACAATCTTTACTGGACATCCAAACCTGCTAAAGATATTTTCTTCTAAAAATTTCATAACAACCAAATCATTTGCCTTCCTGGTGGGGATTGCCTCCACTCACTTTGTAAAATAATCTGTAGCAGTAAGGATCCACTTAAATTTCCCACTAGATGGTGGATTGATTTCCCCAATGAAATCCAATCCCCATTGTCTGAAAGGTTCTTCAACAAAAACAGGGAGAAGAGGTAATGGAGCTAGTTTTTTCTTTTCTGCAAATACCTGGCATTTTTGACAACTTTTGACTGCTTTATAAACATCAGCAAACACAGATGGCCAATAGAAACCTGATTTAAATATCTTATGAGCAGTTACCTTCCAGCTGTAATGACCTCCGACAGGTATTCATGATATTCTTTGATTACTTCTGAAACTTCTTCCTCTCTCAAACATAACAACAACACACCAGCAGGTTCTTTCCAATACAATTTTGCTTCAATTATGACATAAGGCTGAGCCTTAAGTTTTAAAGCCCTGTATTTAGTTCTATTAATTGAAGGGGGACAAGAAAGAAAGCACAAATAATGAACAATATCCTTATACCAATCCGAGCAGAGAAATTTATACTTAATTGCTATCTTTGACTGATTATCACCTGTTTCTCCATCGACTTCATCCACAGGGGCCAACAAATTAATTCCCAATGCTTGGAAATTTGACTCTGTCAATAATTTTGCCAATCCCAATCCTTTGACCAGTTTGGTTGGTTTTACATCCAAGTCATATTCCTGGATTTTAGCAATCCACTTTCCTCTTTTTCCTTCCACATCGCTCTGTACTAGGACATCCTTTACAGTTGAATTGGGAACATATGCTAATATTTGAGAATGAAGGATATAAGTTCTGAAAGCTTTCAATGCTTTTACCAGAGCGTAAACTTGTTTCTCCAATATATTATATTTCAATTCTGCATCTTGGAGAACTTTACTAAAATATGCTACAGGTTGTTCGTGCTTTTCTTCATTTCTCTGTAATAACACAGCTGCAATTGTCGAGGGAGATGCAAAGGAGAAAATTTGAAATGGCTTCAAATAATCTGGAATGATGAGAACAGGCACTTCCTTTAAAGCTTCTTTAATCCTTTGGAAAGATTCTCGCGCCTCCTTTTCCCACTTCACTTCGACATCCTTTTTCAACATGTCCGTTATCTTTTTGACGATTTCTGCGTAATTGGGAACGAATCTTCTTAGAAAATTAATTTTTCCAAGAAATCTCTGAATATATTTTTTGCTTCGGGGCAGTGGAATGGACTGTATTGCTTCAACCTTCGCTGGATCTATTTTCACACCTTGTTTTGAAACAATATGACCCAACAGTTTACCTTCTTCCAAGGCAAACATAGATTTTTTAGGATTCAACGATAACCCATACTTTCTACACTTCAGGAAAGCTTTCTGCAAATGCTGCAAGTGTTCTTCATCAGAATTTGAAAAAATTGTGACATCATCCAAATAAATAACTACAAACTGATCTCCAACAAATGCAATATCCATCGCTCTTTGGAATGTAGCTCCTGCATTCATTAGTCCAAAAGGCATCCTAGCATACATGAATGTTCCCCATGGCATAGTGAAAGCAATTTTCTTCTGATCTTCTTTCTCCACAGCCACCTGGTTATACCCTAAAAAGCCATCCACCATAGATAATCTATAAGCTCCAGTCACCTTCTGTAAAACAAAATCCATCTTCAGCAAAGGGTAATTATCTTTCAATAAAGCCCTATTCAAATTTCTAAAATCTACACACAGCCTTATCTCTCCGTTTTTCTTTCGGACTGGTACAAGATTGGAAACCCAATCTGAATATCTAAACGGAACAATTATTTTGGCCTGCAGCAATTTATTTACCTCCTTTTCGATCGGAGCCAACAACAATGGATTGATTTGCCGAAGCTTCTATTTATGCAGCTTGACTCCATCCTTCAGTGGGATTTTATGTTGTATGATACTCTTATCATATGTCTTCAAATAATCATAAGACCAAGCAAATACATCTTGGAATTGTTTGAACAAATCTACGTACCTTTCTTTGTAGTCCTTCAAGACCCCTTTGAACAATTTGATCATTTTAGGCTCCTGTTGAGTCCCTAAATTGCAATCTTCCACCTGCTCATCTTGGTTTGCTTTCTTCTGATTTACTGCAATGTCGTTTGCATCAAACAGTCTTTCAAGAGGCACTAAGCCTCTTGGCAAAGCATTGTCTTTCAACTGAATGATTTCCTGACCACCAATCTTATTTTTAAGAGTCTTACCAGCTAATTCATCTTCATCAGTTTCCAAATCAATCTGATGATCTTCAAAATCTTCTATCATCAACAAAAACTGCTTAATCTGTTCATCGTCCTCAAAGACCTGCCAGTGTTTAATATTGTTAGGAATTTAAGGTCTATGTCTCATCTCAATTTCATACCTTAGTCTCGGACTGATCGGAGGCTTGAATGTACTTGCTGCAACCGCCAAAGAATCAGCCATTCTATTTTCTTCCCTTGGAACAAACTATAAGTTGAAGGCTTCAAAGTAATTTTCGATCAGATCCCAAACCTCGTTCCAATATGCTCTTAACCTGGGATGTTTAGTTTGACATAAATTCTTGATATGTCTTATAATTAATTCTGAATCCCCAAACACAGTCATAGACTGAATTCCCATTTGCTTAGCTGTCTGCAAACTAATGATTAATGCTTCATATTCTGCAACATTATTAGTGGATTCAAACTCCAATTTGAAAGAAAAAGGCACAAGGTTGCCTTCAGGAGAAACAAAAATGAAACCAGCTCCAGTGCCTTCTTTGGAAAACGCACCATCAAAATAACACTTCCATAGCTTGTTCGAATGCAGCTCCTTATGTACAATTTCTGAAGGAAGCTGCCCTTGCGATTCTTCAACAAATTCTGCATCTTCGTGCAGCATGAAACAAGAGAGGTCGTCTTTCTCTTGGCCATAAATTGGTGAATTACCTGCATCTTTCTTAGTGGCAGTTTTTTGAAACCTAGTTTCTCTATACAACCTTCTTTCTTCCCCATTGAAAACATGAATGATAGCATATGTGAAATCAAGCTTCAAAACTCCTCCTAGCTTTGCTCCCCACGACCTAGATAATAGCATACCAAATCTGGCTGGAATATCAGCCACTACCACATCCATCATAATTCTCTTGGCTGGGATTTGAGCCAAAGACACAACCATATCCTTAATAAGACCCACACACTTCACCCTCTTTGAATCAAAAGAATAAAGATCCTGGTATGGCTTAGTGATTTGCAGATTCAATTCTTTCATCACACACAGTGGCACCAGAATCTAGCATGCAGTTATGTAGAACAAAATCATGTAACAGAAGTGATATATAAAAAGGAGGGACAGATGAATCTACCTCTTCAACATGAGGTCCAAATGTAACCACTGGTTTCTCTTCCTGCAAATTTACTATATCACCTACTTCATCACACTGAGATAAATTGATAAACTCGGAAATCTCTTTCTCATAGCCAGGTGTTTTCATTAACTCAAGAAGAGGTACTTGAATCTTCACTTTCTCTAACTCTTTCGACAAACTGAAAGTTTGATTTGATTTTGTCAACTTTTCAGGTTCTTCTTGATCTTTCTTGGAATTTGAGTTTTGATTAGAAACAGTAACCACTTTCTCCAAAATATTAGAATCTCTAACTTTTGTTTGAGAAGCTTCTGCTTGCTGCTTTTCCTTCTCTTTTTCTTCGTTCATGGGCTTTTTCCCCTTATCTGTTTTATTAGTTTGATCTTTCTGGAATGGAGTCGCCATTGGAGCAGGTGCTGCTTCTGATTCTTTTTCTTCATTGTCTTGAGTCCTTAGTCTCTTCTTTGACCTCAAATCGTACTTTTTATGCAACTCGGATTGCATGAAGTCTGTGAACTGTCTGCAGTAATCATCCATCTCTTCTTGATCAAATGAAAGATCATTTTCTTCCACTTCTTCTTCTTCAACTTCTTCTGTTTCATCGTCTTCCATATACACGGCAGAAATTTGAGCATCATCCTCTCTCTCATCATCATCATCTGCTGAACGGGACGGGGCTGCCTCTATGTACAAAGGTGCTTGCACCTGATCTAGATCTTTCTTCTCTCTTTGCAGAATCTGTAGAGGCTGTTTTTTAAATTGGGGATTAAAAACCCCTCTGTTCTGTCTTGCAGGCTTACTATCTATTTCCAACTTTACCAATTTATTTGACAGATTTTTTATGACCTTAGTCATATCGTCAATTCTCTGATCTTGAGCTGAGGCTTCTTCTTTAGCCTTTCCTTTATCTGAAACTTTACCAGCAACGGACATATTAGCCTCAATCTCCAGAGCATCAGTTTGAATCTGCTCCAACGTAGGGGACCTTCTTTCCCTCAATGTGAAACTGAATTCTGGTTCAAATGCACCAGCAAAAATGACCCTAGCTCCAATAGGAGGAGGCTTCATCTTTGCAGGCAAACTATTATACAATTTATTGAATCTCTTCACAAAATCACTCATATTTTCATCAGATTTCTTCTTGATTGCATTAAATTCTGTCAAAGAATAGCCGTGGTCCCTCTTTTCACCCCACCTTTCAATGAAACGTCTTTCTAGGGCATCCCAATCGTTAATGGAACCATTAGGTAATCCTTTGAACCATTTTCTTGCCTCTCCACTTACAGACTGAACAAAGAGTCTCATAACAACATCTAAATGTTCAACATTTAAATTCTCTGCAAATGTGCAAAACAGGGGCAAGTGCTGTTCTGCGGTTATTTCATCTTCACCAGTAAATCTAGGGAGAAACTTGAGGTACTCCTGAGGCATATCATGCAATGGTTGGGCTAGATTTAATGGTGCATATCTATTCATCAAGAAAGCAGGGGCTGCAGGGACTGCCATATTTATGCCCGGGTTAACTGCTCCTTGAGCGGGGGTAAAATGAATACCAGTTGTAGGTATGGATGAATGAGGTGAAACAACTGATATAGGAGTTGGAGTATGAACGATTGCAGAAGAGCTGGCAGCTATATGGGGCTGAGTTTCTATAAAAGGAAAAGACACAAACTCCAAAGATTGCTCTTCTAATGTGGGTTCTTGAAAACGAATGGGTGATGGTGATGATTCTTCTTCCGAGAAAATGAGTTTCTTGGAAGCTTTCTTGGATGAGAAAATGTGTGAACTGCTGCCTGGTGCGAGCAGTGTAGTTTCAGGTGTATCTAATATTTTTGGTTTCCGGCCCTTCTTTGAAACAAGCTTCTCAGGATCAGACAAAACAAGAACTTTTTGCTGAGAGGTATCTGACCTTGTGTGAGGTTTCTTGGGAGCCAGAGCTATTTTCAAACAAACACAGCATACTATTTCCTCCTCTCTGAACAACCAGAGGAAATGTAAAACAAAACCCAGAGAAAATCTTCAAATCTTCAGTCCCCGGCAACGACGCCAATTAATGTTGTTCCTTGAGAAACAATTTCTTGCTGTGTAAAGAAATCTGTGCTCAAGACATTAAAGATTATGTCACAAACAAAAGTATATCTGTCCCTGTTTTATAAACCTTCAAACATTAATTATATAATCTTCAAATATTAAACCCATGGAAGGTTTTGCAATGCCATATCCTCCTTATGCTGAAGTGAAATGATGAAAGAAACAAGAAAGAAAGGATTTCAATTTGATATGTTGCTTGAAACATAATCTATCAGTGTAAAATCCTGAAGGAATGAGTAATGATAACGTTAAAATAGAGGAGCGTCCATTAAGGTTTATTTAACTCTTAAATACACATGTATCTAGAGACCTGCAGCTCAAATTACTCCATTTTACTCACAGATATGGAAAACATAATGAAAACTGAGAAACTATTCAACATAAACAGAATGAAGGAAACTTGCAAAAACTTTTCATTAATTCAGTATTCTTCAGTACAAAATTTTAGCTTCAAGGTCCAAAACTCAGAACCTTCTTCCCTCTTCCAATTATCTTTAAATACAATATGAACAAAACAGTTTCCAGTGACGAAACTGATTCTAACAGTTCTAACTAACTCTAACTGCTTAAACTACTAACTGTGATGGAGGCACATGCCTCGAAAAAGTTCTATTACATTTATATGATTTCACTAAAAACATAATAAAAATTTGAAAGTTTCTAATCTATGTGAACTCGTGCTCCTGAGATAGTTGCTGTCTCAACAACTACTTGTGGCTAAACGACTACTTGTGGCTGAGCGGCTGGAGTTGCTGTGTCCATTGAAAATCTCTTGCATTCTTTCCATAGCTTATCCTGAGTTGTCGAAGCATTCTTGTAACTAAGATATTCCAATCTAAATGCAACAGCCTGAATGTGAGTAAGACTTCCTATGAATAATGTCTTCACCATCCATAGCAGATGGAAATGCCTTTGTAAGAAGTTAAACACCGTTTCTCCCTTTAGAACTTGTGTCTTTTCATGCCTGCCATATGCTCTGCTTTTTGCAAATGTTAACTGATCTTCATAAAACTTCCATGACATGATATCTCCTTTCTCAGTCCAGCATGAAGGCAAACCTGTTCTTCTTTGTATTTTTATCATTGGCATTTACAACACCATCTTCTTCAACGCCAAAAAGTTGCCTCTCAACGCCCATGGGCAATTACATGAACTGAAAGTCTGCCCTGAAAACAACACAAGGTATGCATTCGATGATGACTGACTCTGAACCCAGAATGCATTTTCAATGTGCTCATCCCGAACACAATGGTCTTCAGGAAGTCTCTTTGCTTTGTCTACAGATGTTTCATACATGTGCTCCAACCTATAGTTATTTACAAGACTAGAATTTTTCAGAGAAGCCATATTCCAGTAACATAATTTCACCCTTTTTAGTAATGTGAAGATTAACCAATCCATTCTCTGTAAGGACTCCTTTCTACGATCACAAAGATATTTTCTTTTCAGAAAACAATGATAGGATTCAATGGAACAATTTGTTTCTTGGTTGGCATGACAGAAATTTATATAACATTTTGCCCGCATATGAAATTTTTCGCCCACCATCCAATTTGTTGAAAAATATTCCAAGAACCGCTCCTTTATTGCAAAGTCAATATATAATGCATTTATAGCTCGGGATATCGCATCTGGGTCACGACAATAATTCATGATTTCACCCAACATTATAAACATCTTTCGAACATTCTTCCCACAAGTGGCCAACTTTTCCATATTCTTCAACCATGCTCTCCTAAAGTGCCATACGCAGAGCAAAACTCGAGATCAAGTTATAGCACTTAATGCATCAATGTCGACCAATGCATCACCTGTCATGAAGGCATTTATTGTCCATGTAGGTTGAACTTGTCGACCTCTCTCCATGAGTGCTGGCAAGCACTGTAAGATGTCCGACAATCCATTCTGCGATGAGATAACCCATGCAACAGGAAGAGCATTCTATTGTGTGTCAAACACGAGCAAGGTGTACAAATAATTTGTGGGGTATTTGGACAACAGAAAGATGGTGGGAGCATGACTCAAAGGAAAAATAACCACAGAAAAATTAGAATGAGACAACGGGCCATTTAACAGTTACGAAGATCTGCAATAAATGCCAAAATGACGTGTATAAACCTTGACAACTGTTTCCCACTTTCCTGATGACGTCACTACGGGGGGTCCGGGAGTACGGCGGAAATCTTCAACCTATACCCCCCGTAATGAATCTCAGCCGTTGATCACGGCTCGCTCCAGATTTGACCAGTCAACTACATGGGGTCCGGTGTTGATAATTAACGAGCTATTTTCCCCACCGTAATGACTAATCCGAAACCCCTCTTCCGCGATCACCACTTCTGCTCGGGAAGCTGCTCGACGCTTAAGCTCGAGAATATGCATATCAAAATAAAGCTTTATGAATACTTTTATGTGCATCGAGCTTTATAAAAACATTTTATTTGTTTTTTATGATATAGTATTAAAACTATAACATATTTTTTGAATTTCCAGATTTTTTATTTTATTTATTTATTTTCGAAATAAAAAAATAAAATGGATATGCAAAAGATGATCCACAACAACGGGCATGAGAGTCCTTACCAGATGGAGGAGGAGCAATAAAATTTGATTGCAACGCGTTTGGAATTTTCTCATAGAGCATGCCAGACTGAGTATAAATGAAATCTAAGCACTGGGCACAAGAAATGACTTGCTCTTAAGTGACGACGCCGCCTTTAGCTACATCCTCGGTGATATATGGCAGCAAGGATTTAATAAACCACTGAGCCAAAATATGACCAGGAACAAATATTTTTACCATTCGACGACAACGATGCCACTCATGAATATGATCATAAATGTGAGTAGTTGTTGTCTATTTAAAGTTGGTCAGTAGTTCCGTTCCAGTTTCATATCATATGGGTAACTGGAAGGGGGTTAAAAAGGTAGTGGCTAAGGTAGTGAAGTTATCAAATGAAGCTCGTGGTAATTCAATATACCACTTCGCAGCCAGACCAATAACCGTACGCTGGAAAAGACGTAGTCCAATAGGGTCATCATTTAAGGATTTTGATGAGCACCAAAAATGATAAGTCATAACATGTGTTGACGGGTCTTCTCTAGGGTTTCCATTGAATTTAGGAATGTCAAAGGGTAATTTATGTGGAATCACTGGCCACCAAGGAGAATAGTTGATGGGATCATTGGTAAGCCGATTTAAATTAGGTAATTCTAACGTTGCGACAAAGGGCAACTGTTGATTCAAGTCAGGTTGAGCATAACCAGGTTAGGATGGAATTGCTTGGGCAACAGGCCTTTGTGCACCAGCATAAAGCATTTTCTGTTGGTAACCCAGATAGGCGTTGTTTTGATGACCAAACACTTGAGAGATCTATTGACGAAGACCTAGATAAGCTAGCTGTTGTTGGAATTGTTGTTGTGGCATTTGAGGTTGTGGCTACCAAGGTGATTGCCAACCAATATTATAGCCCAAACCAAAATAGATTGGACCTGGTTGTGAATAGGTAAGATCGATAGGAGCCTGTGACATCCCATAAAAGGGTAATCCAACCTATGGTTGTAAGATTCTAGATATAGGCAGTTGTTTTAAAGCAGCCGAAGGAGGTGGACTCTGAAGGCCCAAGACTTGAGGGTAATGGGTTGAAGGACCGACCTGAGACGGTTGAGGTACAACCAACTGAGCCTATAAATGGGATAATGACGCACTAATAGGTGGGGTAGATGTAGGCAAAACAGGTTGAACCGGTTGGTATGAATGCACAAATGTTTGTGGTTGAACGGGCAGGATAGGCTGCCACTGACAAACAGTCATTCCAACATTTGGGTGACCATAGAACAATGAAGTATTATAAAAAATGGGTGACCCTAGGTTCCCCCCAGCACGAGGAGTATAATAATATGGAATATATTAATCTCCAAATGGTGGGAGTCCAATCGAGATTGAACTGGATGGAAGATACCCAGATGGACCAGCTTGATGCTGAACTAAAGATGTCTATAAAGGATCAAGCCATTCAGTACTCATTAGAGATGTACTAGATAAGATACCAGAATATGACATGGGTGAAGTCCATGGATTTGAGGAGGCACTAGAGTAGGTTCTAGATAATGATTGGTAGCCCAGTGGGACGAGCAGACCTATTGAAGTTTGCAACAAGAAACAATGAAATTGGCATCCAGAAATAACATGACAACACCTACACTAGTGTGGGACCACAGGTCATGTAATGATGGGTCCTAGAGATAAACTAGTGTGCAGTTAAATTTATTTAATAAATGGGAAATATTTCTAATTTAATTATCCCTTAATTAAATTGGACAATAAATTGTAATATTTTCTCATAAACACTTGTAATAGTTAACTGAGTGTGATCGACTCAGTAAGCTCAAGAATTTTGAGTTGAGGGTGGTTGGTGAGGCATGTAGAGTGATTCTATGTGTTTTAGAGTTCAAGTTGCAGTAGGTGCATGAGTTTAATGCATGAGTAATTAGTTAACTCAATTAGGTGAGTTAAAGTCAGTTGGACTAGTTATAACTGTTTGTTGCACTAGTGACAGATAAAGTGAATTAAATATTATTTAATTCACAATCAGTGATCTGCCATGCAACTGATGATTTACTATTAATAGTTGCATGCATGTCAGTTCCAGTGGAGTCCCAGTTGAGACAAAGGTTAAAGGGAAATTAATTATCAGTTGTGATATTAGCAGAATGCCTAGATGCAGTTAAAACACCACATGATGCCCATGATGCTCAACGCAGTTGAGGAAGGATGAAATTCATAAAGAATAGGGATTTCATTCATTAGGAATTACGTGAGCAAGGCAGGCTGAAGACATGTTGAGAATTGGATAAGTGTTGGCCCAATTTTGTCTGGATCAATGTGAGACGATAGGAAGAGTGCAGGAGATTCTTGGGAGAAGAGTGCATTGTAATTGTTTCATGATTCCTTGTGGAATATACAATATATGATAGATGGGTTTTGAGCAACAAGCTTTCCCTATGAAACTATTTGATTTGTTTCTTTGTGCACTTGTTGTGATTGGCGATTGTATTTAATTTACGAAATTGATTTGTATAAGGATTCAATATCTAGCTTTAGTACATTGCTTGATTGGATTGAATCCATTGATATACATATGTTTGTATAATTTCTACAGGACCACCATAAAGATGTGACTCGGGTGACGTGGTAAACATCGACGGAGTAGCAACAATAGATGTTGTCGCAACTGTAACAGATGGTACAACCAGAGATTTTGACTCAGCCATGGTCAAATGACCCAGTGTATACCCTATAGGATCTACGGGAACTTGGATTGAAACAGGATAAATTGAAGCAATGTAAGTTAATTGAGGAATAGACGCATAAAGATAAAGCCCCAACCCAAAATGAGTTGGAGTTGAGGGTATTTCGTCTTGTTGAGGTTTTTCCTCAATCAAAATCAAACCAGGTGGAAGAATTTTTCCGTCAGGCCCAATATATATTTCAAGTGGTTCACTGCGCGATAAAATGGAAGACTAAATGGCTATGGATGACTGAGGAGCAACCGATGCAGGAAAAAATTCTTGTCGTTTGACTTCAATATCTATATGTTTTGGTAAGAGAATGATGGGATCCAGATCAACTTCCTGTTGAACAATGTCGGGTTCTGGCTATATTGTCTCACTGATTGGAACTTCAGTGTCCACAGGTAGTTGTGAGGACTCCGTTTCGACGACAATAGATAAACCAAGATGTTTATAAATGACTCGAGACAACTCTAGTAGATGTTATGAAGATGATGCACCAGAGGTACTGATGGTACTGGATTTAGTAGAATGGGGTCGCCTTTGACGACCATAAATGGATTCCGGTGGTAAAGGTGGTTTAAGCGCTATTCTACGAGAACGATGGGGAAAGGATTGTTCTTCTTCCACGATGACTGATTGATTTTATTACAAAAAAAAATAAACAAATAAAAGGGTGATACCAGGCAAAAGGTTTACCAAGTAATTGTGAAATGCAGAATACCTCATGGCGAACCAATAAGTACGGGCAAGAAATCTCCCCGAATGCTGTGTTCAGTGTATCACAAGTTACAAGGCGTTCAACTCGGTTACCTATGCATGGTAAGCAACCTAAATTTTTCCTCCCAAATAAACCTGAAGGTACATGGAGGACCAAGTTTGTATTAGCACTGTCTAATGCGAAACCACACAATGAGAGCGCCCCCTTATACTTTTTGTACTAGAACACCGCACTATATACTCGAAGGTATGTGGACGAGCTCCGATATACTTACGTACGTGGAGTGGGATTTCACACTCGGAATGTATCGCAGACAAGTTAACGATAACTACTATGTTTAACGATGTCGGAACACGTCTCTAGCCTAGACCTTCTTGTGAAAAATCCTAGATCTGGATTCCTACTGCAAAAAATATGAATTACTTCTCTTATTATTTGATAATTATTTCATTACATTGAAATACCAAAGTAATTACTGAAGTAGTCTACACAAATAATACCGCAGAATAAATCTAAGTGCTGAAACAATCTGAACAAAACTCAATGAAAAACAACCACATTGACACAGTTATTTTTGGACTAAGTCCCTGGAAAAACCCAACTTGGGAAAATCGGTGCAGCAAATATGAGGGTTTGTATCATTAAGCAACAGAATCTTGAATACAACTAGGGTGCCAACATTCGACAAACCCTTTAGAGAAATCTAGACAACAAAAATGACAGTGAGATATACCTCACTCAGCAAGTCTCTGGTTGATCAAAACAACGCTGATGAAGCCCTCACTGCCTCTGCGTGATTGCTTATGCTGGATTTGTGTAAGCTTGCGTAGGCAAGCTAGAGGGACTATTTAACCCCTTCATGTAGCTGATATGGTTGATATGAAGTTGGATATTGGCCCTCTTGGCTAAGAACTCCAGCCTCTATCTTTCTCCAGACTGACTCCAACAAGCACTGCACTGGCTCTGTGTGATTCTCTGCAGTAACTGCATCACCTTAGCCAAAAACTGCGCTGTCTCTCTCCTGTGTTGATGTTGCCTCTCTCTGAAATGTATTCTTGGCCCTTCTGACCAATATCTGCTTTTGTCCCTCTCCGGATCTGATCACTAAATCAAATCACTTAGCAAACCTGGCCCTAGTGATTTGTTCTCGATCAAAAGCTGCGTCTCTCACACAAATTAAAAAATGCTCAATAGCTTAAGTGTCAAGTGTATTTTCCATAGGCCCCTCACCCTCCTTATTATAATCTTACATTGACTCTTCAATGGACTAGATTAAAACATAATCAAGGACTAAGATTAACTTGGAGGTGATCCATGACTTTATCTAGAAGATTCACACTTGATTTAATTAATACACTTTAATTAATCAAATTCCCTAAGTTTAGACTTAGGAAAATATTAAAAAATGATTAATTAATTTAATTAAATAATCTCTAAGTGGAATTTTCCAAAACCATTTCTGGGTTTTATGGAATACATTTGTCTTAGCCTATATACAAAATTACAAGGGTAGAGCACATCCGATGCTACCATAAATCAACACTCCCTCTTAGCGAGGAAAGTGCTCTAGAAAAACACCTTAATGTGCTACTGATCTGAATTTTGGAACATCTTTGATGTACTGTTGATGTTTCTCACAAAAATTGCACAAAAATGCTGCAACTGTATTGTTGTTGACTCTACATGCTCCTGCCAACTTCCACTGTACTGCAACTCCCTCTAATTCTGCAACCATGCTGCTGCACTGTGTGAGCACCACTCTACACTGCGCTGCTGCTACTGCTCATCTCTGCTACTGCTGTAGTGCTACTACTTCTCATCTCTGCTGCTACTACACTGCTGCTGCTGTTGCTAATTGCAAGAGAAAAACATCCGAAATTGGACAAGTAAATCTGCAACTAGAAAAATAAGACTGATTGCTGCTAGTTCCTTCACCAGCTCTCTGAAAATACTGCGCTATTGCTGCTCTGCACTGCGTGAGCACTGCTCTTCACTACGCTGCACCAGTGTGCATTGCGCTGCTGTCGCTGCCTCTTCTCTGTGCTGATCAGGCTCTAGTACTGCTAGCCACTGCATCATCTCATCATCTTTTGCTGCAATTGTCCATCCTGATATTGTCTTTAGGCTGTCGTAGCTCACATGTGATCCAAGAGTTCGAAAATACTCAAGGATCCCGCCTCCTTGTAGATTATGGATCTACAAATCCAAATCAGTCCACTTTTCTCCTTTTGGAATATGAGCTAACATAGCACAATCTTTCTCTGCCTAAATCTTGGTAGCTCCTGCATGTGGATCTTCCTTCTCCTATTTATAATTTTTCTTAAGAGGGCATTATGTGGCATAATGCACCATTTCTCCACACTAGAAGCACTTGATCTTGGATAGATATTTCTTCTTCTGCTTCTGTTTCCCTTTTGATGCAAGTGCAGTGTTATCTTCTTCCTCCTTCTTGACCTTTGAACTGCTACTTCCATCCTCAAAGTCAATTTTTAGGAGATCTCTCCTCAACTCCTCTTGTTGTAATGCTTCCCACATTGCTTCCAATCTTGGAAGCCTTTCTCTGCCCAATATACTTTGTACAAAGACTTGATAATCTTCTGAAACAAAGTTCAGTGTGAGCCTTACTAGCTTTGAGTCTTTAGGAGCATATCCTACTGCAGACAGTTGATCTCGGTTCTCCTGAATCTGAGACAAGAAGGTGTCAAAACGATCTCCTTGCTCATCCTGATATTCCACACCTTCTCTTCAAGGTACATCTTCCATTTCTTGGAAGATCCTTGGTACAACTTTTCTAGCCCTACCCACATTTATCTAGCAGTGTTTTTGGCTGCTATGTGAGGTACAATGTGATCCTTCACTCCATCTAGGATCAATATCTTCGCTTTAGCCATATTCTTCTTAAACTGCCTCAGGTGTGCTGCATCAAGAGTTTCTACAACTGTGGTTTCTATGAGGGCTTTCAGATTGTGTTCATCAAGGAGAAATTATATCCTTGATTTCTAGATAACATAGTTGGAGGCACCCTCCAATCTATCTTGGTCACGCAGTCCGTTGTTGGACGTCTCCTCAACTATTGATATATTGCTTTAACCCTTTGCTCAACTTTGACTTATGCACTCCTTGTGGAGTAAGTCACTTATTCTGCTGCTGCACGGGAAAAACTGAGTTTCTTTGAGTAAGAAACCCTTTGAGATCAAGAAATCCCCAACTGTGTTTTTCAGAATTTTTTGACGCTTATGCACCAGCATTTACTGTTGTGCAGTAACTACGTCCTTCAGCTACGCTGCTCTGCTATGTTTCCTCCTCTGCAACTGAAAATCTTACCCCTCTATCAACTCTCTCAAAGGGAGCCTTTTCTACACTGGAATGCCCTCCTGGCCTAGACAACATAATTTTCTGGGAGGGTCTGCTGCTGCTTACGCAGATCCCAAACTCTACAGTGTTGATTTGTTGGTTCTCTTCATTTCTCCTACACTTCAGCTTAAACAAGCTTTGATACCATGTGAAAAATCATAGATCTGGATTCCTACTGCAACAAATCTGAATTACTTCTCCTATTATTTGATAATTATTTCATTACATTGAAATACCAAAGTAATTATTGAAGAATTCTACATAAATAATACTGCAGAATAAATCTAAGTGCTAAAAAAATCTGAACAAAACTCAATGAAAAACAACCACATTGATACAGTTATTTTTGGACTAAGTCCTCGGAAAAACCCAACTTGGGAAAACTGGTGCAGAAAATCTGAGGGTTTGCATGATTAAGCAATAGAACCTTGAATACAACTACGGTGCCAACATTCGACAAACCCTTTAGAGAAATCTAGACAACAAAAATTACTGTGAGATATACCTCACTCAGCAAGTCTCTGGCTGATCAAAACAACGCTGATGAAGCCCTCACTGCCTCTGTGTGATTTCTTATGCTGGATCTACGTGAGCATGCGTATGCAAACTAGAGGGATTGCGTCACCCCATCTTGTAGCTGATTTGGCTGATCTAAATCTGGATCTTAGCCCTCCTGGCTTAGAACCCCAACCTCTATCTTTCTTCAGACTGACTCCAAGAGACACTGCGCTGGCTCTGCGTGATTCTCCACAGTAACTGCGTCACCCTAGCCAGAAACTGCGCTGTCTCTCTCTTGCGTTGATGTTGCCTTTCTCTGAAATGTATTCTTGGCCCTCCTGACCAATCTCTGCTTCTGCCCCTCTCCAGATCTGATCACTGAATCAAATCACTTAGCAAACCCAACCCTAGTGATTTGTTCTTGATAAAAATCTGTGTCTCCTCACACAAATTCGAAAATGCTCAATAGCTCAAGTGTCAAGTGTATTTTCCATAGGCCCCTCACCCTCCTCCTTATAATCTTTCATTGACTCTTCAATGGTCTAGATTAAAACATAATTAAGGGATAATATTAACTTGGAGGTTATCCATGACTTTATCTAGAATATTAGCACTTGATTTAATTAATACACTTTAATTAATCAAATTCCCTAAGTTTAGACTTAGGAAAATATTAAAAAATGATCAATTAATTTAATTAAATCATCTCTAAGTGGAATTTTCCAAAACCATTTCTGGGTTTTATGGAATACATGTGTCTTAGCCTATATACAAAATTACAAGGGTAGAGAACATTCGATGCTACCATAAATCAACACTTCTAAGTGTTATCATTAATGTTACAACGCTTTCTTAGGTTGATTGAGGTGAATTTTATGTTGATCTAGCTTCATAGTTTATCTTTCAGGTTCACCACCTGATGTAATGGGAAATTTCTAAAATGCAAACTAAATGAGAAGCAATCTTTTCAATTCAGTTTTTCAATGAAAATCTTATCTACTAAAGGGATAGAGCAATTAGATTTTTAGCATAGATCAAAGAGCACAAACTAAATGTAGATTTCCCTAATCTATTACTATGCAATACTCACAATATCTAAATGCACTTGCATGTTTTTCTTTTGTGTTTCCTTTAATGTGAATGAGTAAAAAGAAACTAAGTGCACAAATCAATCAAACAATGTTTTCTTTTGAGAAATGAGGAATGAAACAACATTTTTCTATTTAGGAAAATGAAGAATGAAACAGAAATTTTACTTTAGGCAATGAAAATCGAAACGAAAATTTCCTTTTGAAAATAGAGAATTGATCTAATGCAAAATTTACAACTTTGGATCTAATTGGACAATGATAAAGAAAATAGCTAATGAAACACTGAACAAAAAACTATCCAAAGGAGAAAGAACAAGTAATGTTTACTAGTCTCTAAGAGCAATCAGACATCTGAGAATACAACAGACAATTGGTTGAAACTGAATGCAAAGACAAATTATGATGGAATTTGGCTGGCTGAGGGGGCAACACACCCCTTAAGGGAATACAATGCGTTTCATAGCACCTCAAAATGGGATACAATGCTTTGCAGAGCATTGTACCCTGACCAATAGCGCGTTGGGCGGAGTGACGCTTGAAAATCAAGCAGGCTAAACACACTTCTAAGGAAAAAAGTACATTCAAATGACTGAAAAGATGAAGTAAAGTCTACTGATGATGATAAACAAAGACAGAAACACCAGGAATGATGGATTTCTCCCCAGTGGAGTCACCAATTTGTTATGCAGAATTCTAATCTACGAATAAACTAGTTTTCCCTGAGTGTGGTGTTCCTTCACTCTAAACTACAGAAGAAAGATAAATATTCTTTTCTCTAATACAAATAGATAAACATAAGGGAAGGAAATATGCTTGTGATACTTCGCTCTCGTTCCTCTTCTTTCTTCGTTGCTGTCACTCACAATCCAACTAAACACACTAGATTGATACCTGCAATCAAAGACAAACGACAACAAACAACATACAAATATACAATGTCTATCTATCTTAACCAAATTGAACCGATTAGATCTTAGAATACATACACATTTTAGAATACATTCACAAGATATAAGCGTATATATGAGAGAACGAACAAATATCTTTATTGAGAAAGTAGGAGGAGAAGATTACAACCAATAGATCGATTCATTGTTAACTTGCTCCAACTTCATTCTATCCTCATCATAGCAAGCATCATCTCAGTAGCATAACAGAACTCCAACTCTCATCAATTGAGAATTCAACAACATAACACTACACAAATTTCTTCCTCCCTAGCACTTAGATGAGTGCTCAATTTATAGGGAAATTGTAGGTAGTTTCTCAATAAATGGAATTGTATGGCTTTCTTATAATAGATGAGACATGTTTCCAGGTTCAATGGTGATGGATGAACACATGTATTCAAATTATGACACCTATGAGCTCTTCTAGAAGGCACTGGACATGTGGAGATTCCCAAAACAATGATGATTTCGCTCTTAGGAGACCAACACACCCTTAAGTGTCGGGAAGTGCTTTGTAGAGTGCCCTTGCATGGGGGTAAGTGCTTTGCAACACACTTAGGTCCATTCAAAGGAGCATTGATGATTCAATGGTTCATTTTAACTATAATTCAAACATTGGAATTCTCATGAATTAAAGCCATAAATGGAATGACTTCTCTAGGGCATGTAGCAACTGATTTAGGGGATGATAGATCCTATTTGTATTGAATTAGGGGATGATAGACCCTGTTCATATTGGTCTTAGGGATGATGCCCAAATTTACCTGTAACAATATCGGTGCACCCCAAGGCGATACACTTGGCCTAATGTATCCCTTGTCAAGCATTTCCTTCAATTTCAACTTCAACTCTACTAACTCTGGAGTGCTCATCATGTACGATGCCTTTGACATTGGTGCTGCCCCTGGTACCGACTCAATAGAAGATCCTACTTCTCTGTGAGGCGAAAAATCTGAAATATTTGTCTAAAACACATTTTGAAACTATTGCAAGATCGAGAACTTACTCAATACGTCTACATCCTCATCCTCCTTAAATTTATCACTAGAAATATGCACTACAAATAAAACGCACCCTTTTCTGCGACTTCGTTTTTCCTGCATAGTTGTCACCATTCTAATTGATGTCACCTTCTTCTTACCCTATAAGATTCTTTGTTCTCCATTGTCATCCAAGCATTCAATGGCCTTGTCATAACTTCGGGCATGAGGGCCCAATTAGAGTTACTAGAGTATTCGGTCAGATGCTGGGATGTATCATTAGGGGAATTTTGAGGTCTAAAATAATAGTAGAAATAATAAAATAAGATTAGATTACATCATCAAATTTTAGAGGGAAAAAAGAAAAAACTATTTTTTCAACTTATATCCCTGTGGGTTTACTCAAATTTCAAGCAGTAACACTTGTTGGATGTAGAATTTGATTCCTCATCTAAGGAGTACCCATGTGCCATATTTTCGATGGACCCTGCTACACGAAAAATGAGAAATACATGAAAAATGTGATTACAATAACATTTTTTCATGTGTTTCTCATTTTTCGTGTATCACGGTCCATCGAAAGTATGCAACATGGGTACTCCTTGGATGAGGAATTAAATTTTGCATCTAAAGAGTACTCTTGCTTGAAATTTGAGTAAAACGTTAGGGATATAAGTTGAAAAAATAGTTTTATTATTTCATTATTTTATTATTTTTTAATCTTTTTACTTTTTTACCCCAAAAATGGTGAATCATCCCCCATGGTTGACATAATCAACTTGAATCCTATTGGTTCTTATAAATTTTATTGTGGTTGTACATTTTTCTTAGGAGACCCATTTTAGACCTTAGAAGTTCTCTAATGAGGAACAATACTTCAGGTTTGGGGTACACACTGCCGTGATGGATGTTGAGGACATCTACTTCCTGACATGGTTGCCACGAAGAGGAGTTCCCATTTCGCTATCTGGTTTTAGGAGATGTGGGGAGACAATGAAGGATTACATTGCTGTTCATTGTCAACCTCATGTTGAAATAACTAGGGATGGGAAACTTGAGATCAAGGATATAGTGTGACTTCCTCTCAAGACAATTCTCTTCACCATTACCTGGCTGGCTGGAAGTGTTGCTTTGCATTTAGCCACTAAGACTCAAATGTAGTGCATCTTAGAGTGCTTGGAGCTTGCAATATTTAACTGGTGTGAATGGGTTCTAGCCAACCTAAAGGAACAACTCAATCGGGAAAAGACAGGATGATTGAATAACTTTGGATATGGTTCTATCATAGTATCCTTTGTGTTTGAGAGGATATCATTACTTCATCCTTGACGTATATCTTGTGATTTTTTGAGAACTAGAGTGCCTCGTATGAGGCAATGGTAGATTTGATGTTTTGTCACATGGGCACACCTTTCCCCCTACCTTTTTTAGATGCATGCAAAAGCAACTAATTATTATCAAGGACTAACCATATGCTCAATTTCATTTCCATGGAGACCCGAAGCTTTTCTTACTCGAAGGTGAGCAATGGGGCGATGCACGTAAACAAAGTCATTTTGAATATTTTTGGTGTTTTGGATTTTACAATTTTTTTTTTTTTTAATGTTTTTAATGTATCATAGACTAACTATTGGTTTTTTACATGCAGATTTTGGACGTGTGCGACCAATAGGAATGTTGCCTATTCGTCATCGAGAATAGCCACATCTTGTTCGAGATGAGGCTGCAAGGGTAGAGGAGGAGATGGGTGAAACCGACACTGCAGAGATGCTCACTGAGTTTGATCATCATATTGAAGGTTTAAACCACATTATATCATACATAGGGATTAATGAGGTCCCAATATGTCTACATCGATACACCATAGGAGTGTCAGAGTGTATCAGTCGTTTGCTCTGCAAGGTTTCTCAGATGATTGTATGCTATCAGGAGCATCATAGGGATTAATCGCTTAGGAGGATTTTGAGCCATATTTTGTCTGCATGTAAATTGATATTATATGCCATGTGGACATATGTGTCTCAGACACAATTTTTGTAAAACCAAACATTATATACATTTTTATATCTATGGATGTCTCCTACTTTTATTCTACTCTTTTGCACAATATATAATGATGGTTTGTGTATTTACATGTGTTTCAAATGTTCATCCAATACATAATTGGCTAATGCATCTATTAATGTATTAAGACTCCTAGGAACATGTTGATATTGGATGTAATCAAACTGTTGTTATAAGAGGTGAACCCTTAAAACCATGTGTAATAAAGTTGGACTTCTTACTGGATAGACATTATTCAAATGTTGTACCATAATTTGTGAATCAATTCTAACAACTAAGTGGTGAATCCCATGTGAAATAGAATTATTATGTTATACTCAACAATGTTATTAGTGGAGCGACCGATACAAATTCCTTGTGGACTCACTAACTCATCATTGGGAGGATAGATTTCCCACGTTGTCGAAGAAGGGTTTTGAGTACTACAACTAGCACCATTAGCGTAACCAACATATAGTTAAGGGAACACAGAAATATGAAAATCAAATAAAATCTAAGATGAGCAGAGGCGGTAGAAAACTATAGAAAACCACGCCGCAAACACATTATAAAACCTATACAGTATGTACACAGTGACTATGCAAAAACTATGCCAGGCATAATATTGTTTTAGGTACAACCCATTTCAATGTTGTGCCAAGGGAATTCCATCAAATTCAACTAGTTCATAGGCCCTTTTATCTAGTACCAACTTGAATATATATGGGCCTAACCGTCATGGTTCAAGCCTATCAGCTCCTAATTTTTCAGCTTCCTGGACATATAAATGGACTAGGCCACCTTTTGAGAAGGCATGAGGTTTAAAATTTTGGTTAAATAGTGCTTTAAAACATTTTTTGTGAGCCTCGTTGACCATTTAGCATTGCATCGGGTCTCATTTAGGAGGGATACATGCAAAAAAAAATCTTTTTCTGTGGAAGTTGTGGGAAGAAGTTCGATGGATAGTTTTAAGGATGGAATATCACATTCAATCGAGAGAACTGCTTCTAGACCATACGCCAACTGAAAGGGTGTGAATCCAGTCATTGTTCGGACATATGTTCGGTATGTCCATAAAGCATAAAAAAAATGGTTGGTCAATTCATCTTATGAATCCCTACCATGCATTGGAGCATGGTTTTCAAAACCTTGTTAATGGCTTCTACTTTCCTATTAACTTGTGGGTAATATGGGTTGAGTTATCATGTTGAAGGCCCACCTTGGAAGTTAGTTCAAACATCATGTAATTTCAAAACTGTTTTCCATGGTATGTAACGATGGTTTGGGGAACACCAAATTTGACAATGACATGGTTGAAAAGGAACAATGCAACAATTTTTCCATTGTTGTCGAATGTAGGCATCACTTTGACACATTTAGTAAAATAGTCTACATCAACGATAATTTAGCCATGCCCCCCAACTGAACAAGGATTACATGTCATGAAGTCAATGTCCCATTTGGAAAAATGTCCAACTACAATAATTGGATATATGTGAGCAGGTGGAGCACAAGATTTCCTATTATAAATCAAACATGCATGAAATTTATCGACTGCTAGAATACAATCTCGAAACATGGTCGACCAGAAATAGCCAACATGTAAAATATTTTGGGTGTAGCCAAACATGTGTTTGTTGCATGCTCTAACATGACATACATTTAAGGCTTTCTTAGCTTGCTCATGAGTAAGACAACTTCGAAAAAATAAATCAACACCACGGTGGTAAAGGGTGTCACCAATTGTGATGTATTGGCAAGCCTAGTATCGAATTTGACGTTGGTAAGAATGAGTAGTATCAGGCCAGGAAGTTCGGGTATAGAGATAAATGATGATACATCCATACCATGGATCAGAAGATTCAATCAAAGACAATGTTTCATCTGGAATAAAATCATTAGTAGTTGATTCTGACTCAAAGGAGGGAAGGTCATAAATGAGTTCAGCGAAAACTAAATATTATATGGGTCTTGGATTTGATAAATTCTAAATCAAAAACTTGGAGGATAACTATACACTTCAAGTACTTTCCCCCCAGTAATTGATGTGACAAAATGTAAGTCATCATGTTGCAATTAGAAACTAAAGTAGTCTTTCGAAGCAGGATATAGTGGTGAAATCTATAGACAACTTACACAGTCGCCAAAGATAACTTTTCGATGTGCGAATTCTTGGCTTTAGTCTCGGTAAAGTTTAGGCTCAAGTAATATATAGTCATCTCCTATATCATCTTATTGTACCATAACCATTGTGATTGTGATAACTGTCGCAAATAAAAATAGGAAATAGTCTCTTTGATAGTTAGGGGGATATAACAAAGATGCTCAAGCTAACAAATCTTTCAAAGCATCAAAAACATTATGAGTGTGATCCCAATGGAATGGAACCCATTTTTCAGTAAACAAGTAAATCCTTTTGTAAATGATGGTTTTTTTCCCATGTTATTTTGTAAATCCAGTCAAGGGAACTATGGTTATGTTCTAATCTAGGGTTAGTGGATTGGGGTTTATGAATGATTCGACATGTATATATATGTATTGTAACATTGAAAGGAATATAATGAAAAATCAATCTGGTAGTCTCGGTTTTGGGATCCAGGGGAAAATATCCGTGTTTATTTGTTTTTTGTTCTCACCATTGTTTTTTTTTTTGTTTGAAGAATTTGTTTGTAGGTAATTTTTGGTAAGGGCTAAAACTCACATTTTGTATCAGAGTTGTTTTATCTTCAAGGGGACGCCTTTGTTGTTGAGGGGTTTTTCATAGGCCTTTGATATCCCCTGTTTAGTGGGAGATCTGCGAGATCGATTCTTACAGTGAAATAAGATGGTGACTAGTAGAAAGATAAAGATCGAGAAATTCAATGGAAAAATTTTGTGTTGCGGAAGCTCAAGATGGAGGATCTGTTGGTGGATAAATATCAATGGATCGTGGTATATTTGGGTACTAAACCAATGGAAATGTCAGCAGAATATTGGGTGAAGTTGGATTAGAATGCAAAGAGCACAATACGATTTTGTATCGCAGATTCAACATTGTTGAATGTATCGGGGGAAGATACGACAAAGTATTTGTGGGTCAAGTTAGGGAATTTGTACCAATCTAAGTCTCTGATGAACAAATTGTTCCTATGAAAAAAGGTGTATAACCCGAGTATGAAAGATGGAGACTTGGTGACAAAGAATCTGAATGCCTTTAATACCATGGTAGGCCAGTTGTTATCTGATTATATAAAAATTTTAGACAAATAGAAGTGCATCAATTTTGTATGTTTTCTACCAGATTCGTGGGATAGCCTGGTTGTTGCAATAGATAACAATACAACTACCTTGAATTTTGATGAAAGAGTTTCATCCTTCTTTTCAGAGGATATGAGATGAAAAAATATGGAGAGAAAAAATAGAGACGCCTTGTCTGTATGAGGACAGTCCCATAACAAAATCACAAATAAGTCCTCGAGTAGGAGATCTAAATCTAGAGGATGATATAAATCTCCAAGAAAACCTATAAAAGTGTGTTGGAAATGCTCAAAGGAATGGCACTACAAAAATGAATGTAGATATAAATCTCGTGAGAAAGGAATGGGATCCGATGATGGTCCTTCTATAGAGGCAAAAACCACCTCAGATGAAGGTGGGGATGTGTACTTGGCTTCTTCTTCAAGTAGAAATATAGATCATGAGGCATGGTTTATTGACTCAGGTGCATCCTTTCACTTCACTCTCCATAAGGAGTGGTTCTACGAGTACGAGAAATATGATTGTGGTGATGTTTTATTAGGGGATGACAGAAAGGACTGAATCATCAAACATGGAAAATTCAAGCTGAAGTTTCAAGGTGGAAGGATTAGAACACTTCCTGGTGTTCTACATATTCCTGCATTGGCCAGAAATACGATTTCTAAAAGCAAGATGGATGATGCAGGTGTAAAAAATAGTGTTTGAGAAATATACCTACAAGATGGTTCGGGGAGCACTGGTATTGATGTGGGGAGTTCGGATTGGAACTCTGTACAATATTCTAGGTAGAATTGTTATTGATGGGTGCAACAATTTTTTGGTTCCTGAAAGTGGAGTAGAAAAACTAGTGGTCTCTAGGGAAAAGGCCATGATATGGCATCAAAGGCTTGGACATATTAGGGAGAAGGGCCTTTGAATACTACATACTTGTAATAGTATGGTAGAAGGTATGTATAATTTCTCTCCGAAATTCGATTTCTGTGAACATTTTTTATATGGGAAGCAAAATCGGGTGAGTTTCCCCTTTGGTGCTAAGAGGGAAAAAGGGATATTAGAGCTTATGCATAGTGATGTGTTTGGATATGTGTCGATTCCATCACTAGGTAAATCTGTGTACTATGTCTCATTTATATATGACTTCTCAAGGAAGACATGGATATATTTCCTCAAGAATAAATCTAAAGTCTTTGACACGTTTAAATAATTTAAGGCTCTAGTGGAAAAGCAAATAGAGAAGAAGACCAAGGTGTTGAGGATAGACAATGGTGGAGGGTCCTGCAAGAAGGAATTTGAAGAGTTGTGTAAGAAATGTGGTATAGCACGACAAAATACTACTCCATACACACATCAACAAAATGGACTTGCAGAAAGAATGAACAGTAAATTGATGGAAAAGGCTAGAAGCATGCTCAATGGTGCCAGGTTAGGACAAGAATTATGGGCAGAGGCAGTAGATAATGCATGTTACCCAGTTAACATATCACCTTCATCAACATTGTAGGATAAGACTCCACATGAGGTATGGAATGATAAGAAACCCTCTCTTTCACATCTGAAGGTATTTGGCTGTGATTCATATGTACATGTTCCAAAGGAGAAATGAACCAAGTTGGATAGTAAATAAGAAAGGTGCATTTTTATTGGATAGAAGGATGGTTTAAAAGGTTATAAGATTTGAAACCATAAACAAGGAAGGTTGTGTTCAACCAAGATGTGGTGTTTAGAGAGTTTAAGGATGTTATTAAACAAGAATTACTACCAAAGGAAACTTAAAGGATAGAGTTTGAACTAAAGAAGGAAGAATCAAACTCTAAAGAAGAACAAGAATCAAAAGAAGAAGAGTAACAGACTCCAATTTTGAGATGATTAGTTTTAGAGAGAAGGTAGCCAGAGAGGTATATTCCATCTAATTTATGTTCAAATTTTTCTTTATCTATTACTAATTATGATCCCATAACTCTAAGGGAGGCAGTGGATTCAGAGGATGGAAAACTCTAGAAAGAGGCCATGGTTGAAGAAATGGCATCTTTGGACAAAATGAGGCTTGGGATGTGGTGTAGTTGCACGCTAGAAGGAAACCCTTTGGCAGAAAATGGGTGTTTTAGAAGAATATGAATGCAAAAGGAAAGGTGGAGAAATACAAACCTCTATTGGTAGCAAAAGGTTATTCTCAGGTGTTAAGAATTGATTTCAGTGATATTTTTTCTCCTGTTGCCAAGTTAGCTTCTATTAGATTACTTTTATATGTTGTTGTTGCTTTTGATTTTGAGGTAGAAAATATGGATGTGAAGGCAACATTTCTTCATGAGGATATGGAAGAAGAGATATACATGAAGCAACCATAATACCCTGCAGTGAATGGTAAGAAAGAACTGGTATGTAGGTTAAAAAAGTCTTTGCATGGATTAAAACAGTCACCAAGGATGTGGTATTAGAATTTTTATACATATACACGGGGACTTCACTTCACAAGAATCAAAGCGGATCACTATGCGTATTTTAATTAATTGGTGATCGTGTTATTTATTTGGTCTTATATGTGGATGATATGTTGTTGATTGGAAATGACAAAGAAATTATCCAGGATTTGAAGTCCCAATTTTCCTACAAATTCAACATGAAGGATCTTGGTGTTGTAAAATATATTTTGGACATGGAAATTAAACGAGATCGGCCAAAGAGGAAGCTCTGGTTTAATATGAAATATAGTAAACTGGTGAAGGTTCCTATTAATGTAGGTGCAAATTTATCTTCTGAATAATGTTCCAAGACACAAGAAGAGGAAGAGTACATGTCTCGTGTTCCATATGTGAGTGCAGTTGGTATCCTAATGTATGCAATGGTTTTCACTAGACCAGACATTGCACATGCAGTGGGAGAATTGAGTAGGTTTATGTCAAAACCAGGGAAGGAGCATTGGACAACAATGAAGTGGTTTTTAGGCATTTGCATGGCACTAGTGATTATGGTTTGTGTTACCAAGGAAGACCAGGATTGTGAAATTTTTTGGACATGCACGGATATGTTGATGCAGACTGGATTGTATATCTGGATCAAAGAAGATATACAAGTGGGTATGTGTTTAACCTATTTGGAGGAGAAACCAGTTGGATGAGCAAGAGGCAGTCTGTAGTGGCACTTTCGACTACAAAGGTTGCATACATGGTAGCCACTCATGTAAGCAAGGAAGAAGTTTGGTCACAAATATTGTGTTCGAGTATGGGGTTGGTACAAAGCTATAAGGATAGACTATGGCATCCAAAGTAAAATTTTCTTGGCAAACAACCTTGCTTATCATTCGAAGAGAAAGCACATTGATGTTCAGTAACACTTTGTGAGGGATATGGTTGAGAAAAAAAAGGTGTTGCTGGTAAATGTGGACACTTTAGAGAATGTTGTAAATGCATTGACGAATTTTGTGAGAACTAAGAATTTTTCTTGTTGTATATAAACAATGGGCGCTGCAGGGCTAGACCAATGACTAATCTCCCTTATGACCCCCCATGTGGAAAGAAAACACATGGTAGAATGTTGGGTGTGTTTATATTCTTTCCACAACTAGCATCATGCAATATAAATTGTGTTGGGAGCAGCAGGGGGGGGGGGTCACAAGGAGGGGAAGTAGCCCCCCCTTGTTGGGGATTTTGCAGGGGGACTACCACCCCCCTACATGGAGGATGGGGCAGCGACCCAAAAAAAAAGAAAAAGCGTACGCAATAATAGTTCGGTAGACCCAAGGTTGGGGGGTAGACCCAAAGATGGTGGGTGGACCTACCAATGGTTTTGGGCATGATGGTTTTTATCCCATGGTATTTTGTAGATACGTTCTAATCCAGGGTCAGTCAATTGGGGTTTATGAATGCTTCAACATGTATATATATGTATTATAACATTGAAAGGAATATAATGAAAAATTAATCCGGTAGTCCCGATTTTGGGATCCATGGGAAAAATCTCTGTGTATATTTGATTTTTTTTCTACCCACTTTTTATTTTTCTGCTTGAAGAATTGGTTTGCAAGTAATTTCTGTACAGGGTTAAAAACTACAAATTTCATAGGTAGAAATGTCTTTCGGATTAATCACATCATTAGGATGTGATTAATGATGTGATTAATCCAAAAGACATTTATATCTACACTATGGATCGAAAAATTCTTAGATCTAACAACTTTCATAGGATCGATGCAAATCATGTTCTTAGACTCTACGGTTATTAGGACTCGAACAGATTGGACACAAAAAAAACATGTGTGTGTATTTAACCTTATATTATAATGCCAACAACATAGGAAGATCACTCTTATATGCATGGGATGATCTTCACAACGTTTAGAATGGGAATGCAAGTCATCCAAATAAGGTTGCATTATATGCTTGGTATCATGGAAATCATAATTCGTTTCCCTTTGAAAGGTTGCGTCAGCGTTCTTCATACCAAAAGGAAGTTTGCGGTAGGAAAATGTACCCCACGAACAAATGAAGGTAGTCTTATGCTGGTTTGATGGAAATATGTTTATCTAATTATAACTGGAGAAATCATCCATAAATGAAAAAAAGTCTCTTCCGACATAATCATCAACGATTTAGTCGATGAAGGGCTTTGAGTTGTCCTTGTGACAAGCTCGATTGATAACCCTATAATCAACAAATACCCTAATCATACCTTGTTTCTTCATAACATGAACAATATTCGAAACCCAATACGTTAAAGAATAGGATAGATAAAACTAGCACACAAAATTTTTTCAACCTCTGCTTTGATGGCAACAAATTTATTTAGGTGAACTGGACATAAGCGTTGCTAAATAAGTTTAGCATAAATATAGGTCTTAATCTCATGGACCAAAATGTTTGGATCTATGCTTGGCATCTCTTTGTATGTCCAAGTGAAAATGTCACAAAATTCTTGAAAGAGGTCCTTATAAATCTTAATCTCATTGAGAGAACAAGATGAGCCAATTTGGACATTTTCAACAGCTCCAAGTTTGATAGAAATATCGAGAGGGATGGTGTCCTCAATATTTGCTAAATTAATCTCGGAATTCACCTCATGAACAAATATAGAACCTTGAATTGACTCAGTAACATTGGGTGAATAATATTCTTCAATGTTATTCCCAAGAATTTCAGGCAATGAGGATCAATGATTATTATCGTCCCATGGGGTGTCATTTGGCATCATGATCTCCATGATGCTTTCGTCAGTGGAAAATGTTTTGTCAAAAGGGTCAGAATTCAAAATTGAATCTTTGGAATGATCAACCTAATTTTCTAAGGCATTAGTATCAGGATTTTCCGAAAAGGTAGAGTAGATAGCTTCAAGCTATATCTCAATGGGACTGAGTGACATACATCCAAAAAACGATTCAATGTTGGAGCTTTCAGGTACTATCTAGGGATCAGATGGAATAATACAAGACGAATTCATATTAATAGAGGAAACCAAATTTGAAATGTCAGGAGGAGGGAGCATGAAAGTTCTCATTAAGAATGAATCTTTAAGGAATCATATCCCAACACGTTGATAAGGTTGTTGGGTTTAAATTACAATTACAATTGGAATAATCATAGTGATTTGGGAATTAGTGGAAAAAAACGCAAGTTGAGCAATGGCCAAGATGCCCCCTTGGCAAGGGAAATAATTCATTCTAAAATAGGTTGAGACCATGACTTCTGTTAGCATTCTGTAATTTGCTAGAGATTGTAAGAACTAATCACATAGGCCTACATCAAATCAACTTTTGAAACTGGGATCTAGCCATGCCAGTTTCAGAGAGGGCTCTCTCTATAAGATTTAACTTTGTTTGGATAAGTTTTTAGGCTAGTTATTATTGTACTTGGGTTTTGAGTTTGTTTTGGATTTTGGAAGATTGATTGTATTCGATTTATTAATATTTATTGGGCAATGGAATCAAAATATAACTGGATAGTTGCATCAACTTTTCACAGAGTAAATATAGGGAAAGCTAGGATTATTTACTGGATATTTTCGAATTTATAAATGGATTATGACATAAATATGAATAAATTCAATAGAACTAAAGAGAAATTAAGAATTCTTTAGTTTGGCTTTCAGTGGAAAACATTATGATTGTAAACACAGCCAGAATAAGGTACTCAAAAGTAAATCCTATTCATCATGATTTCTTCTTTACAATTAGAATTCATATGATTACAACGAAAGATGACAATGAAACAAAATAACAGAAGGAACACATCACCGATATTTAAGCCACAAGAATCCTGTGAATGGTCTGATTATTATAGATGTTCTAGTGCTTTGAAAAATCTTACAGTTCTCCAAAATATAGTAATGATTCTGATCTCAATCAATCGACAATTGATACTTCCAAAATTGAAGTATTTATACAAAAAATTACAATAATACAATCTCTAATAGAATTGAATTTAAAACTCTAACTATTACAAAATTATAGCTTCAATGGAATGCACTATGCAAAGGAGGTGCTGATGTCATGGGACAGTTAGGACGTGGAGCACATTTTACTGATGTGCTAGAAAACTGAATGTTGTGCTGGCAGATGAATTGTTGTATGAACAGAGTGTTGAATTCCCTTTGCTGCCCAACTCGAACTTTTTGTCTTTTTTCCACCCGAATCCTTTTTTGCCGTGATTAACCCTTTTTCTAAACAAAACAACGTATAAAATCATTTACCCAGACTTGAAATCTTATAGACTTCATCTAGGAGCCGCATCACATCCACGCACTTCGCAATACATACAGTTTAAGTTTTGAAGAATGTAATCAGAGATGCGATGTGAAGTGCGAGATGATGTGGAGGGAAGGTGGGACCAGACCGCAGCCCGCAGATCACAACTTTTAAGTTTTAGTTATAAGTGCGGAGGCAAACTCTAAAAGATGCGAAGTGCGATGTGCGGGGAGAAGGTAAGTGACGTGGCAGGGGAAAGTGGGACTGACTGCATCGCAAATCACATATTTTAGGTTTTTGTTATAAGCAGTGGGGGTTAAAATCTAAAACTTGCGAAGTGCGAGGAGAGGGACGCACATACATTGCAATCGCAAGTCGGAAATCTTCTACGTTAAGGTAAGGTTTTATGATGCTTCATATGATATGTGATATGTATTGCAAAAAACTGTGAAGTGGGGGGTGAAGCTGCTATGGTGGGGCCAACCGCCGCATTGTAAGTAAAAAAAAATACATTATGGGTGCTTCTAAACAGTAAGTTGAAAAATCTACGATGTGAAATATCACAAATCTGCAATCGCAGGTTTTAATGTTTAGTTTCGATGTGAAATGTTATCTTTTCCGATATGCGATGGATGATGGGGAGAAAGGGTGACGTGGAGGGCTGGCCCCACTTTAATCGCAATCGGGGAATAAGGAAGCGGAGGTAAGTTAATGATATAGCGGTGAAAACTGTAAAGTAGAAATATAAAGCGGAAAGCGAAAAAAGGGTAAGTTTTAATGATTTTCAAGGGAAATGAAATGAAAAAGGAAGTGTGGAGGGTGAATGAGTCCCACTTTATAACATATCACCTTTCGAAAGGTTTTTAGGAGATGACAATCAAAGGTTTTTTAGGATTTGGCCTATGGTAAAAGTGATTTTGAATGTGCGGGATTGTAATGAAATGTATGGAAATATATAGAAATATATGAGGGGGGAAGGAAATGTAAATAAAGGGAAATGAATGAAATGAAATTATGGCGGGGATATATGCTATGGTTTAAAACTTTAATATATAAGTTAATCATGAGGATTTAAACGATACAAATAACTTTTTTCATAGGCACATTTAGACAAGCATCCAATCAAAACCTTTAAAACAGAATGAAGCTTTTCTTTTTCTTTCTTGCTTCCCTAACATTTTGTTTTGCCTCCTTTGTTTAGAGCATATAACACCTAAAACTTTATTTTGCCTTCTTTATTTAGGGCATCTACCACCTAACATTTTATTGACATGGATGGCTACAAAAAATAATAATTTTCCTAACATTTTTTGTCATTCTTTTGCATCCATATCCTACCTTATCATTTTGAAAATTATTTAACTACTTGTGTTAACTTATCAAAAAATAAATGATGTTACAACATCTCCCTTGTTTTAGATTAAAATATTGAACCAATTTTTATTTTCTACCTAACTAATTAATCTGTCAAGATTAAACAATTTGACAAATTATTGTTCACTACATATTAACATTCAATTTAAACCTAATTCAATCATGCTTAAACTATATGATTGAATTCTATTGAACCTTTGTGGCATTTTAAACAAGTTGCACACAATTTATTTTCATAAATAAGCTAAACTAAGAGTAGTGGCATTTGGATGTGCAACACTTTCAAAATTTAATGTTTTTTTCTTCTTTTTGATGGGGTTCACATCTTATATTTTTTTATTTATAACATATACCCTCTTTTGATTTTTTATGTTATTTCCTTTTCTTTTTTTTGAAAATTATTTGCAGATTGGATATCATTTTACAAAATAAATTTGACAGATAGAATAAACTCAGTCACCTTGAGATCCTATGAAATATAGGACCCTAACAACTTCCATGGCATAAACCCACGTTCATCCCAACAAGAGGTTATAATCTAAATTCCCTTCTATGACTTCAACTCCACTGAGACTATTTTTACAGCTAATTCTACTTACAATGAATTCAAGATCTTGTAAGGTTTAAATCCTCTCCCATCAAAATCTTTGAGGGTGGATGGTGATTGATTAAGTTGTGGAGATCATGTTAGATTGAGTATAAATAAAATTTAGATATTGAGCACAAGAAATGACTTGATCTTCAGTAACAATTACGCCTTTAGTAACATCCTCAATTATAGTAGACAAGATGGATTTGACAAACCACTCTGCCAATAACTGATCAAGAATGTAAGTTTTTACCAATCGACATTGGTGCCTCCATTCATGAATATGATCAGATATATGGGTGGTATCAGAATGTTTCAAGGAGGTCAAAATACTAGTTCCAATTTCATAATGGATGGGTAATTAGAATTGGGTTATAAACGTGGTTTACAAGGCATTGAAGTTGTTGAATGAAGCTTATGGTAATTCAACATGCCACTTAGCTATCGTACCAGTAAGAGTTCTGTGGAAAAGCCATAAATGAATGGGATCTTCATTTAGGGAGTTGGATGAACACCATAAATTATATGTCATAACGTGAGTGGACATGTCTTCTCCTAGGATTTCCATTAAATTTTGGAATGTCACTCGAAAATTTGGTAAGAATGGAAAACCACTAAGGATAATGACAAATTCTATCATTCATTACTAGAGATAAATTTGGTAACTCAAGTGTTGCAACAAATGGAAACTACCTATTAAAGTCTGTATGTTGAGGTTGACCTTGTGGATAAAGGTTAACCTATGGTGGAGGGTATCTTAGGTATGAATGAATGGGTTTAGAAACTGATATTTGCATTCCAAGATAAGGAGAATTTTGATAACCAGGATAATTGTAACCAGGTTTTCCCGTTCCATGAAAAACTTGGTAAGGTTGGAACGGCTAAGTTTGGATCTGTTGGCCTTGATAAGGAAATTGTGGTATAGTATTTTGACTAACAGGTATTTGTGGGATGCCTTGGAATAGTTACCTGGATGGATTTTGCATCATCCCAATATTGGGTTGACTGGTTGGTAGCTGTGTCAAGCCATGCACAGGTTGGTATATTTGCATTTGAGGTATGGACTAACCAAGATGTGAAGTTTGTAATGCACCCTGAAGAGGTTGGATAGATGGGATTTGAGAAATCTGAGATACCATTGGAGTAGGTTTAATTTGAGAGGCAACCTGAATAAGTTGACTCACTTGAGGTGTAGCTTGAGGTATGGATTGATTAGATTGGCAAGTAAGAACTTGGGGCGCAAATGGGACAAGTTGATAAGCTGGGAATTTATTTAAAACCATACTATATTTAATAGGAAACATAGGATGCCAAGGATTACAAACCATTCTTGGAAATGGAGTACCCATATGAAGAGGATGTGAATAGGATGGAGCATCCATTTGTAGAATTTTATTACCATATGGGAGAATTCTAGTAACAGGGTTTCCCCCCTGCTGGGGGATAAGTATTATATGAAGGAAACTCCCCCCTAGGAGGAAGGTACCAAGTATAGGATGGAGTAGGTTGTTGTGGATGCCCCAATCCACTAAAAAATGGATCATATTGCTACTCCAAAGAAGGTTGGGGAAATTTAGGTGGAATTGGTTGTGAGGTGCTTGTTAAAGAGGTACCAGATAGTATTCCAAATGAAGATGATAAAGGAGAAGTCCATTGACTATTTGACACACCATAAAAGGTTCCAAAAAATTACCAGTATCCATTTGATACTGACAGAACACCATGAAAATGGATTTATAGTGAAGTTAAAAACACAGAATTTGTTGCAACTTCATTCGACTCACTCATGATTGCATACATGGGTTGGGATACTGTCATTGATTTAGTCATGGTTAAACTTCTCAAAGGATTTTGTCGAGGGAAATTGAAAGGTGAATTAAAATGAGGAGTCCTAGGTGAAGGAGCTTGTACTTGAGTATGAGGGGTAAGAAAAGGATTATATTGATAAAGAGGAGTCCCTCTTAAATGGATAGGATATGAAGGTCAAGACCCTTCTCCAGTAATTTCCTTAATACTCAAATGATTAGGTGGAAGTTATTCTCCGCCGGGAAAAAAATTTACAAGTTGTGGTTTAGACAAAGGTAGAGGAAGAGAAGAAGAAGTCCCTGAAGTAGTCGGTTCAATTATCTGAGGTTCCTTAGGCTAAAAAGTATCTGAATATAGTGTTTTACGGAAATCAAAACTACGGATAGATAAGTTTCCCTAAGTGTGGTGGACGCACTTAGAACAACAAATAAAAGACACTTGACGTTTTCCTTAAGATAAGAAAATAAGAGAAGAACACCTATTTGTGATCCTTCGTTATTATTTGTCTCCATTTTGTCACTTTCGTCGCTCTCAATCAAACTGAACTCACTTGATTGGTACTTGCAATTGCTAACAAAAGACAAAAAATGACATAAAGGCATATGATCTATTCATCTTAATCAAACTGAATCGATTTCATTGGAAAATACATATATAAAAGCATGAACACATGTATTAGGAAAGGAAAAAATCTCTTTATTATAAAGTTACAACCAGTTGGATCGATTCGATGTCAACTCACTCCAGCTTCAGTCCTATCCTTATCACATCAGCAACATCACTCCAATATCATAACATTACATGCAAACAACACCTCGAAGAGCTATAATCTCACAACATAACTCTACAAATTCAAACTCTTGCTCCTCTTTTTGCACTATGACCAGTGCTTAATTTATAAGACATGAGGGTAGTTTGGAATTAATTGGTCATTGAATGGATTTTCCATAAATGGATGAGGAAGTTTCCTTTTTTAATGGGATAGGAGGATAAGTGATTTATTGGCTCCATGGTGTTCATATTTGAAGTTATCAAATAGCATGATAACTGGAACAACTTCTGGAAGCCACTAGAAAGTGGGAAGATTCCCAGAATCCTTTGAACAATTCACTCCTAGTCGACCAATGCACTGTTAGGTGGGCCTAGGTGCTCTGCAACGCTGCATTGCATGGGAGTAAGTACTCTGCAAACCACTTACTGCAGTCTAGGGATGCGTTGTTGGCTCAATGGGGCATTTCAATTGGACTTCAAGCAGTGAAAATTTCATGGATAAAGCCAACAATGGGATGAATTGTTTAAGGAAAATAGAAATTGATTTAGAGTATGATAGAACCTAATTATACTGATCTGAGTTTTGGGAGTGATGCCCAAATTGACCTGTAATAGCTACCCCCTAAAGCGTGAAGTAAAAAATGACAATATTGAGTGATATTATTTATGATGTGATGAGTAGGATATGAAACGGACAGTGACCTGCATCAATTACAATACATTACATCATGATATATTTTGTATTTTGGAAATGAATTCTTGAGGGAGGCATACCCATACTCATCACATAAACTATCATAACGTCATAAAGTCATCTACAGATATAGACCCATGATAGGATGATTATCTGTGTCAATCCACTGTACAGATGATGTGGTGCTACTCCTGAAATCGCAGCCCAGATGGATGAAACTAGATCCGGGGTCTTCTATCTCATTCACTCGATCGCTTAAGTATGAGTCTAACCATGCAGATATGTGATCTAAATTCGAACATGGGAATACATTGTTTGTTTACCAACCAATGATATAAGTTGTTAACAGACGCGAGAGAAACCACCGATGATGATAATGGATCTCAAGGTACTACAATACAATTTGCATGGTGTGAATAGATGTTTTGATGTCGAACACCATACAAAGTCTTTCGTTTGAAGGCCAGTGATTTCAACTTGTCATCGAAAGCAAGAAACTTGCCATTGATGTATGCAAGCTTCAAGGTATTGAAAGGGTGTTTCTAAGTCAACTTCCTGGATGATGAGCTGATGTTGACAGTAAGCGACTTGTCATAGGAGGGCCTTCATGTATCCCCCATCAACGTCACGAAACTGGATTAATGATTTCAAAGACATAATTTAACCAATGAAGAAATGTTCAGGGATGGCAGTCATGAAATGAAGGTTTATGAGTATTGCAAAGGATGATAAATTAATGTGACTTCTCTTGAACATATTGGCGACACTGAATGAGTTGGAATCATTGACCCAAAACTGAAGTGATGGATGGTATGATAAACCATAGGTATGATATACCATCAAGTAGATAACCCAACCCGATAACCACAGAGATGAAGTGAACGAGTGTCATGTTCAAGAGCGACTTGCTACCATAAAGTGATTTATCCCTTTTCGATTTTACCCAGTCATTGCTGACCAGTAGCTCTTTATTTTTTTAACAAGCTTGAGGAGGATAACATATGCTTGATGTATAATTCCACCCTTCGGGTGAATCTATCACTATATGATGTTTTAACGAGTTTAGCGAAATTGAAACTCGATCTTGTCATGATGGACAAGTCCATCACTATTTGATGTTTTAACGAGTCTAACGATAATGAAAACTCGGTCCTTTTTCATATTTAGAGAGTTTGAAAAATGGGACGAAAAGAAAACTCCACAAGTTCTTTTTCGTAAATTTGTCCCTCGGGTCCAAAAAAGCGTAAAATTATACTTGAGAGAACCTCCTAGCCATGTTCAAATAGGGTGTTCCTTTTTTGTAAATAATTTATCCCAGTCCAGAAAAAGGGTTAAACTTATACTGAGTAGATGTCATTTCAGTTCCTTTTACAAGCTCGAAAGGACAAGTGCTCGGCAATATTTTCATGTTTTGGGAGTCAGAAAAGAGCTAAAAAAGGACTCCAGGGGCATTCCTTTTTCGATGTTTAACATAGCTCAAAAAAGAGATAAAAGTGTTCTCTATGGTCAAAGTTCATTTTAAGATCATGCACATCAAAATTCACTCTATCAGTTGTAAACCTGCACAAAGAACCACCAAATGGATTAAACATACATGTTTAATAGTAAAAAATAGGTAAAAATTATAGTCGATTAATTAAATATACATAAAATAATCGAAAAGACTATTTAAATAAGAATTTACCATATAATGTTACCAATTAACCATTACTATTCAGTGTTTTAGTGCTCTAAACTAGTTTTTCCCTCGAACTTTAGCAATTGATTGCGATAGATTCTATGGACCATTTCTCGTGTCATCAAGACCAGGTAAGAGATTTGACCTTTATCTTTCTATTGGTAGCATTATTTTATAGTTTCATGCAATATTTTTAGGGTTTTGGGGCTCCTAGGGTAAATCTACAATGCCCTAGGACCAACGCACCCTTGAATGTTGAAAGTGCATTGCAAAGGAGCTGAAATGAAGCCTAGGTGCTCTGCAACGCTCTGTCTAGGGAACATGGGTGCGTTGGGTGCAATTGAGAAATTTGTGTTGTGTTTTATGCCCAAAATCTCTTAAGTTTTTTTTTCATGAAATGGATCCTAACTAAGCTTATGGTTTGATTGCAGGCTTTGATCGAATCAGAATGTCGATTACATGGCGAGAAAAAGAACATGAGGAACAAGATATGGTTTCCCTAAATGATCCTGGCATTGTGAGAGCCCTAAGAGACTACGGGTTACTCAAGTACTTTATACTATTAGGGATGAGGGAAACATTTGGAACTATTACAGTTCTTGATTCATTCATGGGATCCGGCACAACAACCATTCCACATTGGGGACAAATTTCTCCCAATATTGATCAATGATATTTACTTTTTGATAGGTTTTCCGAGACGCGGTGCCCCCATTTCCCTTGCAGGTTTTGTCCGTGAAGGAGAGACAGTGAAGGATTACATTCGATAGTTTTGTCAGCCATGTACAGAGCCTAGCAAGGATGGAAATATAAACATCTTGGATGTGTGTGATATGCCTTTGCGAACTCTCTTGTTCACCATTGCAAAATTAGCCGGCAGTGTGACACTTCATGTTGTGAATAGATCATACATGCAGTATGAGATTGAGTGTCTCGAGCCGAACGTGTTCAATTGGGCTGAAGCAGTACTCTCTCAGATGAAAGAACAACTGACTAAAGTGAAAAGTGGCAAGACGGATAATTTTAGCTATGGATCGATCCTGATCACTTTCATTCTGGAGCAAGTTCCATTAATGCAGCCACATCATGTGACACTGGGTGTAGCTAGTTCTAGGGATCTGCGGATGCAGTGGTAGGTATATTTGATGGCTAGACATGGTGTCCAATCATCGATATCATTATCCACTACATTCTTTACTTGGATTCAACAATAGCATATTGTCATAAAGGAGCATCCATACGCAAGGATGGATTTTCGCAGAGACCCATATTTGGTGTTACCAGCAGGCACTCAATGGGGTGCTATAGGTAAAATGTTTTGACCATGTTTTAAATTTTTTACATATTTTTGTGTTTTTGATGTTTCCAAGACTAAAATAAATATGTTTTATGTATACAGATATGGGTATTTTTCGACCAGTGGGTTGTGCACAGTAGGCATGTGAGCCAGCAGAGAGGATTGTCGGCGGGGCAGTCCTTCAGGATTTGGATTTGACTGAGACTCTAGCTGAGTTACAACAACATGTAGAGGGGCTGACTCTCGAGATACCAGATATTCGGATCAAGGAGTTACCGATGAGGTTGCAACACCATACTATTGGTGTGCCTAACCGATGGATGAGGCTATTGCGGATGATAACTTAAGCAATGACTTGCTATCATGAGCACCACTAGATATACTTAGGATATGATATGTCTGCATACATTTTAAGGTCATGTGATCAACATGTCTTGGACACAATTTTTTTTTAAAAACTCAATTATCTATCAATTTCACTTTCAATGTTTTCCTATTGTTATGTGCAATCCTATTCAATTGTGTGATGTGAATTGAAAATATGTCTTTACATATGTTGCAAATGTCTATTTAACACGTAATTCACTAAAGAATCAGTCAAAGTGTTAAAGTTTATGGAAATGTGTTGATATTGGATGTAAAAAAAATGTCTTTCCAAAATACGAACTCTAAGGAACATGCGATGAATAGCTGGATTTCAGATAGTATAAACACTAGTAAGATGTAGTACGACAAGTTGTGAGTCCATCCTAACGATGATGTAGCTAATGCCAAGTGAAATGGCATCAGAGAGGAGTTCAATCAATGCGCTATACTCAATGATATTGTTGGTGGATCGACCAATACAAATCACTTGGAAACTCACTAACTTGCCACTTGGAGCGAAGATGGCCCATGCTGCAAAAGATAGATTGTGCATACTATGACTAGCACCATCGACATAACCAACAAAATTTTCTGAAGATTCTGACATCTGCAACAAAATTCAAAGCGGATTACTAACCAAATGAAAATTCTTAAAAGACACACTGTAACACACACACAATCAAAACATATATATATAGTATCATACAATGTTTACTACGAAGAATCAAGCATAGTAACATTTAAGATACAACCCATTCCGAGGGTGTGAAAATGGAATCCCATCATAATCTACCAACTCATAGGCGCCCTTTTCCAAAACACGCTTGACAATATAGGGGCCATTCCATAATGGTTTGAATTTTCCTGTTCCTATCTTATCAGCTTCTTGATAATAAAGCAAGACCAGGTATCCTTCCAAGAAGTTGTGAGGCTTGACATTGCGGTCATATTGCGCCTTGATTCTTCTCTTGTGTGCTTCGTTGGCCAATGCAGCTTCACGACGTGTTTCATCTAGATGGATGAGATCTAAAAGACGTGCCTCTTCATCAGAAGTGTCAGGTAGCAGGTTAATTGCGAGTTTCAATGACATAATTTCACATTGAATCACTAAGATAGCTTCCAGATCATAAACTAGCTGAAAGGGAGTAAATCTAGTTGTGTTTCTCACCGAGGTTCAGTAAGCCAACAAAGCCGAGTACAAGATTAAATGATAGTTTTTTTTATGAACCCCAATCATTTGTTGAAGAATACGATTAAGAATTTTTTTGATGGCTTCAACTTGTCCATTAGCTTGCAGATAATAAGGGGTAGAACTGTCATGCGACAGTCCTAACTTGGCAATCAACTCAGTCATCATATAATTACGAAAATTCTTTCCATGATCTGTAACTATGGCTTGTGGCACACCAAAATGAGTAACCACAAGGTTAAAGAAAAACAATGCAGTTGTCTTGCCTGTGTTGTTAAATGTAGGCATTGCCTCAGCCCACTCGGTAAAATAGTCAACGGCGAAAATAATATAGCCATGCCCCCCTACCGAGTGAGGGTTACATGTCATGAAGTAAATGCCCCATTTGGAAAATGGTCCCACGGCGATGACAGGATGCATTGACGTTGGCGCCACGCGGGTTTTACGAACAAATATCTGGAAATCATGACAACTTTTGACCGCGAGAATGCAGTCACGAAATATGGTAGGCCAGAAGTAACCAGCGTGGAGAATCTTTTGCGCGGTAGAAAAACTGGACAAATTTCCACCACATGTACCAGCGTGGCAATCATTTAAAATTTCCTCGGCCTCCTCATGAGTGAGGCACCTACGTAAAATCATATTGACACCACAATGATAAAGTGTATTACTGAAGATAAGATAATCTTTGGCTTGGTATCGAATACGTCATTATTGCGAGCAAGAGGTATTGGGTTGGAAAGTTTGGTTCTAGAGATAGATAAGATAATATCCATACCACGGGTCAGATGACATGATCAGAAAGAAAGACTCATTCGGAACGGATGGTTCCGTTGTAGACTCAGTGTTACTCGAGGGAAGGTCGTAGATAAGCTCAGCGAAAACCAAAGACTTATTTGACTTGGATTTGATGAATTCCAAATCAAATTCATGCAAAATGACTATCAATTTTGATTATTCCCCCCCCAGCAATTGATGTGATAGAATGCATGCCATAGGTTTGCAATCCAAAATGACAATGGTCTTTCGAAGCAGGATATAGTGGTGAAATATTTGTACAACTTGAACGGATTTCAAAGCGAGCTTCTCAACATAAGTGTAATTAACTTCTGTATCATTGAGATTGTGACTCAAATAATAGATCAGATGTTCAATCCCATCTTCTTCCTGGACTAAAAACATGGCGATGGTTGTATCTGCAGCGGCGAGATACAAGAAATAATCACTCTGATAACTTAGGGGATACATTAATGATTCTCGGATCAAGGTATCTTTAAGAACACCAAAGGAAGCTTGCGAAACCTCACCCCAATGGAAGGGAGTCCCCTTTTTCAAGAGTCGAGTATATCCTTTAGCCATTTCGGCGTAGTTGGGAATGAATCTCCTTAGAAAGTTAGCCTTCCCTTGGAGTCTCTATAATTGAAGTAGGTTGGAAGGTGCAGAAAAATCTATAATGGCCCGGACCTTCAAGGGACCAAGTTGAATTCCGTCTTTCGACACGAAGAAACCAAGAAAACGACCAAAACTGACACAAACACACATTTGTATGGATTGAGGCATATTTTGTAGTGACGACATCGTAAAAAGATGACTCTCAAATGTAGTGGGTGGTCAGCCTGTTTCCATGAATGGGCAAGTAAGTCATCTAGATAAGGTTGAACAATGTGTTTTATGTCATGGAAAGCATAATTCATTTCTCTCTGGAAGGTTTCCCCAACGTTCTTAAACCAAAAGGTATTTTTCGATAAGATAATGTGCCCCAGGGATAGATAAAATTTGTTTTATATTGGTCCTCTGGTCGAATATTGATCTTATTGTAACCAGAAAAACCATCCATGAAAGAAAATATTTCACATTCGACACATTCAGTAATGATTTGGTCGATAAAGGGAGTGGTATAGTTGTCCTTCGGACAAGCATCATTAACATCCTAATAATCAACACACACTCTAATTTTCCCTTGTTTCTTCATGACAGGAACAATGTTGGAAACCCAATCGGTAAGCGGAACATGGTAAATAAAACCAGCACAAAAAAAAATTTCAAACTCTACTTTAATGGCAACAACCTTCTTAGAATGAGCAGGACGGAGGCATTGTCGTACCGGTTTGACATCAGGTTACATTTTAATCTCATGCTCAATGATACTGAAATTGATGCCTGGAATTTCCTCATATGTCCAAGCGAATACATCATAGAATTCATGGAAAAGAGAGCGGTAAGTGTCAAGTTCAGATGCAAAACAAGATGCGCCAACATGAATGTTTTCTACAACATTAGGTTTGGTCGAAATGTCGATAGAAATCGTTTCTTCGATATTTAATGGGTTTCGCTCGGAATCGACGATGTGGATAGGAATGGAATTCGTTAATAAATTAACGATTGTAGGGTAATATAGTTCAGTTGGACTATCTTCAATGTAATCTGGAAGATGGGATCATTTATGAGAATCTGCCCATGGTTCCTCTTTTGACATCATGGACTCCATAATGTTCTCATAAATTTATAATATATGTGAAAAAGGGTGAGAAGAAGTACCATAATCCAAAAAACGATCGATCCAAACAGTTGACGACAAAGGATCACGATTGGCCGCATAAGACAAAAATATTGATTGCTATGCGAGCTCGATTCGACTTAGCGGCATAGTTACACCCAACCTATCTATTTTGGAATCATTGGGAACCTTCCATAAATCAGATGAAGTGGAAGATATCATATTGCAGGTTTCTATTTTTTCGATTTACGCCGATGTCAAAGGTGATGGTAACGAAAAGGTGGCCATTAGGTAAGAATCCTTAAAGGATCCTATACCAATATTCTAAAGAGATGGCGAGGATCTGTGAATGAACAAAATGTTTCTAGTTTCCTGGGAACCAGAGGTGAAATAGGCGGGTTGATTGATGACTGTGATGGTTCCTTTGTGGGGGAAGGAAAAGATGCGAAATTAAGTAGATACAACCGTAGCCATATCGTAAACCCACGGTCTTCCTAGTAAGATATTGTAGTCAAGGGGTATGTCAACAACCTCAAATTCAATAATAACATATTTGTCCCCTAGTTCAACTTGCAGGTTGTTGAGAATTCCTTAAGGCTTATATGTATGACCGTCAAAAGCTTTCAACTTCGTAGGTGATTGTGATAAAGGTGGTGAGCCAAGTGACTTCCAGCAACTCATAGACATGATACAAGTAGATGCACCTTCATCAATAATAGTCCAATGAATGAGGTGATTCAGGACATTTACTTGGATCAAAAATTCTAATTATGCTGGCAATTGTGGCACATAGCCTGCATGGTTAAAGACTATGAGATTAGAGTCTGTTGGATCGATTCCACCAATTGTCGACAACAAAGTGTGCTTTTGGGAGGGACAATTCTGAAGAACCTCAAGCTTTGACATAGCAGAAGGTGACTGAGCTAGATCTTCAACTACGTTATAATTTTGAGCTGCACGAGCTCGAGAGTTGAAATTCAATTTATGAACGACTCCCTTTGGTGGCTTTATTGTTAACTCAGGAATAATAGGCGGCGAAACTGAATCAGACAAAGTCAAATTCGAAGTAGTAGGTTGATCTGTAGCCTGACCATTCGACGAAGAAAGAGGATTAATGTAATATTTACTTCGATTGGACACCAAAACATCAGTTTTGGGCTTAGTGGTAGATAACATAAGCACTTTTGAACTAGAAGCGGGATCCGTAGCAACCATATGTGTTTTCGGGTTCGGAAAAGGGTTTGTCAACACTGCAAATGCGAGAGAAGTCTTAAGAAGTTTCGAGACTTATGAGCAGTAGGACAATCCGGTGTAAAATTCTCCTCATTACATATCAAACAAGGGTAACGAGGTTTCTGAGAAGTACCGAGTGTATCAAATTATTTTTCCTACTGGGGTGAATTTTGTTTTCTCTTATATTTTCCTTTCTTCTTACTTTCGGGTTGCTTGTCACTTTTTCCCTTGTCAGATGACATGGCATGTGTTTCGGAAGAAGATGCACGATAAGATGCAATAGGGATTTGATTGGACACAACAAGTGTGGAAACAAATGGTTGATTTTCTGGTTGAGTGCTAATAGAACCAATCACACCGTCGCTAGCATGAATGTCCTTACCAGATGGAGAAGGAGGAACAATAAAATTTGGTCGTGATGCATTCAAAATATTTTGATAAAGTGTGCCAGATTGAGAATATATTAAATCCAGATACTAGGCACGAGCAATTATTTACCCTTCAGTGAGAACACCACCTTTGGCCACGTCCTTGGTGATAGATGGCAACAAGGAATTTATAAACCACTAAGCTAAAATCTGATCTGGAACAAAGGTTTTAACCATTCGACGATGACGATGCCACTTATGAATATGATCTCATATGTGAGTAGCAGTTGTATGTTTAAAGTTGGTCAAAAGTTCCCTTCCAGTTTCATATCTGATGGGTAACTAGAAGCGGGTTAGAAAAGTAGTGGCTAAAGCCGTGAAGTTATCGAAAGAAGCTCATGGTAATTTAGTATACCACTTTACAGCCGGACCAGTGAGCATTTGTTGGAAAAGATGGAGTCTAACAGAATCATCATTCAAGGAGTTTGAGGAACATCATAAATGATAATTCATAATGTGCGTAGACAGATATTCTCCAGATTTTCCATTGAAATTTGGAATATCAGAGGGTAATTTATGAGGAATCACCGACCACTAAGGTAAATAATGAATGGGATCATTAGTGATACAGTTTAAATCATGTAACTCTAGTGTTACAACAAATGACAATTGTCGATTTAGATTGGGTTGAGCGTAACAAGGGTAAGATGGAATTTCCTGGGCAATAGGCCATTGTGCATCAATATAAGGAATATACTGTTGGTAACCCTGATAGGGGAAATTTTGTTGACCAAACCCTTGATAGGCTTGTTTACCAAAACCTGGATAAGCTAGATACTTTTGGAATTTATGTTGTGGCTGCCATGGTATTTGATAATACAGTTGTTGCCCACCAGGATAAGTTGGACCAGGTTGTGAATAGATGAGACCAGTAGAAACCTGTGACAAGGGTAAACTGGCCTGTGGTTGTGAAATTCTTGATACTGACGTTTATTGTAAACCAACCTGGGAAGACGGAGTTTGTAGATCCAAAAATTTATGGTTAAGGGTTGAAGGACCCACCTGAGAAGGATGAGCTATGACCAAGGACGTAATAACAAGCGTAGTAGGTACAGATGGAACAGGTTGAACTAGTTGATATTGGTACACAACTGTTTGTGGTTGAACATGCAAGGTAGGATGCCATTGACAAACAGGCATTCTGACATAAGAATGACCTAAAAATGAAGGAGTACTGCCATATGGGGTAATTTGGGTTCCCCCCCAGCATATGGAGCATAAGAATATTGAAAATACCGACCTTCATATGATGGGAGTCCAATAGAAACTGGATAAGATGGAAAGTAATTGGATGGACCAACCTGATATTGAGTTGATGATGTCAATAAAGGTTCAGGTCGTTGAATACTCGTAAGAGAGGAACCAGATAAAATTCTAGATGATGGTAGGTTCCATTTAAAGATTGGTAACCCTATGGGACGGATAGACCACCATAAAGATGAGACTCAAGTGTCATAGAAAACATCAAAGAGGTAGCAACTGTAGATGTTTTTTCAATTGTAACAAATGGTACAGTCTAGGATGTTGTCTCAGCCATGGTTAAATAACCCAGTAAATACTCTTAAGAATCTACGGGAACCTAAGACTGAGTAGGATCAACAGGATCAGTGTGGGTCAAACGAGGAAAAGATAGATAAATATGAAGCCCTGACCCAAAATGAGTTGGAGTTGTAGGGTTTGTCTCTTCCTGAGCTTATTCCTCAATTGAAATCAAACCAGGTGGAAGTACTTCACCGTCAAGCCCAAGATAAATTTCAGACAGTAAACTCTTTGGTAAAGAGGAAGACTCAATAGTTACAGATGATTGAGGATGAGTCGGTTGATCGTCCTCCAGCGTGGGAAAAACTTCTTTTTGTTGAAATTTTGGATCAAGATGTTCTGGAAAAATAACAACAGGTTCCGGATCAAATTCCGGTTGAACAAATTCGGGTTCTGGATTTACCGTTTCACTAGATTCAACTTCAGTGTCCTCAGGTAACTGTGAGGGTTTTGTCTCGATGGTAGCAGATAAACCTGGATTGCTAGAAATGACTCGATACTCGATACTCAAAGGATCATATGACTCCGGTAAATTAGATGAAGATGAAGCACCAAAGGTTCCAGAGGTATCGGACTCGGTAGGACGAGCTCGCCTTCGTCAACTAGGTGTAGTTTATGGCGGTAAAGGTGGTTTATTCACTGTCATATGCGAATGACGGGGAAAGGGTTGATCTTCTTCCACGATTTCTCATTGATTTTATTACCAAAAAAAAAAAAAAAGGGTAATGCTAGGAAAAATGATTACCAAGCAATTGTGAACTGCAATATACTGCCCTAGTAAACCAAGGACTTATGTACGTGGAGGAAATCTCCCCGAATGTTGTGTTCGATGTATCACAGTGTACAAGGCGGCCGACTCGGTTACATATGGATGGTAAGCAACCTAATGTTGTCCTCCCAAATATACTCGATGGTACATGGATACCCAATCCATATTAGTTGTCTAATGCGAAACCACACAGTGAGAGCATCCCTTTATACTTTTCATACTAAAACACCGCTCGATATACTCAAGACGTGGAAGAGCTCCGATATACTTACGCATGTGGGATGGGGTATCACACTAGGAATGTATCGTGGACAATTAACGATAGCTGCTATGTTTTACGATGTCGGTACACGTCTCTAGCCTAGGCCTCTAAATGTTATAGTTAAGTGACAATTCTCCCTTAGGTTAATTGAGATAAATTTTAAGTTGATCTTGCTTAGAAATTTTCCTTTCAGGTTCACTGCGTGATGTATTTGACATTCCTAGAATGCAACAAATATGATAAGCATTCGTTTCGATTCGATTTCGACAATGAAAACCCTAACTACAAGGGATATAACAACTAGATTGTAAGAAATCAACATTGAGCACATCTAAATGCAAATTCCCTAACTATTCCTATGCAACACTCACAAACCCTATATGCAAATGCATGTTTTTCTTTTTTATTTATTTAAAGTGTGAATGAATGAAGAAGAAACTAAGATGCACAAACAATCAATCAATACTTTCTAGAGAAACAAAGACTCGTATGACAATTCCTATTTTCGAAAATAAAGAACTTATCAAATGTAAACTTTAAACTTTGGAGCTATTTCAACAATGATAAATAAAACAAGGAGAAACATTGAACAAAAATACATCCAAAGTAAGCAAGGATAGTAGAAGCAATATGGACTCTAGAGGTAATCAAACACTTGAAAAATCAGCAAACAAGACACTGAATTGGATGGAAAAAGACAAAAATATGATGAATTTTGGTTGGTCACAAGAGAAACGCACCCCTGAGTGGGAGATAGTGTGTTGCAGAGCACTGTCTCTAAGCCAACAGTGCTTTGCATAGCACTGTGTCAAGACCAACAATGCGTTGGTGCCAGAGGAATCTCAAAACAGACAAGAAAACACACTTCTTTCACCAAAACACATTCAAATGACTGTAATGAAGCAAGTAAAGTCTACTAGAGGCTGACAAACAAGGATAAAACCACCAAGGATGATCAATCTGTCGCGAGTATGGTCACCAATTTGTTTTACGGAAATCAAACCTACGGATATATAAGTTTCCCTAAGACACTTGACCTTTTCCTTAAGATAAACAGATAAGAGAAGAACACCTACTTGTGATCCTTCACTATTCTTCATCTCCCTTTTGTCACTTTCGTTGCTCTCAATCGAATTGAACTCACTTGATTGGTACCTGCAATTGCTAACAAAAGACATAAAATGACATAAAGGCATATGATCTATTCATCTTAATCAAACTGAATCGATTTCATTTGAAAATACATATATAAAAGCATGAACACATGTATTAGGAAAGGAAAAAATCTCTTTATTATAAGGTAGAAGGAGAAGATACAACCATTTGGGTCGATTTGATGTCAACTCACTCCAGCTTCAGTCTTATCCTCATCACATCAGCAGCATCACTCCAATAGCATAAAATTACATTCAAACAACACCTCGAAGAGCTATAATCTCTTCAGCATAACTCTACAAATTCAAACTCTTGCTCCCCTTTTCGCACTATGATCAGTGCTCAATTTATAAGACATGAGGGTAGTTTGGCATTAATTGGTCATTGAATGGATTTTCCATAAATGGATGAGGAAGTTTCCTTGTTCAATGGGATAGGACGATAAGTGATTTAATGGCTCCATGGTGTTCATATTCAAAGTTATTAAATAGCATGATAGTTGGAACAACTTCTAGAAGCCATTAGAAAGTGGGAAGATTCCCAGAATCCTTTGAACAATTCACTCCTAGTTGACCAATGCACTGTTAGGTGGGCCTAGGTTCTCTGCAACGCTGCATTGCATGGGAGTAAGTGCTCTGCTAAGCACTTACTGTAGTCTAGCGGTGCGTTGTTGGCTCAATGGGGCATTTCAATTTAACTTGAAGCAATGGAACTTTCATGGATAAAAAACAACAATGGGATGACTTTTTTAAGGCAATTAGCAACTAATTTAGATTATGATAGACCCTAATTATACTGATCTGAGTTTGGGAGTGCTGCCAAAATTGACCTGTAACATATAGAAATTCAATTTCAATGACCTTAGTTTCTAATGTTTCAGGGGCTTCAATTTCAACTGCGTCGGACTCATCAGCTAGTAAGGACGTAATTCATGGTTCTTTACTTATGGGAAGTGATGATTCTGTTTGGTTAATTTTAGATGTGGTTCCAGAAGGGGTAGCTTCCAAATTACCATCTTCGGTAGTTTGTGTTCTCTTATTCTTACGATGACCAGGTGTTTCCTCTGTAGGTAAAGGAGGAAAAATTTGCATTATATCCGAACAATGGGGTTGTTGATGGTGTTCTTCCACAATGGATTAATCAATTTTAAAAATTAACAACACAAATAAAATAAAAGGGTAACTAGGAAAAAGGTTTTACCAAGTAACTTTGAATTGCAATATATTGTTTCCAATATGTGCAAGAAATCTCCAAAAATGTTGTGTTTAGTGTATCACATTAGACAAGGCGATCAACTTATTTACCTATGGAAGGATAGCAACCTATAGTGGACTTCCAAAATATACCCGAAGGTACGTGGAAGCGCAGTCCGTGGTAGTGTTGACTAATGTGTCTTGTACAATAGGAAGTATTTCGATATATTTTTCATACCCAAAGGTACATGGAGAATGATCCAATATACGTACGTAAGTGGAATACCGACTACCCCCAAAATGTAACATAGACAAAGAACTATTTCATTTCAACGAATATCTATCTACAAGAAGGAAGAAACAAAGAATGATCCATCAATCAAATATGCAACAAACAAGAGCTTCCTAAGAAGATATTTCAATGCATTATTCCAATGCAACTAAAAAACCCTATATGCAATGAAAAAAATATAATTTTCTTTTTCTTTTTCTTTTCAATTTCAAATGCAATGAAAATGAAAGTGAAGTTAGATCATTAACCAAAATAAATCACACATATCGCAATTATAATATGAAAATTGTTTTATCTAATCAACAATCAAGCCAAGTGTTCATAAACCCTAATTGATAAGAAGAAATAAAACTAAACAATTTATCATCAAAAGGCAATCAAAACAAAGTGTAAACACATTGATGGCTTCTACAGAGACAATGACTAGTACAGAGACTCAGGAAATTTCAATGGAAAAAATCAAAACTCAGAGAGAGGCATAGAGATGTAATTTTTGCATCCTACATGAACCATCATAGTCTAGAAATAAGAACTAGTGTGATGCATCACACTTACATAGAGGGATAGCTGCGCTGGGTCGCTTCATCTCAAACCAGAAAGTGAATTGGGGCTAATTTTGTTTAAATAGTGAAACAAAAACCATACCAGGCTTATACTAATGCTTTCCCAAGACTAGTTACTTTGCAAACAACTCAATTTAAGTCAGATTGAAAGGTCTAAAATGAATAGGCAAAGGAGACCACTATAGGAACATCTTGGACCATATGGACCAATAGATAAGGAGCTAATCTGCAAAACCAGAGATTTTGTGTTCAATCCTCAGTGGAGTCGCCAAGTTGTTATATGGAAAATTCTTCTCTACGGAAAAAAGTGAATTCCCTATATATAGTGGTCTGATATAGAAACAATAGAAAAAAACACTTGTGTTTTCCATAGATAATTAGAAAATGGAGGAGAAATCCTACCTAGAGTCCAATGCAATTCCCCCTCTTCTCTTGGATTGTAAACTTTAGCTCCAACTCCAATTACTATAAATGAGACCCGCAAAACAATTACAACAAGCAAGAGAACTAGAAGATATACATAACATAGACCAATATCTCTAATCAATGAATCAAGAGGGAATTCAAATACATAAGCATCAAACTGACACAAGTATAGGAAAACAAAGCTTTTTGTATTAATAAAATGTAGGAGAAGATTACAACCCTTTGACAGTTCTTGACAATGTAGATGTCTCCCACCAAAACTTGTCATTCCTTAGCCAAAACAAGCTTTCAATCTCAAGTCAAGGATGGTAATGGATCCTTACATAAAAATCAACAAAATTAGGTCATATCCAGGAGTCTCTAAAGTCCAACCGAGACTCTATGGGAGGTAGTGAATTTATAGGGTAAATAGGGTAGTTTGGGTTTTACCAATCTAGGACTTCAATCCACATATGAGGGAGGATAAGCTCTAGGGATAAAAGATAAGAACTCTAGGATAGGAGTTCAAGGCCCCAATCAATATTAAATGGTTAAAAACACCTTAGAAGCTTCTAGAAAGAGAAGTTTCGTAATTATTTTTTATATTTCCAAAAATTCTAGAACCATTACACCTACAGCAAAGGAAACCTATGCTAGTCAGTGCAGGTGCCCAGTTATGCAACATCCAATCATTGCAGGTAGCATAGAAGACAAGGTGTGATGGTTCCAAAAATGAGTTTTTAAGCTGATAAACCCATAATTCTTGGACCTTTTAGAGAGATAAACCCAGAATTCTTGGACCTTTTAGAGAGATAACACTTGAGAATTTGTAAAGGGATCATAACAAAGTGTCAAGGATGTTGATTGATCCAGTTTCCAATCCATTTGAGTGAATGAGACAAAATAGCCTGTAACATATCCACAATAGGTCCATGATATCCTATAGAAAGCTAATGCCTAGTACAAGCAACGACATGACCAACAGAATGTTCCACATAATTTTCAAGTTGGTGATAAGGTATGGTTACATTTACAGAAAGATCACCTCACATGCGCTAATAGGAAGCTCAGACCACTCCATGGGTCATACACAATAACAAAAGTAGAGGTGAAAATGATTTTGAATTAAGAATTCTGTCATTCCTTGCCTTGCACCCAATGTTCAATTTGGAGCTGATTCAACCATGTTATCCGCCTCTTGGACACCTCAAAGGAAACAAAGAAATTGGCTCTCATAGAGCTTCATATTGACTACATTAAAAATGATACAACAGATTGTCGGCGTGAAGTTAGGCTTGAAAGAGCTAGGGTTCTTCCACTGGTTTCCAACAAAGGTTTCTACCGTAGTCTAAAACATCATCAAAATTTTCATTTCTCTGTAATGGAGAAACATCTCACCCAAGGTGTGTCGAGACATGAAATGAAGGAAGCGATCAAAGAAAAATTTTGAGGAAAAAATTAACATACCAACCATTCAGTGTATAGGCATATGTACATCACTCACATAAATACTCATATATCATTAGGTATATAGGCATAAGATAGAAGCAATCACAATGGTGAACAATATAATATACAACAATACATCTTGAGAAATTTTTTACACGGGTGCAGATACTATAATTCATTCATATACACAACAACTGAATTCATCCTTGCAACTCCTTTATTTATATAAATGGACCCTTACATTAAAAATAAACAAGAGCTCAGAATATTATTTAGATTACATAATAGAGTGAGGCTCAATTAAGAATGAATTACAATCTAAAACAAATGTAGAGCTTCAATCTTCAGTCTGATAGCATCTTGACATCAATATATCTACCATACTCAATCCTTGTGGCTTTTAAATATTTCCCTTCAATCTTGCTAGCTTGATTTGGTCCACCTTGATCACTTTGACCCTGCTCGCTTGATTCATTTCATTATGAAAAAAAAACCAATGGTTTGGTCCATATCTCTTTGATCTTTTCAAACTATAGTGCATAAATCCATCTTTTCCAAATTCTCCAGGTCTCGAGATAACTGCTTTGAATTCTTAATCGTCGTTGTCGTTTTTATATTCTTATATTTCGGCTAGTTTGAACATTTCATTTTCCACTTTCATTGGTCATTCCTGCAACCCTTTTCTAATCAAAAATTAAACAAAATTTATCCAAAAATGAAGGATCCAATAGGCCCCGACCACAATCCATTGCTTGCCCTTGAGTCAATATTATGGCTACGCACTCGGCTCTACTTGTAGTTGCGCTACCTCTACGAACACTTATTTTTATTATTCTATTACTTCATATTCTTCCTACTTTGTTTCATTTCCTTCAAAGGAAGGACCCAACTATGGTACTTTATGCAAGACTTGAGCTTTAAAATCAATATACTCTATTAACATTGTTACCGATGAAATAGGTAACTACATTGGTACCTACTTTTAGACGTAGCAAGAAAAACACCCGATTTTGAAAAGTGGTGATGCAGAATCAATTTTGAATAGTGGTGGCATATCATCACCAACGTTTTTTTAGAGGATTGATTTTGACACTATACATTTTCTAATGTCTTCTTATTCCATGAGATGTTTATTTTTAAGTGCATTTATGTACTTGTGTTTTAAAAAGGAAAAAATTAAAATTAAAATTAAAATTAAAATTTGTAATGATATCTTCACTTTTTCACATATATAAAAAATGAAAAAAGGGTCAATATTATAAAGTTTATATTTTCTACGAGTTTATGTATTGCTAATTAATTTTTCAATGCACAGCAAATAATTGTCGCTAAAAAACCAATATTTTGAACGATATGACAAAAAAAAAAAATACAAATTTTCAACATGAATAGAATGCAAAAAATACACTTTTAGAGACTTTTTGTTAAAAAAAACATGTTAAATAAACTAATTTTTTGGGAAAATCTTAACAAAAAAACTTAAGAAAATAGCATTTTTATTGAATTTTATGTCAAAAAATAATAGTAATCATATAATTTTTGCAAAAAATAAGGATTCTTCTCATAAAATATCAAAGTCTAAACATTACAAGTAAAACTGATTAATAGATCTAAAAAATGAGCTTTGTTTGCAAGCATAACTTAAAGATCATCAACAATATCAACTAATACATGTTCAACATCATCTAGAACACCATTGATGGATTCTTCCGCAACATTTTCTGCTTCATTTTAGTCATTGTCATCTTCTAATGGATCTTTCATGTTTGCAAATCTTCCAAAGTGTCCCTTTCCAATCATTCCATATAATGGTGGTTGAGGTTCCTTTGATTTTTTTTGTCACACGTGGTTCATTAAAATCCCATTTCTTCAAACCAACTTCTTGCTTCGCATCTGGAAGGAATTCAAGAGCGTTAATTCTTTGTTGAATAAATTTGCATTGCACTGGGTTTTTCTCAATGGCAATGCAATTTCTTCCTTTTGGTAGGAAACATGCTAGTGTTGTACCTAATCATCAAGCACAAAAGAAATAAGTAAGAAAATTAGTATAAAGACATAACAAATAAAAAATAAAATATTTAAATTTAATTTTTTATAATAAAACTTACCTAAACCTGAGAATAAATCCAAAACCCAATCTCCTTCATTTGAACATAGATCTATAATATAGTTAATCAATGCTTGCGGTTTTTTATCAATGTTAACTATATCTCTTTTTGCATCTCTATCCTCATATGTTAGTTTTCTTACAACTGCATCATGAACCAATACTTGACTATGACTCTTTCCATCTACTCGATTCATAAGAATACACTTATAGCTATCCTCTTTTATCCGACATTCAACATGGATGAACTCACAATCATTTATAATAGGTTGATCTTCGGAAGAAACAATATTTGACTTATGCCTGTAACATAACATAGTAAAAGTTCAATTAAATTGTTCATAAATAAATAAATAAATTAACAGTAATCAAACATACAATTTCAAAGCCTTACCATGTAAGTTGCATCCTTGAGTTTTCTTTTCCCTTGAAGCTTGTTAATAACATTGCAAACTGTGTGTCTGAATGAAATGTCACAAATCGCCAAAGTGGTGATGTTGTCAATTCTTGAAAACCCGTAACCACTTTACTAAAAGCTTGATAAGTATATGGTTCACTATCATATTCAATGTCTGGGAAATTGAAACCATGAGGAATATCTACAATAACTAGGGCATATTCCCTTTTAGGTATTAGTGATGCAATGTCTTCACAGTCACCTTGTATTATTTGATATTGGATATTGTCAAGCCCATTCCAAATGTAATGATTAAGAGTAGGATCAAGTTTAACATTCATAAAACGCTTCTTTTTCATATTTTCCAACTTAATTTTTTCAATAAAGCTTTTGAAAGTATCTGGTACTCCATTTCCATCCTTCTTCGACATCTTTAATGACATAAAAATATATATGTATAAGTAATAAAATAAAAATAGTTTAAACATGAATAAAATGAATGTATAAATCAACATACGTTATTGAATGCAATATAAAAATATTTAAGTGTTGTTGTAGAACTTGCTTCTGGGTAGTGGCACACAACATCATCCCAATTGCTTTCATTCAACATTTTAACCATATGTTCTTGTATTTTCATAAAAATCTTCTGACTGAATAAATAAAGTTAAAACTGTTAATATAGTGACATGTATAAAAAATTATACCAACAACGTTATGTTTAATTTAAAAGAAAATTATAATGAAATGAAAATAAGAAATAATTCAAGAAACTTACTTTTGAAATTCTGCACACATTTCTTCCATTAATAATTCACCCGACTTCACATGGGCTAGTACTGATTTGGCTAGTTTCTCATCCTTCACACCTTGCATTGTTCTCCAAGGTGTGATAGTCATATCCTATGGAAGTTGCTTCATTTCAGGACCTGTCTTACTGTTGGTACATATTATGGGTTTACTCTTTTTAACCTTCTGATTTTTTATGGAAATATTCTCCCACCAGTCAAAAATCTCATCAATCAAATCTCATATCTCCCCAGTTCTAAATGCCAATTGAAAAATGTTATCCATGCTTCTGAATATACTTGAATGCATTTTTCCATCTTTTGCTTTGATTTTTTCATCAATTTGATAACATGTTTCCATTAAACATTCCTTCTGAAATGTTAGAATAACTTGTGTCTTATCCCCACCACATTTTTCTATGAATTCATTATGAATAAATCTGACCCTTTGGATGAAAGTCATTTTCATTATGTACTCATTATCTGCATTATGATCTCATGCCAATAACTTTGATTCTATTTCTGTTAAACCAACGTAAATGATGCATTTCACTGTTTGAAAAATATAGTTATTGGTATATTCCTCAATCAACTGTCTTTTAGCCTCTACCGAATGGTTCCCTCCAATTACATAATATTTATATTCAAAACATTTTGTCTTTTCAAATGCCTGTTTGTTGGGAACCTGACGTGGATCGACAAGAACCACATAATCCACCACATGCGCATATAGATTGAACCTGAACACTGTTTTCAGATTATGTACATGTAGGTGATGGGCCTTTCTAATTTGATATTGCGATTTTCCTTCATCTGGCCTATAAAATTGGCTGACATTAAGCTCAAATGTTTGGCCACTAAGAATTAATTTATTCTTCCTCAACTCATATCGAATAGCATTTTGTTTTGTTTTAATAATGTCATCCTCTAACTCAACACCTAGTGTTATGATTTCTTTTCTTCCATTAGAGCTTTCAGTTTGTTCTTCACTGCTGCTTTACAGATTGACCAATATTTGATTTCCTATTCTTATTGGTTAACATATGAGTCCTTTTATAAACAAGCCCTTCATCATCAGGTAAAAGAGAGACATCTTTGGCCATTTTTCATTTTGGTGTGTGATTTGTTTTCTCCTTTTGCACAACAATTCTAATCTCCTCCTCACTAATTCTATCATAATTTTTAGTTTCATGTTCCACATCTTCAAAAGCAACATGTTTAGGTTTACTAGATTGACCCACCTTAGCGACTCTTGGTTGATCCCATCTTTGTACTATTGCAATGTCATGAGCTATTGCTCTTTTCTTCAATCTCCTTTCCTCTGCTTTGTCTGTGTGGAAAGTGTTGATCACATTCATAACATCTAACTCCATATAATAAATACCTTCAAGCATGTTTGAAAGACTCAGAACAAAATCCTATGAAACAAAATAAAACATGTCAATGATCAATAATTTATAAAAAATTGAATGATCCTTACAATAATGCATAGCGGAAATAAAAATAAGCATACTTACAATGTTATTTGCAATGTTGCTTGAGATTTCTTCAGAAAACTTTGTAGATATTTCATTTGTGTCATACTTGACCTTTGATAGACGATACCTAACCTTGTCACGTTTATTAGTCTTCCTTGCAAGAACATAAATATTTTTTGTATTCAGGACCATAAATATGTCTCGTACTCTGCCCATCACATCATATGGTTCATTTAAGTCAATCATACCACAAACCAGATAGATATGTATATCAGCCTCTGTTTCACTGTCTTCAAGATGCCATGAGAATTCAGTTTTATCTATTTCCTCGACGTTCTTCCAATCATAAATAAGCTTTAATGAACCTGGTGGGTCACTTGCTTGACTTTTATTAGTGTGTGCAACAATGTCCTTATTGCGTCCAGCAGTATCCATAGTGTGCCCAACTGCAACTTTAGATTTAGGAGTTGTATCCATAGTGCATCGAGCTACAACTTTAGATTTGGGAGTTGCTTCCTTAGGTGCAGAAACATTCAAAGAAATATTTTTTGATGTCATTTTCCTGATAAAAAGAAATATATATATTAGTTAATGAGAAAACAGTTAATTATTTTATTTTATTTTTAAATTTGTCAATATAAATTTAAATTTACCGAAAAATAATGTCTATAAAATAAATTAAAAAAACAAAATTTATTTGTAACTAAATAAATTGAAAATAGAAAGGTGAAGTATTTGGATAGCGAGAAAAACGCTCTGCTAGGGTTTACGCTCCACCCCTGGAACTGCGCCGACACACCCTGAATGCTCTGAGCCTTTCCACTGGCTCGCCCCTGCCGCTCTGCAGTGGACTTGAACTGGTTCACCTGCAATGGCAGGCCCGCTGGGGGGAGGCGAAATATCTTCCCCCTTTCCTCATGACAAACCAACCGCCGAGGAAGAAACAAAGAACACGGATTCGATCCAAAAGAATCCGGAAGCTGAGGTCAATAATCATTCTGAAGCACAAGACGCCGCAACTGACAAGGAAAAAGAGGTACATAAAGAAGAATCCGGGAAACATGAAACGCCCCAAGTGACGTCGACCACCTGCAAGCCAATAGCAGCCGAAAGGCCCAAAATTGAGCTACCTAGCCACAGGATCAATGGACGGATCTAGTACATGAAGGATCATGCCCTGATAGGTAAATTTGTCGGTTTTTGGCCCACGGAAAAAGCCCTGCATGGGTGGATAGCGGCCAAGTGGAAACCAAAAGGGCATGTCACCCTTCAACTTGGCCCCAAGGGCTTTTTCACTGCTATTTTCATCTGCATTGAAGATCGTAACAGGGTCTTGGATGAAGGACCATATTTTTTTAACTCAGCTGGCCTCTACCTAAGAGACTGGGTTGAAAGATTCAACCTGGATAAGGAGGATTTCAGCTGGGCTCCAGTCTGGATAAGGATGTACTCGCTTCCTTTGGAATATCGAGATGAGGATTCACTAAAAGACATTGCTCAGGGATTAGGGGAGTTCATCAAAATAGCGGAGGAAATGAAGTTGCGTCGATACACCTCCTACGCTCGCATTTGTGTCTACATGCGACTGGACAAAGCCCTACCAGATTCGGTAAGCCTCTACCGTGACGATTTTGAATGGATCCAACCTCTTGATTTTGAGCATGTTCCCTTCCGTTGCCGTAAATGCCACGTCCATGGGCACCTCTTTAGGGATTTCCCTCTCAATGCTAAGCCTCAAGCATCTGATCACCTCGATGAGTCTGTCCCTGAGGGGTTTACAAAAGTCACCAACCGAAGAAGATCTCACAAGAAACCCCCCAATGGGAAAAAACCCATTTCACCAACCTCCTCCACCCCATCTACCAGTAATATTTTTTATGCTCTTGCCGCCGTAACCGATAACCCTCCCCAAGCTGAGCAGTTTAAATCCCTTGTGAACAAGGCTTCCTCGCCACCCCCTCCATCCAACCCTAACCCAACCCATGAGTCCATGGGGGCTCAGGAGATCTCAACTGAAGAGCCTTTAAAAGATCCAAACTGGAAACCGAATGGTATGGATGTGGACTGCATTCCCACACAGCTCTCTGGAGAGAGCAGTCAAGCACAACGCATGGAGGAAGAACCAGAAATCATTGATCTGACTGGGCTAGACATTTTTGAACTAGAACAGGCCTGCAGGAAAAAGGAATTTGACAAGATTCCATAGCATCAGTTAGACCAGCTGGAGGTGATCATTTCCAGAGCTTTCAGACAAAGAGAACTGGGCATACAACCTGGCAGCAGATGGGATGGCAATCAACCTCAAAAGGACTCCAAGAAAAGAGGCAGGAAAACTGATCTGGAACGAACAATTACAGTGGGCAAAATCCTAGTTGAATCAGGAAGATATGCAAAGTTGACAAAGTACTACAAGCCTCTACCCCACAGTGACTCATGAAGCTCACGTCATGGAATGTAAGAGGACTAAACAGTCCGGGGAAACTCAGAATGATAAAAAACATGATAAAGTTGGAGTAGCCTCATATTTTCTTCATTCAGGAAACCAAATGTAATAGCAGCACTCTTGGCAACATCCTCTCTCGAGCTTGGCCTGGTTGCCAATCGATGGCAGTGGATGCTTCGGGAGCCTCTGGAGGACTGGCCATTGCCTGGAACACCCAAGCCGTCACGCTTTCTGATTTTCATGCCTCCCACCACCTCATCCAAGCTACTTTTCATATCATAAGTACCAATATTCATGGACATCTTTCTAATGTTTATTTCCCACACGAAGCAGGTAGTAAAATGGCTCTACTGGATACAATGGGAGAGCTCAATAACGCTAGAATCCATCCTCTTTGGATCCTAGGCGGTGACTTCAATATGATAACAAAACTGGGGGGGAAATGGGCAGAAGAGCCAAACTTGAGCCAGAAAGCAACCACTTCATAGACTTCATACAGGATAACTTGCTGATAGATCTGCAGTACAGTAACGGTATTTATACCTGGAGTAATCGAAGAACAGGCTGCCAACACATAGCTTCCAAGCTAGACAGATTTCTAATCTCAGATAATGCAATCCATTTGGGTGGTGATATCTCAACCTCTATCCTCCCACTCAATGGATCTGACCATTGGCCCATCTCCCTACAATGGCAAAGACTGGGGAATTCTACGAGACGCCCTTTTCGCTTTGAGGCTTTCTGGTTGAACCACCCCGCCTTCAAGGACCTCATCAGCTCTTGGTGGAAGAATCTTGTGCCGCCGGAAGGGTAAAAAATGTACCAATTCCAGCATAATCTTAAAAGCCTCAAATCCCACATCAAACACTGGAATCACACTACCTTCGGCAAAATTTTCCAGGCACAGCAGGACCTAAACAAGGAAATGCATGCTCTCCAGCAACAAATCATTTCTGAAGGCTATACGGAATAATTAATGGAGAAGGAGAAGCAGCTCCAAACTCAACTGGAGGAAAGATCAAAGCAGGAGGAAATCCTTTGGCAGCAGAAATCTAGAATTCGATGGCTGAAGGAGGGTGAAAGAAATTCCAAATTCTTTCACAGAACCACCATTCAAAGATGTATGCACAACACAATAACCTCAATCAAGAATCAAGTGGGGGAAAGGGTGGAAGACCATGCAGAGATCGAGAAGGTGTTTATTGATCACTTTCAGGCTGTACACAAAGAACCTCCTCTGGACAGAGGGTCGGCCATCGACAAAATAATTCAAAACATTCCCAAGATTATCACTGACGAGCATAACCAGAACCTGCTACGCCCAGTCTCTCGGCAGGAAGTGGATCTAGCCATGAAGCAGCTCAAAGAAGGGAAGGCTCCCGGCCCTGATGACTTCACGACCACCTTCTTTCACCACTTTTGGGACCTCATCAGTGAGGAAGTGTGGCTGGTGGTGGAAGAATCGCGTTCAATGCACTGGCTTCTCCCTGCGCTAAATGAAACTTTCATGGCCCTAATTCCTAAAGAAGAAGACGCCTGCACACCCGACAAATTCCGCCCAATTTCCTTATGCAACGTCATCTACAAAGTCATTTCTAAGGTCATTGTCAACAGATTAAAACCGATTCTGCCTCTTCTAGTCTCACCTGAGCAATCCGACTATGTTGAAGGTCGACAAATTCTGGACGGCATAATCCTTACTCATGAGATCATTCACTCTCTCAAGCACACCAACCAGGCAGGTATGATCCTCAAAATTGATCTTTCCAAAGCGTTTGATACTTTAAGTTGGACCTACATTCAAAAAGTGTTATCTGCTTTTGGTTTCTCTCCAACCTGGGTTCGATGGGTCTATAGTCTTATCTCCTCCTCTTTTTTCTCGGTCCTTATAAATGGGATTCCCTCTAGGCCTTTCAGCCCCACAAGAGGTATCAGACAGGGGGATCCCCTTTCCCCTTTCCTGTTTGTTTTGATGGCGGAGGGTTTGGGGCGCCATCTCTCATCGGCCCTCAGAACCCAACAAATCCAAGGTATCTCTGTTCACAATTCGCCAGCCATCACACACCAACAGTTTGTAGATGACAATATGATGTTCGGGTACCCTTCCGTTCAAGAAGCCTCCAAGATAAAATCCCTGTTGAATTATTTTTCTTCCGCCTCTGGAGCCTGCATAAATAAAGCCAAATCCCAAATCTTTTATTTCCATACTCCTCCTTTAACTCAGTCAGCCATTGCCCATATCCCCGGCTTCTCTATTGCCTCTCTTCCCTCCAGCGACCTGGGTGCCCCTCTTATAGTTTCTTCCCTCAAGCATGCTTCCTGGCGCAAGCTCTTGGAAAAACTGGAAGCTCGTCTAACTTCTTGGACTCTCAGAACTTCAAATATAGCTAGTAGATTGGTTCTCATTAAGGCAGTGCTTCAGGCTATGCCCCTTTACCTTTTCTCTATCCTAGCGGCACCCATATGGGTTCTCAAAAAAATAAAAGCCCTGCAACGGAATTTCCTTTGGGGATCCAGAGGCACCAACCGCAAATGGGCGCTGGTTCAATGGTCAAAAGTCTGCAAACCCAAGGATCAGGGAGGAATAGGACTACGGGATCCTATCCACAGCAATGCCATTATGAATGCAAAAATTTGGTGGAACTGGCTCACTGCCCCCAACAAGCCCTGGGCTATTCTTTGGAAGGCCAAATATGCCAATCACAGACCTCAGGAAGAACTTATCAGACTCACTCCAGGAGAGAAAGGTTCCATAATTTGGAACGCGGCAAAACAACATTACTTACTTATACAACAGCACAGTTTTTGGGAGGTTAGAAATGGAAGATCGGCCAGATTCTGGACAGACTCTTGGGAACAACTCCCAAAACTCACCAGCACCTATCATCCATCTACTGAACCAGATTGGGATATGAAGCAGTTAGAAACTGTCCAGCAACAATGGGAGGATACCGATGAGCAAGGTTACCGGCAATGGAAACAGGTAGCAAGGATAATAAGGAACACAGATGAGCAAGCCAGAGATGCTATTACAGCTGAACTAAAAGCTCGATGCATCAGAATTTCGTATGACAGGGATATAATCAGATGGGGTCACACTCCGAAAGGTACTTTTTCCACTCAGGAAGCCTACAAGATCATTAGCTCTGACCCCATGCCCAAGGATCCTCTTTGGAACAAAATATGGAGTATAGGGGTCTGGCCTAAAGTTGCTTTATTCCTTTGGCTCTTAAGACACCAACGAATTCTCACATGGGATAATCTACGGAAAAGAAGCTTCCACGGCCCCTCAATATGCCCCAACTGCTGTGAGAATGAGGAAACACAGCATCATCTCCTTCTCTCCTACTCCTTGGCCACTCAATTATGGGAAAAAGTCAGCTTTCGATGCCAAAAGAATTGCAGACTCGATACTGATATAAGAAGTCTCATCCGCAACTGGCATCAAAATCCTTTCAAGAGTGAAATTCTCAATCAATTATGGAGAATAATCCCGGGCCTTCTCCTATGGATCACCTGGAAAGAGAGAAACAAACGCATTTTCAAGGATCAAAGGACTTCAATAGATATAATCTGGAGAAATTTATGTCTCAATCTCACTGAAGCCCTAGCTCTGCAGGTCTGGAACACTGAGGACTACCCCACTCTGGCTAAAGAAAAATCCATCTGGGAGAACTAGGGTCTTCAGCTTCAACCTGGAAAGCAGATGCACACAGGCCCCAAAAACTACAACTCCACCAACTCTTGGACTCCTCCTCCTAAGAACACCTACAAGCTCAACTTCGATGGTGCATCAAAAGGGAATCTAGGCAGGGCTGGCTTCGGAGGCATCATAAGGAACCACACAGGCATACCCATCATTGCTTACCTGGGCAGTATTGGATGGGATACGAATAACTCGGCGGAGCTGGAAGGTTTATGGCAAGGGCTTCTCCTCTCCCAACAGAAAGGGCTGCATCCTCTTGAGATTGAGGGAGACTCCCAAATCCTCATCAATATGGCCACCCAACTCCTTAATGGGGCTTAGGCGCAAAAAATAGCCAGAATTTGGCGCCTTGAGGCTCGTTTGGAAGAAATTGAGAGATGGCTTCACGACAACCGGGCTCTCCTCTTCAAGCACACTAGAAGGGAAGGCAACAAAGTTGCGGATCTTCTTGCTAACCTAGGTGTAGATTGCGAGCGCAATCTCATAACAAGGACGCTCGACATAATCCAGAACAATGATCAAAGACGGAAATGCCAAAATCTGGTTCAAGAAGAGGCGGATCTCCCGGATGCGGGTGCTAGAGCGGTTAATGCAGGTGATGGGACGGAGGTTATGCCGGATGAGAGGCCACCTGCCTTCCCGCAAGAGGAACGTCCATCCCACCTTATACATGTTAATGCTGGTCTTAATGGCAATTAATCTGGGCGCTCATCACAATCTGGGTGCAGATCCTCGAGGCATTCTCGACTGATGTGTTATGGATTCACATCCGGCTCAATTAAATGGCTATTCATTACCAACAATCTCCCGCTGCAGCGATGAGTTGTTAAAAGCCATGGCCCCGTCTCCCCCTGCGCCGGTGAATTGGAGATGCCATCCTACTGCTGGTAATGCAAACGAGCGCACCGCCACTGGCAAGCGCAGCAGCATCAATTGTTGTTTGGAGTTTGGGGATAGCCTTCACATCTCGCTCTCTGGTTCCTGTTTGTCTGCCAATGTCTTTCTGAATTCTCATCCGACGCAGCCCCCAGTCAACACTTCGGCTCCCTGGAGTTTTAGCTCCATTTCCACTACAAGCATGCCCCGCCTAAGGCAACGAATGCGTTGTAGGTGCGGGTCCACCAGAGGCACTGTGAGGCATTCGCCATCCTCCTCTAGCTCGCCGACTGCGACTTCCTCCCCCTAAGAAAGCCTTCCCCGTCTTCTCCATGGCCGTTTTCTTCGCTCGGGACGCAAGTTGGATTCTCCTTCATCCTCTGCGCTCCCTGATCAATCCCATACTACTCTTTTCTCGTTTGACTGTTCCCTCAATCGTCCGAGAGTCTCTCTTGCACTCTCTGTCATGTTTCTCGAGGAGCCCCAGGATACGAAGGCTGAGAATCCTTCGGATGGGCAGGGTCTTAACTGCAACACTAAACAGGACGAAGCGATTCAGGGTTCGGAGGGTCAGCCAAGCGGTACCAAGGATGTTTTGCAGGGCGCCATAGGACACGGTCTGGCGGAACTTGTGGTCACTCCACCCTCCGGGACTTTGGTGCACTCTGTCGACGATATGTCCAATGATCGTGGGGAACCGGACGACTACGGGTGCAGGATCGAGCAGGAGGCTCCTGATGAGTAAATCTGCTCTCTTTTATGGTTTTCTTTCTAAGCTATTGCCCTCTCCAGTGGGCTTGTTTTTTGATTTTTCTGATATCTCCTGTCATGTTCGAATTTCTGTTAGTAACAGTCATCAGTACTCTTAGTATTTCGATCCCCTGCGTGGGATTTTTTATGGTGGTCGCTACAGGCTGGTTTCCCTCTTGCAGGGCAGCCTTAAACTTTGTTTTGTCTGTCTAAAATGCCTCCACACTGGGCAATGTTAAGGCTTCGGCCCGCTGTACACTACTTTTACTGTTAATAGACTACTTTTACTTAAGAAAAAAAATAAAAATAAACCAATAAATTTAACTATAGAAATTATTCATTTAAAAAAAATTTAAAAATCATATTTAAATATATGTATATATCTATATAATAATTTTAGAACACATTTTATAAAAAAATAAAAATTTGTTTTAAATTGTATAAAACAATTTAAAAAAAATAAAAATTAATTTGAAAGTTGAGTTTTTATTTAATATTTAAAAAAAAAAAAAAAAAACACAAAAAAGACATTTACTATTTAACCAATGTTAAAATTAATATTTGTTTTTTTTTTTTAAATAAAGAATTTATTATTAATATTTGTTTTTTTAAGCTAGAGAATTTTTTATTTTTTTTTAAATGCTTATTTTTTGTTTTAATTTAAATTATATTATTTTATTAAATATACATTTAAACAATTGTATTTTAAAATTTTAAATATAATGAATATAATTAAAACATATATTTTAAAATTAAAATTAAAATTTATAATGTTTTATTGTATTTTAAAATTTTATTTCATAATTTTAAAATTTTATTTTAAAATATTGAAATATACACTATTTATTAAAATTAAAAAAATTTAAATATAAAATAAATTTTAAATTTTTAAATATTATATTGTTTATAATTATAACTATAAATAAATTTTAAAATTAAAACTTTATATTATAACAATCTTAAAATTATATATTAAAAAAAAAATTGAAACTTTAATATAAAACAATATATATATTTCAAAACAAAGCATTAATATTTTATATTTAAAACAAAATAAATAAAAAAATTTATAAATTTGATTTTTTATATTATAAAAAATAAAAATAAAACAATAAAATAAAAATATTGTTTTAGTGCCCGTCTAGGGCCGGATGCCGTGATGTTGTAATGATTGCCAACACGCCTAGGTATTCTAGCTGATTTGGCAGGAAATAATTTTTATAAATACAAACATATATATATATATATATATATATATATATATATATATATATACTATTAATAACATATATATATATATACATATATATATATATATAATTTTTTTTTTAAATTAAAACAATTATAATTTAAAATACAAAAACGCAATAAAAAAATTAAAAATATGTTTTAAATATAAACAAACAGATAAGAAGATTTTTATTTTTATTTTTTATTTTCTTAAAACTAAAACAATTATAATTATAAAAAAATAAAAATAAAAAAATATATATAAATTAAAAAAATAATAATAATAATAATAATTTATATAAACAAACAAATATATGAAAATGTTAATTTTTATTTTTATTTTTTTAAAACTAAAACAATTATAATAAAAAAATGTATTTTTTTGTTTAATATAAAATATAATACTATAGAATTAAAAATTTCATATATATATATATATATATATATTTCAAATATAAATAAAAATATATATAAATTACAATTAAAAATCAGATTTAAAATTTTAAAAAAATAAAAATGAAATATAAAATAAATTTAAAAAATAATAATAATAATTAAATAAATAATGGAACCACCAATATATCTATTAAAAAAATGTTTAATATAAACTAAAACTATCTATTCTCCTTTCAATAAAAAATGAATAAAATATCTAATCATATTTCTAAAAATAAATTTTCATGTTTTAAAATTCTAAATTTTTGTCCTAAAAACTCTAAAAATAAAAATAAAAAAATCTAAAATTTTGTCATAAAACCCTAACAAATTATTATTATTATTTTCACTTCACTAAAAAAAATATAAAAAAATTATGGTTTTCGAACCTAAAAACCTTTAAAAAAATAGTTTTTGAACACAAAAACCATACAAAAAACATATTTTCTCCAAAATCGTCTTTAAATGGACAAAATAGAAGGAAAACTAACTTTTGGAATGCAAAAAACTCCTGTCACCAATGCGAACACAACGCCTCCACAAAATTACCAATACGAACACAATGCCTCAAATGCGAATGCAATGCCTCCACGAAGTTACCAATGCCAACACAACACTTCCAGAAAATTGCTCCAACAAAAACCAGAAAACTTGATGTGATGTGATGGATAGAAACAATGATTTTTATTATATAACGAATTTTGTGTGATTGGTTTACCGTTTAACGAATGTGGAATAAAAATTTAAAATTTAAAATATTTACATGTAGTTAATTATAGTTAATAGAACACAACGCCTCTACAAAATTACCAATACGAACACAACACCTCCAATGCGAATGCAATGCCTCCACGAAGTTACCAATGCCAACGCAACACCTCCAGAAAATTGCTCCAACAAAAACCAGAAAACTTGATGTGATGTGATGTGATGAATAGAAACAATGCTTTTTATTATATAACGAATTTTGTGTGATTGGTTTACTGTTTAACGAATGTGGAATAAAAAATTAAAATTTAAAATATTTACATGTAGTTGTCATAGTTAATATTTTATTTAATATTTACATGTACTCAATGTTAAATCACTCAAATATAATCTGGGATTAAAATTTAAAATTTAAAATTTAAAATATTTACATGTAGTTAATTGTAGTTAATATTATAGTTAAGATAGTTATATTTCCATGTAATTATCATAGTTAATATTTACATGTACTCAATGTTAAATCATTCAAAAATAAATTTAAAATTTAAAATATTTACATGTACTTAAATATAGTTAAAATAGTTAATGTTTGCATGTAGTTATTATTGTTAATATTTACTGATGCAGGAGCATTCAGGCCTAGTCAGCAATGTGATAGCATGGTCACATGTTGTGACTAACAAGGGGTTGGAAGAAAATAATTTAATTAATTTTATTTGTTTAAATATATGAGAGTGTTTATTTATTGTTAAATATGAGGATAGGGTGTAGGTGGCTGAGTGATCCTCCTTGTATGGAGATTAGGCCAAATAGTTGGATTTATTTGGCTAGAATAGAGTATGAGAGATTTTAAAAGCTTTATTTAGTGTTAGTTTAGAAAAGAGTGGGATTGAAGAGATTTTTTAGGAGAGGTTGAGAGATTTCTGGTTCAGAATCAGAATTGGTTCATGAAACCATTTATTTGTATAAATTGTGTCTTCTTGTATAATTCAGAGAGAGAGAGAGGGCGAAGAAGATTAGAATAGGTTTTTGTGTAGAAGTGAGAGGAGTTAGTGTGTGGCTTGGTGTGGAGCGAAAGCTCAGAAGGATAGTGGCGTAGACTGTGTTTTTGGTTTGACAGAAGTCATTTTATTTGTGTAAATTTTGATCTAAAGCGAGACTCTGTTCTTCTGTTTGTTATGAATAAAATATATATTGTGTGTCTCTTTGTATAATGTGCGTGGAGCTTGAATATTGGGTTCTTGTGAAAGGGTTTGAATTGATGATGACCTGTGTGTGTTTTTCTGTTTTAATTGTAAGAATTCCCAAATGAACGCAAACCTGCCTTAGTTGCGACCACGAGCAGGCAAAACCTGTTACACAGAGAATCGGAGTAAAGAAATACTGCGTGGAACCTTTAAACAGTTTGAGATGATATATGTATTGAATTGGGAATTTGTCAGATCCGGTTAATTCATCACATCGGAATAAAAAGAAAGAGGTGTTCCATATAATTCATATGGCATTAGAAATCGGATGCGAAGTGTTATAAGACTGGGTTTAAAATGAGATCGGGTCCGGAGAGTTGTATTGGCATTGTGGAATTAAGCGATTAGCGATTCCGATTGAATCGCATCGGCATTATGGAGAATGCCGACGGTTATGTGACATCCAATCCCTGCGATTTGCGATTGCCGATTGGCATCACATCGGGACTATGTTGAATGTTAAATCTTGTGGTACATTGTAAATCGCCGATTTGAGAATTGTTTTAAGCCGTTCACAGATTTCTGTTTATAAAGGATTTGAAGTATGGAAGTGTTGATCAAACTTGGAGGGCGCATTATGAATTCCGGACGTGGAGCATCATAAACTGTTTTGAAGCGGAATCGGGTCCGGTGGACATTGCAATAGTTAAAGGGAAGTGACATTGGGATGTGCCGATCTCCGATTTCCGATTGAATCGAATCGGAGCTGTGAGCAATCAGCGGATTTGGCTTTTGAAATTTTGCGATCTCTGATGCCGATTGTATCGGATCGGACAATTTTTAAATGACATATATGATAGCCCAGTGTTGGTTGCGATAGCGAATTGGAATTCATCTATTTGGGGATTGTTCCAATCCATCGGATCATTCAGATCTGAAGTTGCAGTGTTTTATGTCTGAAATTGTTATAAAGAGCGCTGTTTTAAATGGTTTGAAAAAGGTTGTATCGCAAGTTAATTCCAGTTCTGTTTTTATAATAGAGTACGTCAAATCCAAGAAAATATAAGATATTTGATTGAATGAAAGGTTCGAATCTCATTTATATTGGGATGTATGAAGAAAATCGTGCAGCAATATGAATTTCCAGATTGAGGTTTAAAGCATAGACGCATTTTTATGCCAATTGAGATTTTGGGTATTGCAGGGCTAACCCTACATCATTTACATGTAGTAAATCTTTAATCATTCAAATAAGAAAATTATTTTAGTTTGGAAGGCATGCATGAAAGGAATCTTTTGTGGATATTTTGAATAGAAAGTAGGTGAAATATTCCAAGACCAACAGTTTATTAAGAAATTTTGAAATATATTTTAGACGAACATAATGTAGGTTTAAATTTTAAAATTTAAAAAATTTACATGTAGTTAATTATAGTTAAAATAGTTAATATTTATATTTAGTTATTATAGTAATATTATAGTTAATATTTACATGTAGTCAATGTTAAATCATTAAAATAAGAACATTATTTTAGTTTGGAAGGCATGCATGATAGGAATATTTTGTGGATATTTTGAATAGAAATATCGGTAAAATATTTCAACACAAACAGTTTATTAAAATGTTTTTAAATACATTTTTGATGAATATTTTGTACGAAATATTTGAAACGAAAATTTTGGAGGGAAATTTTTTCGCAAAAATTTTTGGGGGGGGAATTTGGAGAGAAATTTTCAGTCTTTAAGCTATATATTGTAATTGGGAGAGGCATTTGTAACATTCAACGTATTCTTGTTGAAAGCCATGGGTTCTTCTGATAGCGAAGTTTTTCTTTCTACAACATCAACATCTTCGTCACACAACAACTCTATTCAGATTGATGAATATAACAGGAGTTCGTTCACCATGAATAGAGAGTCAAAAAATCGACTTGGTCGTAATCCTAAGGATGATGAGAACATAATTGATGAGGCGCAGCAAAAAAAAATTTCTTTAAATTGAGAGTCAGTTATTCCACTTACTCTTAATCCTAAGGATTATGAAAGCAACAATGATGAAGGGCATGATGAAGAATTTCCAGAGTCAAAATTTTCACTTCGTCTTAATCATAAGGATTATGAGGGCACCACTAATGAAGGGGAAGATGAAGAATATCCACTTCGTCCTAATCCTAAGGATTATGCGAGCACCATAGATGAAGAGGGGAATGAAAAATTTGCAGAGTCAAAATATCCACTTTGTCTTAATCCTAAGGATAATTATGCCAGCACCACTGATGAAGAGGGGAATGAAGAATTTACAAAGTCAAAAAATTCCACTTCGTCCTAATCTTAAGGATTATGCCAGCACCACTGATGAAGAGGGGAATGAAGAATTTGCAGCGTCAAAATATCCACTCTGTCCTAATCCTAAGGAGTATGCCAACACCACTGATGAAGAGGGGGATGAAAAAATTCCAGATTCAAAATATCCACTTCGTCCTAATCGTAAGGAGTATGCCAGCACCATTGATGAAAAGGGGAATGATTAAATTCCAGAGTCAAAACATCCACTTCGTCCTAATCCTAAGGATTATGCCAGCACCACTGATGAAGAGGGACATGAAAAATTTGTAGCGTCAAAATATCCACTTCGTCCTAATCCTAAGGAATATGCCAGCACGACTAATGAAGAGGGGGATGAATTTCTAGAGTCAAAATTTTCACTTCATCCTAATCGTAATGATTATAAGAGCACCACTGATGAAGGGGGAGGTGAAGAATTTCCAATAAATATAGATTCAAGGCATCCACTTATTCCTAATCCTAAGGATTATGAGAGCACCAGTGAGAAAGGGGAGGGGCGAGATGAAGAAATTCTAGTGAATACAGATTCAAAGCTTCCACTTAGGCCTAATCCCAAGGATTATGAGAGCACCACTAAAGAAGGGGAGGATGAAAAGTTTCTTGCAAATGATAATTTTAGAGGCACATATCTGAATAATGCATTTTCTCTAAGTGATCGTTTCAAAGACTCTCATGGTGATGAAGAATTGAATCCTCCCAGGGAAGAATTTCAAAGCATGGATCAAGATGGTGAATAATTTCGTCTAAGTCAAGGTTAAAAAAGCGTAGATGATTCTTGTGAAATGTTTTGTTCAAGTGATGATGGTAATGAAAATTTTCTAGGCAATGATGTTGATGAATTTCTTAACTGTGTCGAGAATGATGATGATGAATTTCTTAACTGTGTTGAGAATGATGATAGTGGGGATCATACTCCTCCTAATGGTGATGAAATTGCTTCTACAAAGGATGATGGAATGATGAAGTCGTTGCAAGCAAATATTGTAACTAGGAGTATGAGTAGACCTTTTCATATCAGTCCAAAACATTCCAATTATACAAGGGTGAGGACAAAATATCTCACAAAAGGAAGTTTTGTCGTTCATTTGATTTCAAGTGACTGTTGTTGAAGGGATTGATTGAAACATATGGATTTCAACTTTGTTTTGGAGAAAAGGAAAAGATATATGTCAATGAATGAAAGCATGCAAAATTCATTTTAGTGGGTTGCATGCAATCTACACTAGCAGGTTATGATTATCATATTGGGAATGTATTGCTCTGCTGAAAGGCTTTCAAAATGTTGCATTCAATTGGTAATTGTCGTTTGTGAAGAATCCAAGAAAAGCTGGAAAAGGATCCCACATATTATTTAGAAGTACGTTATAAACGGGAGGTTGAGCCGTTTGCAAATACTGCTAAGACATGGATGAAAGACTTCTGTTCAAAGCATGGAGAATGTATGCCAAATAAAAACACAATACATATTCTAGATAATTTCTCGAGATGAGAAATATTCATCTTATAATATATTATGCAGAAGTTGTTGAAGGAGTTGGTAATTTTATTACATATTCTTATTTTACAAGGTTCTGGAAAAATGAATTCAACAATGTTCGTATTCCTAAGAAGACAAGGATGGGGGTTTGCAACACATGTGCTTCTCTTAAAGCGGAAAGAGATAAATGTTAAGGGGCAGAAAGAGGTACGCGTTCAAAAAATTGTTTTTTAAAATTGGATAGTTATCAAATATGAAAATATATTTATTCATGTGTTTTTTATTTTATGTACAAATTCCGTTGTCAAAGAACTTCAAGAGCATCGCAATCAGCAAACAAGTGAAAGGAAAAAGTTGTATAAACATCGAAAGAAGTGTTATGATCATCCAAATAAATATCTGGGTTTGATAATTGATGGTATGGACCAAAAGAAAACACTTCTTCCACATTTTGTCCGCATGCCAAAAAAATTATAGGAGGAAAATTTCATTCAGTTCCAGTTGATTGTTTGTATGGTATTTAATGAGAATATGTTTCCAAGAGTTTTCTTCACAACTCCAAATATTCACAATGATGAAAATCTGACCATAACTATAATCCATGATGTGGTTACTCATTAGTCTAGTATTCTTCCTGAAGTTTTGTATTTACAATTAGACAACACAAGTCGTGAAAACAAAAATCAAGTTATTTTTGGGTATCTAAACATGCTCGTTGAATTGGATATTTTTAAAAAGATAAAGGTTGGTTTCCTTCTTGTTTGGCATACTCATGATCATATTGATCAAATTTTCAGTCGTTTTTCAGTAACATTGAGGAGGAAAGGTGTTGGGAACCTGCCATCATTAATTGAATGTATTATGAAATCGTACATTCCAGAGCCTATTTTTCATGTGTTGGAAGAAACTATTGACATGCAAAGCTTTATTTTGGGATCGCATGGTGAGGAGAAATGCATTGAACAACTTAATGACATTAGCTTCTAGCATCAATTTAATATCAAAAAAATTAATGAGATAACACTTATATGGGGCAAGAAGTATTCAACTGTTGCAGAATAGAGACCATCATCAGGTTTAGCATTTTTAAGTTCATTCCAGAGCGTGCAATATTTTCATCAAAGATATTGTTATTACAATCAGTTGTTGAACTCCATAATGCACGAAGGCATAAGAGAGACATAAATGATTCTAAATGTCTGGAGGAAATTAAAAGATGTATTAGAGATGCATATGAGTACTTCGATGTTGTTGATTCAGTTTTGTGGGAGTATTTTTTAAGTAATCAAAGTGATATGATTTCAATATCAATAAATGTGGATACGTTTTTGAAGACTCCTCTTTTTTTGCCACAAAATATGCCAAATGAACATCAGGAAACACACATTGTTAAACAACAACAGTCTCGAGCTATTATTAATTCTCCACAGGTAGAGGAAAGAGAAATCTATATTGGTTCTAGAAGATCACATGCACAATGTGAAGCCATGGAAGACGTTTACAAGGGTTTTGTGCAGGATGTTAAGGAGGGTGCATGATAGCAGTGTTAGCAGATGAAGATCCACTTGGCTGTCCATTCTGGATTGCGAAGGTTATAAAGGTCATTAATGAAAATGAATATATTACAGTTGTTGATGTACATTGGTGTGCCACAAGTACCCACCCTTTCAATGGTGTGTACAAGCCAGAGATGGTAGTTGAAAAAAAATTGGCAGAAAGAGAAAAAGAAAGGGCACAAATATAAATCGGCGCCGCACAGATGTCTTAAAATTGGAGGATGTTCACATACTTGTGTATTACTTCAATTTGACAAAGAGAGGAACTCTTCGGTTGAAGACCATAAATATTTTGAAGAAATTACTACCATAACAATTACTATTGAGATGGGACCCTGCAGAAAGTAGTTGTAGATCTACAAGACATTTGGACTCTGAAATGGTGGGCATGCATGTTGACTCAGATGGAGCACTAGTTGATGAAAGAGAAGAATATGGATCATCTTCATCTGCATCGAGTCATTCATCTGAAGATGTAGGTTCTGATGGTCTACCAGAACCTATGGTTGATTTTGAATAATTGTCTAAGATACTTTTATGTAAATGATGTTTGCATGGTAACTTGAAATCAAAATTTTGACTTCCATTTGATTTTTCATGAAGTTATGAGGCATTTATATGTTTGTTGGATTATATGTTTCAATTATGAAGAATTCATCTCTTTAGAATATCCACAACGCAACAATGAATTACAAAAATAATTTATGTTATATTCAACATACCAATGTTGATATTTTGATTAAAAGTAAAATAGAAAATAATGTTGAATTTTTAGATTATGCAGTGATATTACCATGATATTAAGTATTGTGACCATTTGGTATAAGATAGTTTTAAAATTTTAAAAAATTATATGCCTCATTGAGAGGGGACACTTTGTTTTGATGCTTGATTTTTAGGTTTTGGTTGCAATTAGATTTAAATTTGTCTTATGCTAAGATTTGAAAAGAGATATATTTTTCTCCTTTAAAATTAAAATTACTGTTGGAATAATAAATTTTTCATTTACTTATTCATTTTTAAAAATTGTTTAAGTCATATAATTTTTCCATAATTTCATGGTTCAAGTATCTTGAAAACTTAAGATTTAAAAACTTGAGATTTATAGCCTGTCATTAAGGTTTTTATGTGCTATGAAATTTTCTCTTTAATGTTATGGTTGAAAATAATTACAATTTTAGGGTTGTTTAGAGTCAATATATTTTATATTTAACAACATGGATAAAAATTGTTCGAAATGATAAGCCCTTCAGACATGATTTTGTTTATATTTAACATCATCTATCAAAAAATTTATAATTTTACGATTTTTCAATGTCTTAATATGTTGTCTTTAATTCCATTGTTACAATGTGTCAAAAGTGTGACACAATGTTTTTTTGTTATTCCAGTATCAACTCGTTTTGTTTTGAGGGTGTTTTTTCAATTCTTTTTTCAAGAAACAATTTCGTTTTTAGCATAATTTTATAAAATGTTGAAATTTGACCATGAGAAAAAACCAAATGCGTTCTGGAATACACACTTTTTGTTTTTGGGGTGTTTTTTCATGTTTTTAGAGTCTTTTTGGGCTAAAGTTCTTGTTTCATCAGTAACAATGTTTATTGTGGCGGATTTCCAAATAGTGAATAATGCAACAACTTGATCGACAAACTCACTGATATTATCGATTGTAAGCTTCTTAGGACGACCCATAAGGACAATATGCCATTTAGCATCAACCTTGGAGTTTAGTTCCCTCAGTTGTAAAAAATGATTTTGTGCGAGGGGGCGAAGATCGCACAATATATATTTAATGGCATGTGACTCTTCTTCTAGTTTGTGGATTTGCTTCTCCAACGCTTCAACCTAACTGAGGAGATTTTGTTGTTGCTAGAGATCATTAATAGTAAGTGCTTGGTAAAACAACTACTGAATTTTATGTCACAATTGATACAAAGGTTGGTTCTTTTTAGCAAGGAGACCAGTCCAATCTTGCATTTGTCGAAATATTTCCTAAGAATCGCTCATGGTCTGCTCAATATTCCCACAGAATGAAGTTCCCTGGGTAATCTCTTGTGTAATATGCTAGGTGAAATGATCAATTGGATTTGAGAGTGCTCTATGCAACTCAACAAAATTGCTATGAAACTCTCTATTGGTTGCAACTAGCTCTTTACAAGCAACTTCAACGAAGTCACAAGACTCAACCGGTTGACACAGAGAAGTCCTTTGGAGCATTAGGAAAAAATTCGAAAATGGTTGGCCACATCTATTGGTACTTAGAACTAATATCTTCAACTTGTTTCCCTAATTTTTTCCTTTTTTCCTCGTAACTGGTCTTGTTCCTCGATCAAAACAATGACTTGTTGTTGTTGTTCATAAGTAGAGACTAGTGCATTATGGCTATATTACAATTGAAAGGCATCAATTATGATAATCTGAAATAGTTGGGATGAAGACAAGTTCTAAAGATCATATGTAGAAAAAGTATCAGGTAAAGGGAACTGGGACTGCAAGCACTAGCCTCTAGCGACAAATTTTTTGAAGTATCCCTGAGGCGAAGTTTTTGGCTTTTGGCTCTAGTCCTTCTTGAATTCATCCTAAATCTTGGAAACAACATTTGAGGGAAAAAGTAGAACAACATCCTCGGATTGTGCAACTAAATGTAAAACTTCTTGGAATTTATTAGGGCCTTGAATGAAAACAACAACTTGAACTACTAAAATAATTGTACTAGGGTCCTATTGTAGCCCATATGAAGATTGCATAGTAGGCAACACTATGACTACCTCTGCATGTGATTCAAGTCCAACTGTGGTTTTTTGTATGGTATCCTTGAGGTTTGACTTAGTATCCATCTCAACGGTATCTCTGCCAGTATCTCCAAGGTCAGGGGTATCAAAAATAGTGACAAATTGTGATGCAGTATGCAAAAAAAAACCAAGGGAATGCGTGGAATGGATAGGTGAAGAATTATGGTTTTCCTAACCTATTTTATTTCCCTCAACAGGGTCATTAGGATCATTGTCAGTAAGGCCAACAATATGAGAAAGGTGGACATTAGGATTGGTTTTGGCATAAGCTTGAATGAAACCATAGGTGGAAGGAGAAGTAACAAAGATTGTAGGTGGAGCAACAGAAATGGGACTCATAACAACAAAGGGTAGTGTTGGTGGATTAAATGAATGACCAATAAGAGGAACAACACTAGGAATATCTGAAGCAAAACCAATTGAACCTACCATGGAACCAACTTTAGACATAGTATTACGAACAGAAACAAACATTCCTGGAACCTCTTCAACATCGGCTATAGATCCTAGTCGATATTAGTCGTGTGCTTTTTGGAAGATGACTGAACATCTGTAGAGGAATTGCAAGGTTGCATTGTGTCTAGAGAATAAATAATCTCACCCTCTGTGTGCATGCATTGAACTCCAGGCGAAGGAAATACCTCATTATGGAAAAATTCTTCAGAGACATAATAGGGAAATGGCTGCATCTTGAATGTATCAAAGTTGGTGGTTTTAGGGCGAATGTAATTAAGACCATGACCTATCCCAAACCATATTTGATGGAATATTTATCCATAATCAGATTTGGCACCTTGGTAAATGTTTTTGTAGCATACACCATTTTAGTATACCATTTTTCAAAAGCTTACTCATTAAAATCTCTATTAGCATAATCAAAAAAAAAATTTCCATGGAGCATAGGCAAGAGCAAGGAGTTAATATTTTGTGACTTCAACTAGTTCTCTACCTTAAAATGTGCACCACTTCATCATAATGATGGAAATAACCAAATATCCATATATAAAATAGTTTTCCCGCTTAAAGACGTCCTCATAGGCTTCAAAAAGGTCATTCAAAAGATAGCTACACCAATTTAGTGACTCTCCTCGATCAAAAGCTTCGACAACTAAAATAGAATATAAGGTACAATCACCTTTGATGTAATGTCAAATAAGTTTCCCTACGATGATATGGAATGAAATTTGATCTGGTGATTGTTGATCATATCAATGATGATGCAACAACCTTTATGTTGAGTGCCATATTTTGTGTACAAGTTATCCTCGCCCTTTTTTTGCTCCATTTAGATAGACTTTGGAATGCAGAGGATACATCTATAACATATGTTAACAATCTTGTAAGCTTGTAAATATATTCAACGTGGATGGGATATTCTTTGTCAAGCCACAACGAACCTCCATGAATTCTGTTGATGAGGAACTTAGTGCAGCGTATGACCTCTCTTGTGCTGAAAAAGATAGAAAAATTGTGTAATTTCATCAAGGAAGATCGCTGCAAAGGCCAAAATTTAAGTTTTAGTCATGAAGTAGCACTACCACCTAGTTTAGCCACAAAAATTATAAATAATTCAGATTTCAAGGCTGGAAATAAAACATTGTCATTCAAATCATTGTCAACCAAGGTGGATTTTTCATATTTTCCTAAAGTATCTTTTAAACCAAATATGCCATTAACATGACTCCCACAAAGGAAACAATACTAATTCTTTATAGTTATCATATGCTTTGCAACACAAATCAAAATACTATTCAATTGGCTTAAGCCTAAACTCAATTTTCCATTAACAAAAGAAAATTAAGTATATATTTCTCTTCTACTTAGAGGTTGGACATTTTTAAAAATATGTATTTCTAAAAATCAAAAACAACTTCAAATCCTACCCTTATAATATATTATTGTATTATTTGTATATGGTCATTTTTTTAAATATACATTATATATCTAGGAAAAAAAATTGAAACCTTAACCCTAAAATGAAATTTTTTCTACATATGCCTTCCCTCCCATGTAAAACACACCTTCCACTAAACCATTCAAAAGATTTGTGAAAACCCTTCCACATAAAGTTGCTTCAACTCAGCTTCACTTCATTTCTTGGTTCATGAGGTATTAGATTGATACCTTCTACCTTTCTCTCCTAAACATAGAATCGAAAGCTCGAGTTGAGTGGTTAGAAATGATCATCGCACCTATTTATAGTGCATTTGGACACTAGATTAGGGTCAACTTGTCCAATAGCTATGCTGACTGGTGCAACTAGATGAAAGTATTGTGTATTCAAAATTCCTTTCTCCTCAACCATGAGGAGTTAGAAGGCATGCCATATATTGTTGAAAATGTCTCATAATAAGATTTCCAACCATATGACCTATGATCCCATTTGAGAAGTAATTGGATTAAAAATTCATTAAAAAATAGGATATCCAAATGCTTGTGCTTTGGTTCGGTCATGTTTACAAAATATTCCATATCTCTTCGTTCCTATGGAATTAAAGGGAGTGTCGTATATCATTTCAAAGGTCCCATTATATGTTATTTGACTATGTAATTTTCTCATTCGTTTGGAAATCCTTTGAAGTCAATAACAACCATTTTCAACATTGAAGATCAATGGCAATTATAATTTATGGGAGGCACTTAGATACTAGGCACCTTACTCTAGCTTGTCCTAATAGTTATCATCATCTATGGCAAGGAAAAAGGTGTGAAGGCTTGATGGAGGATCTTCTAGGAATACATATATGGATGATATGAATAAAAATGGAGCCTTAAATGACGAATACCATACATCAAGAGATGTTTGTGGCATATTTTATGAACAGATGAGGATCAAGCATAGCCGAAGGCCTTGGAAATCTATCTTATTTAGGATCTAAAGCATAGTATGGGGCAGGAAAAGTCATTAATGAGAACAAACAATTGAACACCACATTTAAAGAGGTGGTTAAGAAATGTTCCTCTTTAAAGAGGTGGCTAAAGCATATTTAACACAAGAAGAAACCCTAATGGGTAATTTTTTAGACATTTGGAGCCATATTTTATTTTTTGAGGTATTTAAGGTTTAGGATACATTGTTTGAGGCCTTTTCACATACCTGAAGACAAACTCTTTGAATGAAGAGGTTAGATGTGGAATTATTGTTTAATTGAAGGAAAGCAATTTTCTTATCAAGACAAAAAGTGGAATTATGAACTTTTTGCATACATCTAAAGGCAAAAGGAGCAAAATGCGCCACATAGGAACCCCA